>JABVXV010000240.1:0-98031 GCA_013365325.1 Dipetalonema caudispina | reverse complement strand
AATAATAATAATAATAATAATAATAATAATAATAATAATAATAATAATAATAATAATAATAATAATAATAATAATAATAATAATAATAATAATAATAATAATAATAATAATAATAATAAAGAAATGATTTAAACATTTTAATAATTTAATAGTAGCATAAAATTATAACTGAAATTTTAATATTATTAAACTAAAATTGAAAAAATGTGCTTATTTATGAATGTCACTAAATGTCAAGTAGAATTATTTATGTGTTAATTAACGTTGTTAACAAGAAGTGGTTGATTTAAATTTGTTTGCAAATTATTAATTTTAATACGAATAATTATGGTTTTAAATCCCTTTTAATACTTAATATAAATAAATAAATGCTCAATAAGTGAATAAAGAAACAGATGAACAAATAGGTGAAGGAAAACATGTTAATCAAAAAAAAAAAAAAAAAAGGAAAAATATTAAATAAACAAATTCTGACAGTATCTAAAGTTAATCATTCTGAAGCATTATCAGAATATGTGTATCCAACAAATTACTAATTTAAATAAAATTATGTACCATCGATTTTCCTCTCACCTAATTGATAATGTATTAACAATATTTTATTAATGAATTAATTGATATGCTATTGGCCAGAATTGATCCAAACATTTAAATATGGCATATTTTCCGTTGTTGTTGTTGTTATATTGGACGCTATCATATTGTTAATCCTATCCAATTGAGATTTACACATTATCAATCATTTTATAATTTATTATAATCCATTTCTATTATTATTGAAACAAATATTTTGCTATAATTATTTCGCTAATAATCATATAATTAATATTAACTTTAATTATTAAAATATAGTTACTCTATATGAATGCTTTTGTTATCATTTGATAAATGTACATTCCCTTTCACCTCTAATATTCTTCATCATTGCTTTATATTTATTTCATTTTTAGCTAGAAGAAATAACTTATGCTACAATGATATAACAAAAAATTGAATAATGCTACATTGATTTACTAAAAATTATTATTTATACTACAATGACAAAAAATTTAGCTTCTTTTTGTCGTACATTTTGCTTATTTTGCATAAAAATAAGTCAAAAATTGATAGTTTTCCATGTTGATAATTGATTATAGGATGAGGAAATCATATAATTATTGGGTATATTGGATGATGAATAAATGAATGAATGAATGAATGAATGAATGAATGAATGGCAAAATATATTTATTTATTTATTTATATAAAAATAAATAAATATAAAAATTTATTATTAAATTAAATAATACAATTATTTTAGATTAAAAATTATTTTATCAAATAGTAATAAGAAAAAAAAAAGGAAAAAAGGAAAAACAATAGCAATAAATGAGCAACAGGAGGAATATTATTTATTATGAAAATTAATAGTTAAGTGGTAAAGAGATGGATAAGCTTTATGAATTCATTAATTCTAGGCTATTTTCATCCTTTTTTTTTTCTCCCTACCCACTTAAAGTACCAATTGATGATGAGATTCAATCACATTTATTTCAGTATTACGATGTTTTAGGACTATTAACTACTATTCACTATTCCTACTCTTACTACTACTACTACTACTACTACAACAACAATTGCTATTGCTAAATATACAATAAAAATAAAATAAATTGTAGGTTTTGTGGCTTAATTGATTAGAAGATTGTAAATGATAAAAGGATTAAAGAGTGAAAAATTGTATATAAGAGATAGAGAGAGAGAGAGAGAGGGAGAGAGAGGGAGAGAGAGAGGGAGAGAGAGTGAATGAATATGGTACCATTACAATAACCTAATAACTAACCACTTCTACAACAACGATGACTATTATCCACTTCAGAAAAAGAAGTGCAATAAAAATTCTCATCTCAAATAATTCATCAATTGAGTAGTTGCAATTCATTTCATGTTCAAAATGAATAAATAAATACACTTAACATTTATATTTTATTCAGTTTATCGAATTTTTTTTTTTTTTTTTAACCTTTCGTCAATCAAAATATATCACATAAATTTAATCTTTTCCGTTTTTTTTTTTTTTTTTATTTTGTTAACTTTTATTTAATTAAATCTAAAATTTAATGAATACCATCATTTTTTTTTTGAAAAAATTTTTCCTCATTTATTCATCTTCTAAATTTAACTTTTTCTTTCTTTTTCTCCTTCCACTACATTGTAACTTCTATTTAATTAAATTTTAATGAATATAAAATGAATATTACGCGAATTTTTTGCAACAAATATTGGCAAATATTGAACGATTGGATGGGAAACTTTTATTAATTACTATTATTATTATTATTATTATTTATTAAATGAAATATTATTACATATCAAGTGGACAAAGAAAAGAAGATGAGGGAGAAGAAAGAATGACAAAAATTTGCTTATCATAAGAGAGCATTAAAGCTTTGAAGTTTATTTTTGTTTTAACCTTTTCAAGAAAGAATTAAATTCTGATCTTTTAAGTCAATTGATCTAATTTCCTTCCTTTCATTTGATGTCTCTTTTCTATCAATTCTACAATTTTATAACCTTTTTGTAAAATATTTAATAAGGTAACATATAGTACGGTTAATTGAAATGTCAAAAAGTTCACTAAATAATCTTAATTTTCAAATAATTGTTTTTATGCTTGATTGGATTTTAAATTTAAATTTTATTTTTTTTTTTTTAAATCTTTATAGAAATGTCAACATGCTCATTCTCAGTCTTCTTAAATAATTTTGATTAATTCTTGCATAAATTGTAAGTAATTTATAGCTTCAAAATTACTTCAATCTATATCAATATTAATATAATATTTCGGTATAAATCTTTAATCGTTAACCATAATCATACATCATTAATAATTTCAAAAATTAACTTATCATATCTTTCCCTAATTCAATTTCATTTATGATTTGTTTATTATATGTTCTGATTAATTTATTCAAGGAAGTATTTTATTTTTGTTAAATATACATAACAATTAATTGATGTCAATGTTATATGATAACGTTTGTAATTTACATATTATGGTCTATTTTTTTTTTGTTTTATTTTTGTAATAATAATAATATTACTAATAATGCTCATATTTGATTTCATTTAATATAATTAAAAGTTTTTCCTAATTTTTTTGATCAATTCTGTACATAATCAATTAAAAATATTACAAAAATAATTGAATTAATAAAATGTATTGTTGAGGAAAACATTAAGTATGAATGATATTTCCTTGGTTTAAATCTAATATAATTTTGAATTGAAATTAGTGCTATATTTTGAAAGGTTTAAAATTCAAACATTTAATTAATATATGCATTAACATATATTTATTATGCTTATCATCAATGATATAAATGATAACAAAACATTATTTTCCTCTAAATCAATGAATGCTGATGACAAATTTTCAGATTTAACATCTGCTCTGAAAATATGGTAGTAAATTGTCTCAGGAGGAATTGTATTGGATACTTTAACAACAATCCTTTCTTACCATATCCCCGTGAGGCTTTTATCCATCTTAATGATATATCAATTTCTATTATTTCAATATTCTTAAATATTTTACAGTAAACAATAAACAATTCTAATGTAATGTGCTATCAATCAAATAATATTTACCCATGATATGATTAAATCAAAACATTTACTACTATCTAAGCTTCTTTTATCATTTATTATCACTATTAGCATTATCATTATTGTTGTTATCATTGTCATTAATTAATCATTTATCAATCAATTATTCATTTTGTCACTTTTTATACCTTTTTTTTTTTTGTGGATACCCGCTCGTTAATGTTAATGGATGATATCGATTGATAATGGCTTAATCTCGACAGATTTCTAAAGGTGTTTAATTCGGGTTAAATGAAGGAAAAAAAAAAAAAGAAGAAATGTCACATTTAGTAAATTCTCTTTGTCGGTTCTAATAAATCCTCCCGGAAAAGAGAAAATGGAATTGAAATGAAGCGGAATAATATCAAATGTTTCCTTCCGTTTTTTAGCCTCTTTTTTAAGAATAGAAAAGAGGGAGATGAAAAAGAGAGGGAGAGAGAGAGAGAGAGAGGGAGAGGGAGAAAAGGATATGAGGGAAAGTTGGAGAGAGGTGAAAAAATGATGGATGAATTAAAAACGAAATCATTCACTTCTTTAGTTATTACTAAATTTGCATTAATTATTTTTGCTATTTAATTATATATGAAAAAGATATTTGAATGTTTTTAGCAAATGTCGCAATTATTTTATGAATAATTTCACTTTCATTCTTTTTTTTTTTTTTAGAAAAAGAAAAAGCGAACTTTTTTTTTAAAAAAAAAAATTAAAATTGGATTGTTTAAAAAAGAAAAATGATAAAATTTAAATTATAATAGAAGAAGTTTTTTAAATAAATAATTCAAATGTATTCTATTCAATGCTTGCATTTATCTTAAATTGTCAAAAAAATCTTTAATATAAGGACCAATTATTATTTCAAATTTAAGCTATCAAATTTGTTATTGGAATAATTTTTGCTTCTCTAAATTTTTGATTACTTTTATAGAAAAGAATAAATGTGACATATTGTTGAATGCTGGTTGATCATTGAATTTTGTAAGTTTATTAAATTTCGTAAATTACGTAGAATACATTATTCAATTATTTAAATTCTACTGTATTATAGCAGGGAGAAAAAAAAAAAAAATTATGCAGCTAATGTTACAAGTTTTCAAGCCTTGACAATAATCATTACATCATTTTTTTTTAAAATATTTCAACTCAAATTTCAATTTTAATTCAGTTTTAAATTATACCTTTTATAATTTCCATCTTCCTTTATTGATTTGATGTCTATGGTAATTGTAAAATTATTAATGTAAGTTATTTATTGCTTATGCAATACTGAGAGTTTCTTTTTTCCCGCACAAATTATTCAAAAATTTAAATTTCATTCTCAAATTAAATCAAATTCAAACTTAACTTATATCTTTTAATAGGCTTTATTTTCTTTGCTTTTAATACTAGCAAATCAAATGATTCAAGAAATCAATAATGATCAGTTACTTATTTTATCCCTAATTTGCATAAGCAATAAAAATGGTAAAAGATAAGTTCATCAAAAAAAAGGGACAAATAAATTTACCGCAAATTCATCAAAAGAATCCGATGAAAAGATGCATTGAATGGAAAGAAAAATAAAAGCAAAAGAAAATGCTACAAATCATTTAAACAAATAATCTTAATTACTATTTCGTATGCATGCATGCATGCATGCATGCATGCACAGATTTGTGTGTGTGTATGTGTATATACATTTGTCACGTGCCAATATTATACGATCATTTCTACCGGTCAGTAGTTGTTAAAAATCAATCAGTCAGTTAGTTAGTCGGTCAGTCAGTCATTCAATCTTATTATCCTTTTATCTATACCGCTTTTCCATTTACGATAATGCAGATTTGGCTTTTTTTTTTTGTTGTTGTTGTCCCTATTGTTGTTGGGATAAAGATTTTTCAAGGAATATTCAATATAATAAAATTCTATTCATAGATTTATGGATTAAAACAGAATTATCGATGATCGATCAATATGTTATATTATGATTGAAATGTTTTATTTGAAACAATTCCCAATTTACAATCTTATATCATTTCATTCTTTTTTTTTTTTTTTTTTCTTGATCTTATCTTACTGTAATATTTAATGTTAATTTTCAACGAATGAAAGAAAAAAAAAAAAAATTTATTTTTAGATTATTTTTAAAACTTCAATGAAAGAAGAAAAGCATATAATTTAAAAAAAAGAAAACACAGTAGGAGAGAAAGAGAAAAAAAAAAAAAAAAAAAGAAAGAGAAAAAAACTTAAAAGATGTTTAATCTGACAAATGAACAGTATGATAAACCTCTTTTAGTTAAGGCTAATCCTCTTTTTTTTAACCTTTGTCATCAAATTACCATCCGACGGATACCTATTGCGAGATTAATATATCTTCTTATCCATACTTCACACTTGTTTACACTTCAGGTCAAAGAGTAGAAAAATATTTGTGATGAAATGAACAGAGTAAAAATAATATTTTATTAAAATTTGAAAAGAAAAAAAAAAAAAAAGAAGAAACAGATAAGAGAAATCAAAAAAAAAAAAAGCATAACAATATAATTTTATTATCATCCTGTAATTTTTCAAATATTTATCAAAATTTGCACATTTAATTACAAATCAACTGTCATCGAATTGTCTCCGAGAATTGTTTATGCGTAATATCTTTTCCCTTATAGGTCAAAGGACAACAAAATATACACGTGTATGGTTGACTATGGAATGAAATGATTGAATCTGAAACAGTATTATTCTAAAGTCAAAAAGAATAAGAAAAAATGGAAAATTTGAAATTTCATTTTGACCATCTGTCTGAAACTTTCAAATATCGCCGCAAATTTACATATTTAAATATTAATTAATTCTGATTTTATTCCATGAAATTTGAATTGGAAACAAATGAATAAATTAAAAATCAATGCTCTTTGATTAAGTCCAATAAATTTCAATGTTTACGTTTTCGTAGAAAGAACAAACCCATCCCATTTTGATAGCAATCTAAAATAATGGACAAGACATGGATCATTTTTCTATGAGCCTTAAGGCGGAGCCAAGCAATTACCATTTCTCCACCCTATTACTATTCATTTCAATAACTATCTGAAATATTCATTTCCGGTATGATATCATTCGATAGGATCGGAATTCATTCATTTTCTGAGATATTTTCTCAATTTTTAACTCTTTGAATATAATATTTTTAGAAATTTTTTCAATAAAAATTTCGATATTTTTATTCTTTTTCAATTACTACATCAATTCTAAACTGACTAACCAATGTAGATAATAAAATTTTAGTTTTTTTTTTTTTTTTTTTTTTAATTTTAGTCTCTAAAAATAAACTAAATCGGAAATAAGAACAAATAATGAAATTTCAAGTTTTATAAAATTTCATAGTTCATCATCTATCATACTTTTGATGGTATGATACTTGACATGTATAAATTATAATTTGTATTCTTTTCTAACTACTAATAAATATTCTAAGCTGCCCAAACAAAGTTAGATCATAAAATTCGTAAATGATTTATTGATTAAGTGAGTAAACTGGTTTAATTTCATAAAATGATTAGTAAGAATCGAAAAATTTCAATGATTAGAAAAATTCTACGAATACTTTCTGATATTACAATATCGTATATCATCATTATCCGTTTAATTTGTTTGCAGAATAATGACAGTTCCATCATCTATTGCGTCAAATGAGCCAACAATAACTTCGACGACATTTGATGCTATTAGTAAATCACGAATACGCCGTCAAAAAGCAAATACACGTGAACGGAATCGTATGCATGGCTTAAATCGTGCCTTGGATAAATTACGTCAACGTGTACCAATAACAACTCAACATCAAAAACTTTCCAAAATTGAAACATTACGACTGGCAAGGTTTTTTTTTTTTTTTAAAATTATTTACATTTTTTTTGTCCAAATTTATATTATTATAATAAATCTGATAATAATTCTATAAGTAAAATAATTTCTAATCAATTATTGCTAATTTGTTCAAAATCATATTTTGAAGTGGAATCTTTCCTTTCATATATTTAATAATTTATAATAATCCCGATGATTGCAGAAGTTATAATCAATTATTGTTCATATTTTTTACAAAATATTTCACTAATTTAACTTATTAAACTTCTTTTCCTCACGTTTTATATTTACATGATCACGTAAATTATAAATTGTCATGTTTCCACTTACGTTTCATACATCAATGATCATCTCATTTTTCCATTAATTCATTTTGTTCTTTACCTTATTCGAAATAAGTTTTTTGTCATATTCTTAGAAAAAGTTTTATTGATGAAATTTATATCAAATTACAATCACTAATTAAAATTGGAACTAATCAAACGATGTAATCAAATGTTGTATAGATCTTTTCATTAGGATTGTTTATTGTCTCAAATGATAATAACTTCTAATTTACCAAATAAAGCATTACGGTATTCATATCATAATATTTTCTTTTCCAAACTTTTTTTCCTTCATCTATAATTCATCTAATTATATAATTATTAATTAATTTTTGTCAATAAGGAAAAGCCTTATTGTACCAAAAATATTCTTTTATACATTTGAATGTTTATGTGTATGTATGTATTTTTCGAAATTTTCAACATTTAAATTAATATATGGTTTAGTATAAATTTATAAATTGGCTTTCAAGCTTTAAAGTTTTTTTTTTTTTTTTTTTAATTTATACATAATCTACCATCATTGATCACTATAAAATATAGAAAAACAAGATAGAGATTCACAGATTTATCTGTAGTTATCATATATCAAATGAATTTATTGTAGAAATTCAAATAAATCACAATTTCACATTAAATGTAAAAATATTCCATTCCAAATAATAATAATTGCATAATTTATCTAAACTTTTCTGAAAACTATTTGTAAATTAAAAATGAAAATTTTTTCCCCATTTGTATATTTCTATTAAATTTCAACACTTCAACATTTATTTCTTATTTTTGATAATTTACCAATACACACACACACACACACACACACACACACACACACACACACATACACACACGAACACACAAAAGCAAAGAAAGAACGATTAATTAAAATTTTTATATAATTGATCGATATAAATTAATTTAATTAGACAAAGGAAAATGAATAAGAAGCTAAGGTTGACCTTGTCATATACTATTGTTGATTGATTTTAATAAAATAATAATAATGAGCTATTATGACTAGAAATAGTAATTTATCCACCATTTCTTTTCTCATCTCTTCTAGTAATCATTTTCTAAATTGTCATCAACCATCTTCCGTTTAACCTATCTTCAATCATTGATGACCTCATATCATCATCACCTTTTTACATTAACTTAATTGATTTATTCTTTTCTACCTATTTTACTTTTTTTTTTTTCTTGCTTTTTTTTTTTTTTTTTTTGTTATTCGCCATTTATCTTTCTATTTGATATAAACTAATTTCTAAATTTACAATCAATTTTTGAACTTTCTCAGAATTCTATTTTTACAACTAATTCAAAATTCTCTTTTTCTTTTTCAAATTTTGTTTAAAAAACAAAAAAAAAAAAAAAAATTAACAGAATATATTACGAATGTATTAAATATTTCATCTAATCTATTTGAAATTTATTTTCCATTTAAATGATTTATCATATAATCTAACTTATTTTATTGCTATTCATTTTAACTTTAGTTTTATTTAGAAATAAAAAAGGTGCAAAAAAAATATATATATATATATCCTAGTAATAATTGCATTAATAGTAGTACTATTATTTTTTTTTTTTCTAAATAAAAAATTTTTTTAATCGAATTTTTTATTTTAAACAAAAAAAAAAAAAGTTGTTTCATATTTTATATCAAACAATTCTTTACTATTTTTCATTAATAAACTAATAATTAATGATAATGATAACTAATTATTTCACATTAATTAATTATTATAAATACTGTAATAATTCAATTTTTTTTTTTTTTTTTTTTTAATAGGAATTATATCGCTGCGTTGGATTATATCTTGGATAGTAATGTACAACCAAGTGCTTTGGAATATGCAAATATGTTAAGCAATGGTATGAGTCAAACAACAACGAATTTAATAGCAACCTTACTTCATGTACCACCTCGTTTACTTGCATTAACACAACAACAACAACAACAACAGCAACAACAACAACATCATCATCAACAACAACAACAACAACAACAACAACATCAACAACGTTATCGACGTGGTACCTATTATCATCAAAATTATCATTCAAATTTGCAAGAGGATTATCATCCTGAATATGATCATCAAAATTTAACATCAATCATATATCCAACTAAATCAACAACTAATCTTCCGGAATGTATTTCAACCATTCAATCAACACATTTAAATCAGTATAATTTTATAAATGCTACTACCAATGTACAACGTATCGAAACAAATCAATCTATTCCGGTACAAATGTCAACAACATCTAAATTTCATTCAACAACAAATACTATTTTACCTTTATTACCCATTGGTTTTCATTGTAAATAGTTATAAAATTTTTTTCATATTTTATTACATAATTAAATTAATTATGTTGTTTAGTACTTGGTACGATTTATTAAATTAGTGAAAATAAATTTTACAATTTAAAATGTTAAATTTTGATATTAATTTTAATTTGATAAGATAACAATTTACATTCAACAAGGATATTCCATGTTGTATTTTCTGAATTTACCGGTGCATTACAATGTTTAAACTATGTTGAATTAGTAAAAAAGTAAAGATGTTCGGAAGAAATTGTTTACTGTCTAAAAATTTTTACCTATTAAAATGAATTATTTGATGATATATTTTAATCTATTTAGATGTGACAAATCTATCAGTTACAAATTTTTGCATGTAAATTTTCTTTTTTTCTTTTTCATTAAAGATATATTTTGTGATATTTACACAATTAATATAACTATTAATTGGTACCATTATCCTATTACGGACAATAAATATTGAATTGTAAACATATAATTTTATTTTTCATTGCACTTAAAAATTTTAAAAGAAAGGGAAAATAATATAACCGAAATTATATAATTAACAATTAATTTTATCATTGAAAAATGTTTAATTAAGAAAAGTAATTAGTTAAAAATCTAAAGATTTAAAATTTTCAATACTTACATCTTTATCCTAATAATTACTTTTAATCTTCTCCTTGATAGAATATAGACACACATATATCTAATTACACAAATATTTAAATATATATGGTATAACTGAATTCTAAAATGGAAACAATTAAATGAAATGAAACAATGATTATATTAATTACTGTTGAAAAACATCAAAGCTAACAATTATACAACAATTAATTTACTGCCAAAATAATAACCATAATATTGATGTGAATTCCCATGATATTTCATTCCTTTCATCTATTCATCATTTGTTCATTCATTTAATTCACTATTATTATATTAATTACAATACACTTAATATATCAGTCATCAGGTATTTCAATTACAATATTCCATTTCTAACTATAGTATCTAATAAAAATCAAAAAATTAATTTATTATCAGAATTTAACAACATAACTTTGATATTGCAACAATTGTAGAAATTTGAAACTTGATAAGTGGATCAAAAACATATTCTTTCTTATTTTAACAATTTCAGATATTTAAATATCTATTGGAAACTGAAAGAATTTATATTTGATAATTTAGTTGATAGAAAAAGCTTCAATCATCCTATTTGATCAACATGAAATTTCTTTTTAGAATAGGATAGCTTTTCCATTTATATTAATTAAAAGACTTACTCCTTTAAAAATTGTTTCAGTATTACTACTATTACAATCAATACCAAATTGTTAATCATTTGTACATGCACAAGGATAATTGAGATAATTACGCATTGCAAAAACTTCATAACTAATGCATTACCTATCCGATCGCTGATTGATGATCTGTCACACACTATCCAACTATTCAAGAATCATCTTAAATTAAATTTTCAATAATATCCTTCCTTGTTTGAAGCATTGAAAATTTTCAAATAATAGAAATTTGATCTTATCCTTTTTCACTATGAAAAGTTTGCCTGTTTTTCAATGAGTCAAATTCAATCTTTCGGTGAGATTTATAGCACTTTGCAATTAATACTTGTCAATAATTGGTGAAATGGGATTTTTTTTTTTTTTTTTTTTTTTTTTTTTTAAGGAATTGAAACAAATGTATTTGCATAAACATTAATAACAATAAGAAAAATAAGGCAAAAAAAATTATTAATCACCGATTCATATCAGACAAGAAGAGTTATGTCAGTTTCGTATAAATCACAAAATTTTCTATTCATATATACTAATTAATTAATTGATTGAGATTAATTTGCTAATCATTGCAAAATCAGGAAAGAAACTCTCCATTATCTGGTTATTTTAATAGTTGTCATATTTATTATTCCATTAAATGATGATATCAAAGCAACAATCGCTGTTGTTTTAAGTATTCTTCTTCCAACTACCAACATGAACATAACAAGTACCATAACAATTCATTTAATAGATCTACTTGCTTACAACAAAATTAATTGATGAACTATGACAGAATGGTCATTGCTCGCTGAAGCGAGTTCCCAATTGTAGTTATTTACACCATCATTATTTAACCAGGATCCTTGTTTTGGACGAAATCTGAAAAAAAAAAGAAAAAAAAAAAGAAAAACTCTTCAAAATGTGATAAAATTTCCTCATGAAGCTAGTTTTTTGCAGATGACGTCAAATGACAGTCAGTTTCCATGCAACATATTTATTTCAATTAATTTTAGGAGGAATTAATTCAGCTCTTTTTTTCTGTTTCCTAAATTATACTTCCCTACTTATGGTAAATTATTACTTCCTTTCTTTTCCCAATAATAATGACAAAATACCTCAGCTTGTTTATTGTTTCCGAATGAGCCGACCACCGTTTCAAGCAGTTATCACTATTATTTATTGCGTCTTGATCCAAGTTCCATTTTTCAATTTCGATTTCACCATTTTCGAAACCAACGGCTAGAATGTAATGTCTGAAATTGAACAGTATATCATACCTTACTGGAACCATTGTAATTTTATTATTTGCATTTATTTATTTGAATTTAGAAAAACGTGCAAAGTTATAATATAAAGTAATTGTAATGATTTGAAAAAATAGAAGAAATATGCACTTATTCCATAACGCTGGTAGAAAATCTACTGCAGTAACAGCGTGCAAATGTTTCCTTTCTGCAACAAGTTGAATATCGTTTCCATCAAAATGCCACAGACATAACTGCAAATTTTTAAAATGATTAATTTAGAGTTTAAATACCGGATTTTAACCTTAATTGACTCGAAGTGATATTCCGTAAATGGAAAAAAAAGGTTACAAAATTGTTCGATAATACCTTCTTATCTCTTGCTCCAGTAACGAAATATTTATCATCTGGACTCCACGCACAACACCAGATGATACGAGAATGTACTTTACTGTATTTCTGTTCCGATGTCAACTGAAGTTTCCAATCAAACAGGTCTGAAAAAAGTTGCAATCAAAAATTTCAATTTAATAATTTTTTGATAAAATTCATCATTTCCATGTGGCTAAAAACGAAAACTACAATCTCAGTGATAACAACTGCATATTAGTACAAAATAATGATAATTGACGTTTGGAAAAGCTTAATGATCTTTGGTTCATTATTCCAGTGAGTTGCCTTATTTCGCCGATTCACTTCGAAATAGATAAGGTATTTGTTAGGATAAACTATTTGTTACCTTGCGAAGAGCGAACCGAAATAGCAAAAGTCCTATCACGGGAAACGGAAAGAAGAAAGGAATCACTGTTTGAGAAAGCCAATTGTACTACAGTAAGCTTGTGGCATTGTAATTCGCATCGACGCTTCCATTCCTTATTGTCCCATATGATGATGACCGCATTTTCGGCACGACTTGCCTAAAACAATTTCTAATTCGGCTTCATCTTATAATTTAATTTGGAAGTTCCTATAAAACCGTGAGGTCTTTCTCGAAAGCTCAAATCCGGTTTGTCACGAAAAATTATTTACTTTCTACAGGTTCCTCAAAAATTGCTAAAATTTCAACTAATGTTTATCAAAATTTTGGAAAGCAAAATAACTTTAAATCTGATAATACAGATGAATTCACCAACCTTGCATGCACTTGCAGTAAGTGTGCCGGAATGATTTGATGCAACAGTAAATATTTCAAATCCGTGCCCATATAATTTGTGAATTTCTGGCCATAGTGTATCTTGCATCAAACATTCCTCAACAGGAACTCCTGAATCTCAGTGTTTTATATACAATTGATTTCCCCATAAAACTTAGAGGTTTACTATTATGAAAACGTCAACTCATAGAAACTATCCAGAAAACTATGAAGGAATTTATAAGAAAAACTGTTGAGAAAACTAACCTTCCACGACAGTACTATCGAAATTCTTTGAATCACTAGCTGCTAAATTTTTATTACATTGAATATCTACACCACCAGTAATCTTATTTGATAAACCTAACGCTGGAATTGCTGCACTGTGTCCGGCAATTTGCGTAGGGTCCGGAAATAACTGCAAATTTTGTTTTTAATATTTGAATAAAACGGCTGGTGCAGAATTTTACCAACTTCGGTCAGTATTTGTTTTTAAGCATCAAGAAAAAGAAGCCTTAAAACCAAAATTTAAATTGACGAAGCAACCAACTTTAGACCAACTCATACTACGGACCTAATAATTTAAAAAAGTACCTCCTGGCAATCATACTTCGAAACGGTCCTTAGCATTTCGATGAAATTACGTGGGACAGCGAAAACACGAAGGATTTTTTCGTCGGCACCCGAAACAAAGCGACTGCTGAAACCCAGTAAATAAAGTTAGGCATAAACAAAAAAGGAGTGATTTTGCAAATTTCCGTAAATTTACAAACCTTGAAATAGATGCAATGCTTGTCAAATCATAACCGTGCACCTGTGGTCGCGCAATCTCGCTTATTACACCCTAAAAACTTTTAATTATTTTTCTTTCACTCATTTTCGTTTCGATCAACTGGTACGAAAAAATTTCGAGAAAATCTCGGGAAATTTACAAAATTTTCTTGCAAAATATTAGAATTTTTTAAATAATATTGGAAATGCACTTCCTCGAAGCAACTATTAAATATCAATTTAAAATGCAAGAAAATCAACTCTTTGTGCCGATTGAAAAATTGATATCTACGCTAATTAGAGCAAATGAACAAACATGGTTAACAGAAGGAGCATAACATCGGGTTGTTTGATCACATGAGCATGATAACAAGTAACTGCCGGTAGGATCCCAAGTGATATCTTTAACCTGTCCGGAATGTCCACCGAAAGTTGAAACACTTTTCCAAAAGCTGCTGTCTTCCTTTAAACATATATTTAAGAACAACGTTCAAACCATTCATTGAAAATTCATGCTTTAAAAGTTCTAAATCTTTACAAACTTACTTTTTTTACCTGCCATGAGCAAAAGCCACCAAAGTATGAATAAGCAAGGATTGTGTAACCATCAGGAGAAAAACAAGCCCCAAAAAAACCGACCGCTTGTCCACCAACGTCACCTACACGTACCTGAATAAATGGAAATTAAGGGTAAGAATAAACTAAATTTATTTAAATTTAACAAACAGCTGTAGAAAAAACCCAACATAATCAAAGCAAATGTCATTTTAATAGTACTGTTTAAAAATAGATTACAGTGAATTGGTTTTCTTTTTATCTATTCTTTCATTCTTTTATTTTTCCTCCTCTTCTGAAGCATAATAAATATGAACTAAATTCATTAAATAGAATAATCCGAATTTGAGAAATCAATCTTAAATATAAAATTAACATACAGAATCAAACCATAATCCAGCAGCTGATTCGGATGGTTCCCATATTATTATCGTTTTATCGTTTGATGCACTTAATAATTGTAATTTGCTTGAATGCCATTCAACTGAATAGATCCAATCTTCATGGCCGTTTAAAATGCCTTGAAGAGTGACGTTTATAGTGTAAGTAACAGCTGAAAATACAATATTTTTTTCTTTTACTAAAATATAACATTTCCCTTATTGTAATACAATATTTTGTATCTTCATTACAATATTAATGAAATTTTTATGCCTTTCTCTCAATCGAGCTTCCTCACTATTAAGAAATGTCATAATGGGAAAAGTCAAGTAAAAATAATGCAACCTATATTAGTCACTTTGTATGTTGGCCCTACACCAATTCCGTATTTGATATCCTTCCAAAATGATATTCAACAAAACTGAACAAGAAAAATCTTATTTATCGGAATTTATTATTTTTGCAATCATTAAAAATGAAAAGACCTTTAGTTTCTTCATCAAATAATGTAAATTGAGCTTTTAATTCAGTATCGTTATCATTACACATTTCATCGCCTTGCAATAGATCAAAACGCCAAATACGAATACTATCTTGTCCACCACTTGCTACCCAAATACCACTTTCATAGACTGAAGAGAAAAAAAAAAAAACAGTTGTTCATTTAATTTCTTGACAGAAATCAAAACGAAATGAAGGATGGAAAATATTAAATTAAGTTCAAACTCATAAATGTTACACAATTTATTCGATTTTAGTTTCTTATTCTAGCAATTTCTGTTAAATTCGGAGCAGCCATTATTTTAAAAACAATACAAATAAGGATTCTGCATTGTCGTGAATAATAAGCAGATAATTTACTAAAATAAAAGATTACGGGACATCAAGTGTCTTCACCAGATAGTAGTTAGTAATGTTGACAGTGGTTTCCCACAAAAGGTAAATAAAACAAAATAAAATATATAAAAATCAAGCCTAATTTTACTTCAACTGATGCAGTCATTCACTTTCTTCATAAAAGAAACAACGAATAAAATTTACCTCGGATATCAATGCTGCAAACCCAATCACTATGTCCTTGAAGAGTTACAGCTTTTCTTAGTTCAGACGACTGAAAAGATGAAAAAACATATCAAATGTAAATATATTGGTGCCAAGTAATCTGAACTAAAATGTGAGAAAAATTCAACAATAATATAATAATATGAAGAAACACTTACAATATAAGCAAATTTTGCACAAATCACTTCAACATTATTGTTCGTTGTTCCCAAAATGAATAATATATTATCTGCAAAAGTGTTTATAGTCACAATAAAAAATAATATTTGATGAATTTCAAAAAACAGGACAAAATATTCGAATAAAAATGTACCGTTTGATATGATATGAACAGCAGTAGAAACAATAAAAGCTGGTTGAAATATGATCCTTTCGTAGCTTTGCTTTTCTATTACTTCCAAAGATACTCTATTAACAGCAATCTGTTCAGCAATCAATGATCCATCCGGAATAGCATAAATCACAATGATGATATCTTTATCCGCTTCGCTAAATACTGCACCAGCACAACAATTTACAGGACGTTTTGTTGTTGCATCCCCTAAAATTTAAAAACAATTTTTACATCTTCTAAAAAATCAAAAACTAATTGAAGATATTAATTATTAACAATGGGAAACTACCGTAAGCATTTTAAGTATTATAATCAAAATTATAAACAAAATTAAAAAAAATTTATATCATACCAATATTATTAATTAATTTTGCAACAACTGTTTTGCTTGATATTTGTACTGCCCATAAACGAACCGTTCCATCTGTGGCTCCTGTTATAAGGTAATCTAAGCCAAAAGCTGAAATTCTTTTATTCATATCAATCAAATAAAATATTTATTAAATTAGGCATGTTTTCATAGAAAAAATGAAGACAAAACATTAATAAATGACCTAATTAATACGACAAGTACTCAATTACTTGATGTTCGAATTTCCAAACAATATATTTATATTCTGGACTTAAAAATAAGTTAAGTAAATTTTAGCTGATAACGTGTTCTTTTTTTTTTTCTTTAGTAATTCAAATTAAATGTTTAATTCATAAGTAAAACTGAGTAATTTCAACATACTCAAATAACTTACTGTTACAATGATACCATGAAACAAATCTCAAACAAGTTATTGGAAAATCATGCGCTTTCACCGCATTTTCTATGGCTATACATCGATTATTTTCCTGAAAAAAATAAATTTTCCTTTATTTAAAAGAATCAGCTATGTTATATCGAAATGGATTAATAATAAAATGTTAAGGAAATGGAATTAAATTAGCATTAGAAAATTACTACTTAAGGACTAGAAATGTTAGTAAACCAAAGATTTACTCACATTATTGCGCTAAATTTCAAGCATTACAAATATGCTATTTAGCGCCAAAAAAAAAAATTTCCACAAAAATTAAATTTACTAAAGCTTATCTATGTAATAGAAGTGTTATCAAAATGGAAGATTTGTTCAATTATTGATGATAATTTATACAGCTATTAGCTTTTAAAAGCTATTTTTACAGTTATCAACCGTTCAAATATGCTTCCTTGAACTTATCAATCAATGAATTAGTCTTTAATTCCTAAATTCGAGTTATCTTCCAGTACTAATAGGAAATGATAGGAAGAGAGAAGGAAACCTCAGAATGAATCAATCGTTCGTTAAATTAAAACACATCGGGAAAAGACAAAAAAAAAAAAAAGGAAACACATATGATATTATTCACCTTTGGGATTACAAAACAAATATCTCCTGCTGAAGCAAATGCTATCACATTGATAATTTTAGACCAAGCCAAGCATTTCGTACACTTTTGGCATCCTCGACCCATAAAAGTCATATCAACCTTGCACTCTGACACTTCTTTATCAATTACATTCGTTTTCCAGGAGCAGTTCATATTTTCTGAATTACCACATAATGTAACCATGTTAATTATTTCCTGTCCGAATATATACATATCATTTCCGTAACAAATTCCTGATTATACCGCTAATTGCCTCTTATCCCTTCCTCCTAATACCGATAAATAACTCCCTTCTTTTCCTCATATTTGTTGTGTCCTGATGCCATATTTATTTGTTTCTTTCTATAAATCATACCCGCTCTAAATCTGGCGACAAAATCCTCACATTTCACATACAATAATTTGCCTAAATAAATCAGATGCAGACGGCCGGAATCAGCAAAAAAGAAAAAAACTCCTTTCAAGAACAAAAAAGGAGAATGTGATTTCGAAATCGAAATATGGGAAGGATCATTCTATGTGTGTGTAACAGTAGTAGGTAAGAATAAGTTGAAAAACACTATTTATTCCAGAAATTTCATCGTAAAAACAAAAATTATTATAACAATAAGATTAACGAAGTCGACGGGCTTCCCTTTCTGCTTCCAATAATGTTAGAATGTCACCCTCTCGAACTGGTCCTTTTACGTTACGGATAATTGAGCGATTTGAAGGATCATCGATGAAATCAACGAGTACCTGCAGCTTGTATTATTTATTTCCACTGGTAAATTAATGAATAATATTAGGTTAAATCTTCACTACTACACCACTGAATAATACTAACTGCTCCACAACGACGTTTAATAACCAAATGATAATAAAAAGGCATGCATAAATGACGAAAAAAGAAGATAAAGGAAAATACTAAGTGAACAGACTGTCTGTTTTAAATTATTCTGTAAATGCTTTCAGTTTTGAAAGATTATTTGAAGCACATCTAGTATGGCATTACAGAACTGCTTCATATTTCTTTAGTAAATAAAATGTAGCTGAGGTGATTCGAGAGCTAAACCGCTAAGTTCAGAAACTTGAGTTGGGACTTAATACCCCTTTTGCATCTCTCTTTCATTCCTTACTGTCCCAGTGCTTTACACCCCACCCCTTTTGTCGCACACATATCCTTCAATTCTTGTCATCACATCTATATTTTTTATTTACTACATCCTCTAAGCTTATCCTCGAACTTGTTATTTTGTTCCCTTGGCCATCTATTCATGTTACCTTTGGCCGTTTATTAATGAATCACGACAAGATTATCAAACCTGCGTACACTGCCCTTGTGAACCGGTACGTCCAAGAATCTTCGTTACTTTTGCCAATTTTACTGGCTTATCCATTGTACAATTAAACAAGCTATCTAGAAATGTATTTCATGTAAGCAAATAATCCAATAAATAAGGAAGTACAATCAGATCAGCAGTACATAATCGATCATTTCATTTATCATAAAACTGGATTTGTATAAATGAACGTTATTTTTTAATTGCAAATATTCCCTCTCACTAACAAATCAAAACACATGAAAAACATATTACAAAAAACCAAATCAATATGAGAAATTCGATTTTTCAATGCATTAGCCCATTTTATATGCCTCTTTTACATGAAATATACAGTGCTTCTAGCAAAAAATAAACTAATCAAGTCAGTAATAACATCTTACTAATTCGATTTCAATTTTCATTCCCAATAATTCCATTCAAATCCCATCTCCAAACACACCCTATCCCCCTAACAAATCAACCGAAATAGCAAACCTAAACCATTGTCAGCAATAATAGTGGCCCGTTAAGCCACGACATAGAACCAAATGCAAACGATGATCTCAAACCATTCATTTATTCTGCTCTTAATTAATCATCGAACTATCATATAAAATTGAACCATAAAAGGTCTAGTTTTCATTCTTCAAACGATAAAAGCTTAATTGTTTTAGATACATCACAGTGATAACAGAAATCTTGATTTGGAAGGGACCAATTACCATCAAGACTTCATTTTTTTCATTTATGCAGTTCTCTTTCATATCTTTCATTGAATGCCTTAATTCAATTGTGTGAGTTCAAAAATGTTGCATGCAAAAGTTTATGAACATGAGAGTACACAAAAACTTTGTAGAATGACTTTATGCAATGCAAAATTAATGAGATCGATTCCCCTATCCATCCTTATGAATCGTCATCTTCATTACTGCTCTCATCACTTTCCGATTTGAGGTCCTGAAATCGATTGATTTAGTTTTTCTTCTCTTTTTTTCATCTTAGGAATTAGACAATTGCTCCGAAAATGGAGGTAAGAGTAATTTTTAAAATTTAAAAAAAATAATTACTACATTCCCCAGAAGCTAAACAGTAAGCGATTAATTTATTTCTTCAGAATTCATAATTTGGAAACTGAATAAATAGTTGATCCGTCCAAAAAGTAAATAATTATGAATAATTTGTCCTAAACATTGATCAAAAATTTATCTGATCGATTACAACTCATTTGATGATATTTGCCACCTGTCCTGCGAGCTACTGGATGTTAAGCCAATGAATATGTAAATCCAACACTTAACTTGCTCACCTTATTTTTACCTAAGCATTACTTTGAAAACGGTCAACTTATCAACTTGACAGAATGTAAAACAATGTGAACAACTGTAGAACAATGTGAACTAACGAACC
Organism: Dipetalonema caudispina; assembly: GCA_013365325.1. Taxonomy (NCBI): domain Eukaryota; kingdom Metazoa; phylum Nematoda; class Chromadorea; order Rhabditida; family Onchocercidae; genus Dipetalonema; species Dipetalonema caudispina. Next base: position 77,047 of record JABVXV010000240.1, on the reverse strand, counting down.
TTCTCCTGCTTATCCTTCTTTGACTCGTTGCTACTATCTGTATCACTAATATATTCCTTCGATTTCGGCTTCGAATGCAGTTTCACAGGCGAACTAAAACTAATTTGCAAGCAAAAACAAACAAAAACATAAGCACATATATACGTATATAACGTATTCTCATATTTACCATGTTGAAGTAAATGTCTTGAAGTCCTCAAATAAATTACTTTAAAAAAAAAACCTTAAAAACCAAATCTCAAGAGTTTATGGACGGCAGAGCATATGGAAGCTGAGAGACTCACAAACTGTCTGCTATGACAACTTTTATATGAAAAAAAGGAATTTGCATTACCTTGGTTTTGGCTTCTTTACTTTTTTAGTTAGACTTGTTGATGCGGCTGAAGATGCAGGTCCTCCACTTGCTACATATTCTTTCATCTCGCGAGCATATCTTTCTTTATCTTCTTTCGCTCTTTCTTCATATTTCTGGAGAAAAATCAAGTCTAAGTTACGAAGTATTGGGAAAACGAACTAACCATTCCAAATTTAAATCTAAAAAGCACCACGAAAAGTATGGTACCTTTTTAATTTCCTCATCAATTTCTTTCCACATCTTGCCAGCCCTTTGTGCTGCCTCCGTCACAGAAACGCCTTCTTTCTTGAAATTTGAGTAATTTTCACCAAACCAAATGAAATATGCGGACTGTGGCTTTTTCGGAGCATTTGGATCTTTCTTCTTTTTTTCTCGTCTAGCACTTTTTGTAGATTTCGACAGATCCTATAAAAATTCACCATTTGAAACAAGTAGTTCATGTAGGCTCACTGTTAATGCCTATACATAGTTATGGGTAAAAAGTGGTATGCAACTTTCCAGTATCCGAATATATATGAAAAAATATAAAAAATTTTTGCACCTCTGTCCTTTGCAATAACCTACTGAGGTATATTTCGTTCGAATACAAAAAATGGACTTCACGATCATGATAAAAAGACGAATGAGAAAATTTTTATTTCTTAAAAACGACAAATTTGATTTGCTTTTAAAATACTGGACGGTAAAGAGAAAGCAATTTCTACCTTCTTCTTTGGTTTTGGAGATTTCTTTCGTTTGTGATCACCAGAACCACTTTCCGACGACTCAGCGGCATCACTATCGTACTCTTCATCTGGTTCACTTCCTGATTCTTCAGATGAGCTTTGTTTCCTTTTCTTCAGATCTTCTTCGAGATCATAATCATCTAAAAGTTTTTGGCAAATACTAATATGGAACCAAATAAAGGAAGAAAAATTGATTTAATGTTATCTAAATGCTAACATTTAATTTGACAGTCACTGTCTCAGTATCGTTTCCAGAAGTTATGTGCAGCTGTAACCAAAAGAGTATCATATTATTTGAAGGGTAGTTATGATACTTCAGCAAATTTAGAATTGACTGAAATAAGACCACAAGCAAATTAACTATACACTTTTATCCCCTATCAAAGACTGAAAATTTATGGAAGCAAAATCACAAACGATCTTCGCTGTCGGTATCGTCATCACTTTCTGCCGCTTCTTTATTTCTTGCTTCTTGCTTCAGCGTTTCTTTGTACGGATCCAACTCTTCATCACTATCGCCAAGATTTTCTGTATACGTTGGTTTATCCTACAATGTATTTCAACCTTTTATCATTTTGGCTGAAACCTTGAAACGGTAATGAATTATCCCAGAAAATCAATACGCCTTATTCAACAATAACAAACCAATCGCTTTGCATTTTTGATTCTTAAATGTTTGTTGTTGACGAAGTCGAACAGGCGATTGTATTCTTCTCTGAAATGTTACCGGAAATAATGGCTACGAATCTACATAAAACTATGATGTGACAGATATATAAAGCATGTAAAAAGTGTAAAGAACTAATAAATGACGAACTTTTCAACACTATTGAAAATCAGTAAACTGCCGCCTTTCATTTCAATTTCGAAGTCAAAAGAACGAGTTGACACATCGGATCGAGCAAAATTAACGCAACTTATCTGCAATATATTAAAACATGCTTGCATTGAATGGAAGCATAAAAAAAAGACTTTACAGATTGCTGACAATTTATTTCCTCAAAGAAGTTGACTTCTCGCAGTTCAATTCTAACTTCAAAAATTTGAAAAAAAAAATTTGTAGAGAAATTTGCATAGTTTCGAAAGGCCTGTTTAGATTTAAAAAATTGTAAACACCTCTTCGAAGCGAATATACATCGGTGGCTTATGAACATAAACAAATCCTTTTTCCAACGGATACAAAAACCCTGAAGCTTGCTTGTGAGCACACATGACTGCTGGAGTACCAGAATGCCTAGAAAAACACGAAAATTTTCAAATTACGCAATATTCTTTCGAATGATATTTTTGAATTGCAAACCACGGACAATAATAAGAATAGAAATAAATACCCAACAAAGCTCCCGGGAACGGTAATCTTCATATCAACCATAACTCGAAATATCTTTGAAACAACTTCAAACACAGTTCCACTCATTCGTTTTTCCAGTTTCCCCTTGTACTGTTCTTTTAGCTGTTCACTGAAAACATTAATAAAATTCCATTCCTGAAATCCTGTTGAAAGCACAGATGTCATATGATCAACTTCAAGTACTTGAATGCTTACGATGTAAGACCTAAGTCCAGATCAACTTCTTCGTCTTTCGAGAATTCAAGAACCAAGAAGTGATAGCGAGTTTGACCTTGACGAATTGGAGGATTCAAGCTGATCTTAAATGTGAAAATTAAAAATCCAGAAATAAAAAAGGAAGCATATGATTCTGCATATACAAAATGTTTACTCATTCTTGAGTATTTCTGCTTGAAAATTCAAAAGAAAGAACAGAATAAATGAAAAATTACCACGAAGTACATATGACGTCCATCTTTGTGGGGCAACAAAAATAGCCTCATTATTGTACGAATCGGAATTTTGTAATCATAAGTTTTGCCATGTAACGACAAATAGTTCTGATAGACTTTAATGTCGTATCGACCACTGCAAATATTTTTATTGGAGATTTTAAAATAGAAAACTTGAACTGTTTTGCACACTTCAACCCATTTCACATGATACTGGAAGCAAATAAAATTTTGTTACCGAGGAGTTGTGCAGAGAATCTGTTGCAAAATCGCTACCGGTTGATCTGTTTCCGTCTCAATTCCAGCATACTGCATTACAGCACGTCGGAATTCCTGAAGAAAAAAGGTATATTTTCTCGATGACTGTCACCTGAAGAACAAAACAGAGTAATAAAAATTTTACTCTGTAAGCAATCCAACAAGAAGTTCCTAACTACCTTAAAGGAAAAAGTCAATCTTATAAACGTATAACACTGGTTCGACTAAATGAAACAAGGAAAAGTACCTCTACTGGATCGACATCTTCATCAGCGTCTGGATCTGTTGGAATATGAAAACGCATTTCCATTAGTGATATGGAACAATCATCGTTTTGATGGAATTCTAAAGCTGCTTCGCTTTTTCCAGCCGTACAATTGCTTACAGTACTAAGTGGAATTTCGAAGCACGGCTTATCATCCACTTCAAATTCGAGTACTTGCCCTGTAACAAATTAATTGAGATGGTGTATTAAAAAAACCTGCCATTTGAAATCCAGGAAAAAAGAACCACAGAAACTGAAGAACTTAAAAAAGTTCCTAGAACAATAAAAAAACCAGATAATCATGGGGAGACAAAATTTACCTTTCACTTCCGCTCTCCCATAATTCCAACCTTTGATGCACTGTTCAACCTGATCAATACCAATATTCCACCTATCAAGAGCAAATTTTTTGATTTCTTCAAAGTCCTATAAAACAAAAATTCAAACCATTGACAGGAAAATATAAAAAAGAGAGAATGTTGATAAAAGGAGTGTCCTTTCAGGTCCTAGAATGAATATTTTTGCCATATAAAGAATAGAATTTTGTTGCAACCTTTTCAGCGAATCCACCGAAACGATGACGAATTCCGGAAGATAGGCATATTCGCACACCAGGTTTATTCCCAACTCGCATCCAATCTATTTTTTCAATTTCTGATGAATCAATCGTTTGTAAGCGATTATTTCTAATATTTCTGAAGTTTATTTGCGAATCGCCTAATTTGATGCGTCCATGATGCTGCAAGAAGCAATTAAGGTTGATGAATCCGACGAAATGATCGAAATTCCAACTTCTCAAATTTTTGTAAACCTAGTTCAAATCTATTGTAAGCCAAAACTGTATAGATTACTGATATTCACATGACTACCCAATAATTATTTTCCTCTTAGTCCCAAATACACTCGTTGTTACAGTAACTTCGCTCAAAAGCTATATAATATAGCTAGTTCAAGTGTTTATTTACGAAGTCTTAGTGCTCTAATTACCTAGTTCAAACAACTTATTCATCACGTTCCAACATCATCGTTATCTAGTTCAAGCTTTCAAGTGCTATAATTACCCAACTCAGTTTTTACTTACTTTCTGAATCTCTACATTACAACTGCATAACTTCACTTTCAAACTCTCTTTGTCGATACCGTATTATCGCTTGCACCTTGCTTCATCTATACAGTATTCATCCTACCCCAACATTTCTACATATTTTTTAACAATCAAATTATCCGTTAAATTATAATATAACAAAAAATAATTACCATTATACCCATATGCTCTTGGTAGATATTGTTGTATTCCAGTTCCGTCATATTAAAATTTGAAAACGGAAAATTTACCAGTGAAATACTGAAAAAAAAAAATGTACAAATTATGTATCAGTCAATAGAAATTGAAATTTTTTGTTTTTCTTCTTAACGTCGCTAACATGATAGAACAAATGTTATGGAAGAAAAAAAAAAAAAAAAAACTGAAAATAATAAAATGCGGGAATAATGTCATCATCATCATCAAAAAAAAAAAAAAAAAAATTTTTTTGATTCAAGACTGCTGATTTTTGATGTACTTCGAAACAAAAAGAAAAAGAAACTCAAAGCATAGTTATTTCAAAAAATTTTACAAACAAAAGAAAAAAAAGAGTAAACAAAAAGAATTGCTAATGAAAAAGAAGAAGAAAAAGAATAAATGATTCGAATAATATCATATAATCATTAAACTATCAAAGAAAGGTAAGAAGAAAAATTAATACATTAATGATTACACTAAATTATTGATAAACTATTGTATCGTATAAAAATAATCAAATAAATTCTAATAATAAATTAATGAGTAAATAAATCAATTAAACAAATGAGAGGAAAACGTATGTAAGTTGAGTATGTATTAAATGAAAAACTTAATAATAAAAGAATATTATTAGTAAATAAATAAATATGTAAATAAAAAACAAAAATATAATTATTAACATAAATAATAGTAATAATTGTATGAATATGCTAATCTATTTGGAAATTAAACAATTCAATTAATTTCCCCTTTTTTTACTCTCAATCTTTCCCTATCATTTATTCTACTATTTTCTTTTTCTTATTACTCTAAATCATTAGCAAATCTCTCCTCTCTTATAACTCTTACATTCTCAATCTTTATCACTCTTTCATACTCTTTCATCGATTATTTTCCTTTTTCTTCCTACCACACCTAATTTGTCACTATCCTTTGCATCCATTTTTCAATCATCCCTCTCATCATTTCCTTTTCTTCCTCTCAGGGAGAAGAGGGAGAAAAGAAAAAAACGAGGGAAAATGGAAAGATGACGAAATTTTACAAAAAATACGCCACGGATTGTTATGAAAATGCTCGTCTCATGGATTGAAATATTCTTTGGAATTTGGAAGATGCTTGCTTGGTTGTTTACTTCGGTTGATTCCTTGAAAGATTCTTGTAGCTAAGTTTTTTGGGATAATATACTATTGTATATGCTAGCATAATTCATATCTTAAAGACAATTATGCATTATTATCAATACTTACAGATATGCCAGATGTTAAGCTATCCCGCATGCCGAAAAGTATCATAGTAATTGCTAAAATCGATACATAACAAAAGAAGATCACGATAGCTACCAAGTTAATTGTTTCCGTAAATTGTTGGTGTTAACTTAAAATTTTTCCTTCACTGCACTACACAATAATCTTATCCTAATTCACTCCTTATCCCAAAAAACTAGTAGCCCATGCTTAACCATAAATTTTACTTGACTTAAATGACGCAATCGTGGTAATCCATCTCTTTTTTTTTCTAGAATTGCAAGATATACTTGCAATCATTCCTTCTTTTGAATAAAAATTGACAATAAATGTGTATTAGTGGAAGCGACTAATGTACAATCAGTGATATTATATTTCATTCAATGATATTGTCATACAAATATTATGCAGCAAATCATTTGCTAGGGGACTGTTTCTGAAATCTGTCAGAAATTTATAAAAAGAAAGGAAAAAACGAACAAGCAAGCGAAATTTATCTTAGGATAAAATTCCCTACGATAAGTGATAAAGTGTAAAGAAGGCAAAGGAATTATGAAGAATTAGAAGGGCAGATTTCTGGATTCTACAAAATACGTTCTTCTTTCAGGTTAATATCTGGGAAGAATCATAATTGTATATATAATATGTGGGTGATGTTACCGAAATCACAAAATGTGCTACGCTAAAGTAACGATCATTTGTGGTCACTTGCGATTATGAGCAAAGAACTGGTGAAACAATTGCTGGCATTGCATTTGTTTACAATCAAGACATAATTTCAAGAATTACAATTTCAAACTTCAGCTTAAAATTACACTACTTCAAATTATTAAGTCTTTGAAATCCACTCAAATACACTAAATATATATTGCTTAACGACCATAGAAATCCCATAAGACCAAACAATAAAAACGAAAAAATGCAACTTTTGAAGTTACATTAGCTCCATTTGTTGCCATGAAATTATCAAAGTATACAGCACTTTTTTTACCAAAGCTGATTTTGCAAACATATCGCTTTCTCAAAGTTGATCATTTGGTTACTGCTTCAGCAAAGGAGCCTTCCTATTGTCTGTTTCTCAACAAATGTCTTTAATTATCTCTCATTTTTTAAATATTTTTCAGGCAGAGTAAAATGTGTAGGATACAGTGGGCATGATGTGATTTTTCAACGAACAAAAACTGCTTAAAATCTGATCAAGTATGACCATTTTGCGTAGCTTTTGCTTGATTCTTTTCACCAGTATTTGCTTCTGGAGACTGAATTGGTACACCATAAATGTTATGCAGATCGCGTGCTGCATCACCCGTATCACCCATTGCTAAAATTCCCGATGCAAATCCATCTCGTAGCTCTGTTAATCGTTTGTCTACCTGAAAAGCAAAAATATGTACAAATATACAACCCAAAATAATCAAAAACAAGCCATCCTTCTTAGATGCCAAATTATGAACTTAGTCTGGTATTCCAAAGAGAACTTTGGAAGTCTCGAATCGTTCTTGTGACGTGGAAATGCACCATGTAAAAAGCTTGTAAGCGTCATGAAAACTTTTCATAAGTTCATCATTCCTGAGCTTCTTTTCCTTAATTTTCAAGAAAAAGGTAATCACTACAATTTTAAGAAAATAATAGCATTTCTACCATTACTACTACTAATCTATTCAATATACAATGTTGAGTTGACTTCTCTCTTACTTTAAAAAAGATTCAAAATCCTTACTATTGATAACATTTTATCAAACTGTTCCGGTGTTGGTTCGTGTTCTGAAGTAGATGGTACATCGGAAATCGGCTTTCGTTCCAAACTCTGACAAAACGAAAAGAGATTGATTGGAAAAGATATACCAAAAATCCACTAGACACGTGCGTAATCACGTGGTCTTCTTTGGAAAATTGGAACTGTTGTGATATTTCAACGAATCAAACATAACAGCATTGGGTCGAAAGTTGAGCAAAGATGAAGAAGAAATGTGCAAAAAGACATACAAGAACATCGTTCATGAAATCATCCCCAAAGGGATCAAGGCCAAATTTATCTTTCTCTTTTTTCTCTCCTACTGCTGTTTTTTTTCTTTCGTCTGCCCGTGGATCAAATTCGTCATCGAATAAATCTTCCATTTTATCCAATTGCAAATTTTCTAGACGTCTTCCGACCTGAACCTTTCAAATCACTTTATATGGATGAATGAAATTACAAATTGTGAAATATGGGGGAAAATAAATGATAATGCCATTAACTCGTACAACCTATTTTGTTTTAAAACTCGAGTATACATGACCCTAAAATCCCTTGTTACAAAAGATCTTGTAAACATGATGCGCCCTAAAATTTGCTGTGGCAAAATGACATCTGGAAGCAACGATTTATGATGCGAAACAAAGTCAAATAATTTCTAATCAAATAACTAAGCAAATAAAAATTGTTCATTAGTCAATGGTGTCTTCATGAAGTAAAATAATTCATTTACAAGATAAAATCCCTACTCCGGAACTATTTTCTTTAATCTCAATAATCGATTCTGGATCTATTCGGTCCAATTCTAACAAATTTGCTGATCAGAATAATTTACCCCATCCGTACCATTAATAACGCTAAAAAGAATGAAATAGGAAGGAATGATTTGCTGAGAAAACACCACTTTCCTTTCAAAAGCTTGCATTATCTAAGCAATTTAATGGTAAAAATACTATTTAATGAAGCTGCTGCAAAACGCAAAAGCAAAAGGAAAAAGGAACCATGAAGGTGGTAATTTTTGTCAATGATATAAAGCCCAAGAATGCCAAAGCTTTCACTGAGGTACTTGATGATAGTGGCTCGATTACGGCGGATATAGCAAATCGATAATGTTCTAAACCAAAGAGGCTCACAGTGTCAAACGTCTTGTCTAATCAGTTATTGATCAGGGTTTAGAAACGAAATTTTTAAATTAGAAAAAAAATAGCTAGGATCGAACCTGTGGGAAATTCACAGTGGAGTCACTTGGATTAACAACATTTGCATGATGCCTCCGTGGAATAGCTGGCGGTGGAACAATAGCGGGTATTACATCATTCATTAAACTTGACGTGATTCCTGGAGGTGGCTCACGAGGCATCGGCGAAGTTGGTAGAGGTGGCACAGAATCCTCCTAAAAACTAAGTAAGTTAGTCAAAAATATTTATGCTACATTCTGGAAAAAATTTTCTCAAATTTTTTGAAAAAGAAAATTCTTGTACGACTCTTCTAAGATGCTAATGAAACGTGTACTGAAAAATGAGCAGCAACGAACCTTCTGATTTTGCTGCGCATAAAGCTTCTCCTTAAGCTCATTATTTTCCTGCTCCAGCTCTGCTATTCGCTTCCTTAACATAATCACTTGTTTTTTATTTTCCAAATCTCGACCATTTCTTTCCAGAAATTTCTGAAAGGAACAGTAAAAAAAAATAGACGAGAAGCAAACATATGTCAATACATGTGTTAGACAAAATATTACGGCTAAAATATTTTAAAATCTGTAATTTGTCTGAAGCATTAGGTCCATTCATATTCGTTATCAAAACCTTACGAACCATATAAAGCTTAAACCAAATTCCTCTAATATAGTGGAACTCATCAAACGTACATAAAATTCTGATTATGAAATGAACTCCCAAATTACTAATTCGTACTATTTAAGGCCAATCAAAATTATTAGATAATTTTACCTGATATGCAAGATCAAAAGCTTCTCCGACAGTGAGAGTTATTTGCTCTGCTAATTTCTCACTTAGAAAGACGAAACAGTCATGTCTAGTAGAGGATTCAGCCTTGGCAATAAATGAAAAAACCCTCTTATCCTGCAACATGGCATTTTTGTTTCGTACAAAGGAAAAACACAAAATACATTGTCTACCACAATAAAATGCCACAAAAACGTGGTAGTATCAGAAAACATCGACTAATTCCCAATCAAATAGTTAATTTGATAATAGTTACTCGATAGAGCTATTTTTTGGATCTGAACAAATCATGCATAAACCAAAATCAATTTTTAACAACTATTTTGCCAGCACATAACGTTAAAAAAAAAAAGGTTATATTAAAAATGACCTGTTTGTCATCAGCACAAAAGGAAATTCGGTGAAGGGGATATTTGAACAAAATCATTTTTGTCTTTGTTTCGATAACTGTTAAACCATCTACGTTGATTTGCAAATCCACCTTCTTAAGCTTTGCTCCCGAATGTCCCGTAACTCCTCGACTTACCTGAATTAGTTTGAGAACATTAAGAAGCGTACATGATACAGTCTGCTAACCCTTGGATTTTACTTTTGGATTTAGGCACTAGCAGTAAAACTCAAGAACTTTGCTCGATATGAGCGTGGAAGGAGTAAAACTCATTCTTGGCAAAAGTAAAACTATCTTTACAACTTTATCTTTGTCTGATTGCCACGAAAATATTCTTCGATGTCTTTTATTAAATCCGAATTATGATCCGAAAAGCGGAGTTCCGAAGTATGTTATATATACAGTGCAGTAAATGAAATAGTTGTAAGATCTAAAATATTACTCCATGATCTCCACTATTTTTCTGAAAATGATTCTGAAGGGAAATCAAAGAATCCTCAAAAGTAGTGAAAAATAAAAGACTAAAAAGCGAGAATTGAAAGTCTACAGAAAAAAAAATATTACTTGTAGTTGAAACCGTATAGCATGAATAGCATCCCGAATGACATGTGTTCCTTTCGGTTCCGATACTTCCGCAAAACCAAGCATTTTTACGGAATATTCGACACGACCATTTAATAATACATCTGCAACAGTAGAATTTACCTTACGGAATATTTTTGAACGAGGAAAATTAAAATAATAAATAATTAGGGAAATTGTCATTAACTACAAATTGATAAAAATGATATATACCAGGTGGATGTATCCATTTCGATGAAGTACCACCAGCATAACGAACTCCGTTCGTATGATTAGATGAACTAGCAATGCCAAATGATTGAGAACCAAGGGAACGTTTTATCGTATTATAAATTTCCTTTCCCTTTGAAGTCATTTAATACCTGCAAATATGTATATATCAATTAATTCAGTATAACTTATACAATAACAAGTAAAAGCAATCGATATAAACGATATTGATCGATACAAGTATGAAATTTCATCAAACATTAAATAGACTACAAATGTCATATTAAAAAAGAAGTCATGAAATAATAAATCTCAATAGGATAATCAAAAATTATTTAAATAAACACTAAACTCATTTCCTGAAACATTCAAAGCAATGGAATATTTGCTATTAACTTTATGATATATCAGATGTGAATGTTAAAAAAAAAGACAATTTTTCCACATTGCAACTGATAACATTAATTCATTCAACTATATATATATATCATTTTCAAAAATTAGTAAGAATTAATAAGATAAATTACTAGCGTAAAATGTGCAATGAAAAAATTTTTAAAGTATTAAGAATGAAATTTTAAAAAATAAACATTTTGATCTAAATAATAATAACCATTCAATTAAATGAACAAGTACAAATTGTTCAATTGAATAGAAACAAAAATCATTCAATACATTGCAGTCATCTTTTATCCACTAAAATAATATCAATAAAGAGAATAAAAAAAAAAAAAAAATGAAAGAATTAATATTTGCTAATAATTTTGAAAAATAAATATTGCAGAAAGAAAATATTAAGTTATTTTGTGAAGAAATGAAAAAGATAAAATTATATACTAACAAATCTTATGAATGTTTTTCATCAAAATTATTTAAGCTTTATAGATTTTGTTAATATTTTATGTAAAATTAAAGAAAGAAATTTAGCTAATGTAATGCAGAGAGTAACAATCAATTCAATGTATACAATCGTAAAATATCTTTAAATTGCAATATTCTCATGCATAAAACTATATGGTTGTATGTTGACATCAATAAATCGATGCATAAAAGGATTATCAATAATTTCAGAGTGATTCTACTAACCGATGATCATCGTTCATAACCTGTTATTTAATATAAACTATTCCTGAAATAATTTAATGTCATCAAATTATTTGACTTTATCTCACTCTAACAAAAAAAAAATCTACTTCATCTTCATGATTTTATTTCTATCATTTTTAACCTGAAATTATTTTAAACTAAATTGATAAAAATTTATATCGGATTTAGCCAAAAAAAAAAAACTAAACGAAATTGCCTCATTTTTTTAATAAGTCTTTCTCCAGAAAAGAATATCACCTTCAGAATATCATCTTCGATAAACACATAAAAAGAATTATCAATTATGTCAATATGATTAATTCACATTAATTAGCTATTGATGAAATATTTCAATTAATAGTTCTATCTGAGATGAATGAACGTATCATTCCTACTTATCAAAAAACACAAATACAATTTAATTATTATAATTTAACCTAATCTCGTTCAAAAAATCAAAAGGAATATTTCGTTTTTTACATAACCCAAAGAATTCCCTTATTTTCTTGAAAATTCATCAAGTAATTAATCATATCTCAACATATATAATTAATCATTTATTAATCTAAAATTTACATTTATTCTCTCTAATTAAGATCATAACGATGTATCATCATTTTTACTCTTATCTCTTCTCTATCTCATTAATTTTACATATCATTATTATTTGTCAAATTTTCTCTACCTTATATTAATCATAAATATTAAAATTTTATCTTATTAAAAAAAAAAAAATTCTCACTCATATACGTCCCATTTTTTTTCTTCTTTTCTTTTCATCTTACTTTTTGAATTTGCAAAAAAAAAAAAAAAAAAAAAAAAACTTTCATAGGTGAATTAGTATGCAAATGATATCATATATTTTATAACGACATACATACACATACATACATACACACATACACACACATAGACATACATTAATTTCCTCTTCCTTCCACAAAATATCTCAGCAATACCATATATAACATTTTCCCATTTATTACAAAAACATTATCATTTACAATAATTTCAATACTACCACCACAATGTTGTATAGCAAAATATTGATGTATATAAACATATATATATTTTCCAATTCTTCCTTCTTTTCATCTCTTCCTCTTTCATTTCTTCTTCCAATTTTTCCTCTTCTCCTACCTTTTCCTAAACCTGTCTGTTCAATAATAATAACTGCTACTAAATAACAATTTTCAGCTCAACTACTTACCAATCAACTATCATACCATCATCATCATCATATCATTATCATCATCATCATCATCATCATCATCATATCATCATCATATCATTATCATCATCATCATCATCATTATTATTATTATTATTATTATTATTATTATTATTATTATTATTATTATTATTATTATTATTATTATTATTATTATTATTATTATTATTATTATTATTATCATCATCATCATCATCATCATTATCATCACATACATTCCTTCATCTTTTTCTCCTTTATTCTACCAATAATAACTTACCTGTTTTAAATGCTCTTGTTCTTTTATATCATTCTATTATTTCATAGAACATTTATGATGAAATGGATAAGAGCATGACAAGTGACAATTTATATTATGACAACATACCCAATCAATAACACATTCTCTCTTCCATTTTCATAATATCACCACTATTGTTACAATCATCACAATCATCATCATCATCATCATCATCATCATTTGTTTTCTTATGTGTTACATATATTTAGAGATATTTTGATGATACTAACTATCAAAATATTTCAATAACATTAAATGATATAATATCAATTAATTGAAATGAACATTCAGATATATATATATATATATGTAAAGTAGATGAAATAATTTAGTAAGTTAGTTTTGTAGTTTCGAATTATTGCAACGAAATTAATAAAACGAATAAGTAAGCAAGTAATAATTATACCTTTTAAAAATTTAAAAACTATCCAACGTATTTACATATCGTATCGTATCATTTCAAAGCAAATTGTACACATTTCAATAAATAATAAAATTTTTTTAGTTCTTTAAAAAATATCTTTTTTTTAAATATTTTGATTATTTATTACCTCATGCTTCTTTTCACCTAAAGTTTCAATTAATTTCATCTAAAATGACCATTAGAATTTTTATTATCTTCTACACAATGCAAAAATCAACAATTATCCAAAATGTCTATTGGACAAAATTGGAAAGCATAAATTCTATAAGCTATAAAAATTATAATCAATAATTACACGATAAATTTATACTTTTAATTACAAGTAAATCATTTCAGATAATCTATTTGCAATGAATAAAAATTTTGTCTAACAATAAATTAGAAATGAGAAAATAAAAATTGCTGGTTGATGCAACAGCTCGCCTTTCATAGGCATATATTGGAAATGAAAAGAGGACAAATCAATCAACATTTAGTACCCCCATCATCTCCAATACCACATTTGTCAAAATTCATTCGACCGTATCATTCTATCTTTCCCTCTAAGCAATAGGTCAACAGTTTCCTTTTACAAAAAAAAAAAAAAAAAAAAAAAAACCAAAATTGAATTACAATTACAAGATTAAAGTTCATCCAAGTAAACATATCTTGAAATGATATCTCTGAAATGCGAAAAAACAATTTCAAATTTTGCATTGTAGAATTTCAATAATAAATTTTGCCATTCCTAAAACATTAAAATGTATTGCTATTTGGGATGATTATTCGATGAATTTCTTTTCGCCTTTTTACGGGCTTATTCCAATAAACTAATTCGATTTTAAATATGGAAGGAATATTAAAATGTATTCTGATCAATTATAAACAACAAAGATACGAGGAAAAAGGAGATGGAGAAAAAATTATTAATATATGGAAATTGTCAGTTCAATCTTCTTTTTAGAACTAAATATATCGCGATCTTTTCTTTTTGAGAACTAAATATATCATGATCATGATCAGAAATGAATCATAGATTGAAAGTTTTAGAGATTAGCTTACAGTATCTGTTACTGCTACAATTAAACCAACTTAACGAACCAAGCTATATTATGATAACTAAAACAAAATGAAAAAAAAGAAGAAAAACTCAACAAATTACCTAGAAAATTCAATTATTTAATACAGTATGTCTTCAAAATATTGACATAAAAATGCAAATATGAACTATAAGCTTAGAAGGAAAAATAATTAAATTAAACTATCAACCTGTGAGATTATTAATAGTTTAAAAAAAAAAAATTAAAAATCAGGAAAAAAGCTCTCATTAAATCATCCTTACAAGAAAAGATTAAAGTCCAAATGATTGTTGTAAAACTATACTATTGAATTAATTTTTTATTTGAATAAAAAAAAAAAAAGTGAATGAATTTATAATCTAAAAGATTAGCATTGATGAATGAATCATCAAAAATACCATTTAACATTCAATATACGATGTAATTTTTTTTTTTTCAGATATTATATATTGCAATGAAATGTATTACAGTGAAATTTAATGTCATTTTAGGCTTCCAATCTCTCATCATTTCACATTTATCTCCAAAAAAAAAAAAAAAAAAAAAAAAAGAACTATTTTGAATTCTTCTTTTTTCCAAATCAATTGCATATCTTAATTTATAAGCTACTTTATTTTGACAAAAAAAAAAAAAAAACTATTTGTGAAAATTTAAAAATTCTTTCAAAGATTATTGTCAAATCAACGATCCTTCTAATGTAACAACTGATAAGGATGAAAATAACTAGTTCGATAATATAATGAAAGTAGAAAACTAAACATATGGTTATTTAAAATAAATGACAGATATGCTCTAAACACAGTTGTTCAAAATCAATTTCCTTAACCATTTATTCCTCATTTCTTTTAAATTCGACATTTCTCTGTAAAATTAGTTCCTTTTCTCATCATGAATTCGAAATCTTGCCTAAATTTCTTTCTTTTTTTTTTTATTAAATCCATTTCAAGTGGATATATCTAGCTGGAATGAATTACTTACTAATAAATTTTAACTTTGTATGCGTAACTTACTATCACTAATGATTAAGATGATAATTATCAGTTCAATCTTTTCTAATTTGATTGAATTTCGTATTGGATGAAGCTACACCTGAAAATACATGTTGAAATTAACAGAAAGCAATAATTCGTTTGTATAAACTCTTTTAAAAGCATTAAAAAAAACTAGATTATTTGAAAAATTTTAATCCCAAGCTTATATACTACAGATTATGTCACTGATGTTTACCTTAATATTATTGCTATTACTACTATTGGTTGAAAATCCGTTAGCGCAAAAAGATATCCCTGATGATATACGTAAAAAGGTACGCGAAGCGCATACATTTGATGAATTATTATCCGTTACACAACTTTCGTATGCATCACATTTACTTGGAAATGTAAACGACTCAACTTTCAACGAATACAAATTACAACCTGCTGAAATACAATCTTACACGAATCGTATGAAGAAAGTTATGCTACACAAAGCTTCCACTTTTCAGTCAATCATTCCAAGAAAATCCAACTTTCGTCAAAATATTGATGGTTTGTTCACTTTTAGATATTTTGTCTTTTCATTTTTTTTTTTCAATTGGAATCTGAAAAAAAAAAAAAGGAAAACAATTTGATAAAACAGCAAAAGGTTTAATAATCAAAGATTAAAAAAGAAAAAAAAAAAACTTAAAACAATATTATTGTCATTATTATTTAAATTTCATCTGTTATATTTACTTGATTATATTGTTACAGTAGTACAGATAATAAATATAATAGTTATAATAACGCAGTAATAATAATAATAATAATAATAATATTCGTAACAGTAACAATAGTAATAATAAATAATGATAGTAATAGAAATAATAATAGTAAAAACAGCAATAAATAATAATATCGGACCAAATCTTAAATTGCGGAAAAAAAAACTTAAAGATGAGATTATAAAAACAAACTTCGAAATATCAGACAACTGTAATAACAGTAATAATCTCATAATAAAATTCCTTGCAAGAATCTCATTTATGAAATTTCTAAAACTTGATCCGAAATATTTGATTCATTTTATAAAATAATACGTTTGCTTCACTATTATCGAATTTTAATTTCTATCTTTTAAATATTTATTATTTTAATAGCTTTCGTATTTGAATTCTCAATCCCTAATGCATATGTATTATTAAAGCAAGTATTAGTATAAATAAAAGGTTGTAAAAATTTTATCAAATAGACAAAATTTATAATTAAAAATCGGCAAATCTTGAAATAAAAAGATTCAATTTTCTTTTTTTTTTTTTTTTTTTTAAAATTAAGTTCAAAATATCCATTAGATCTATGAATGACGTCAATATCTCGAAAGTACAAATAGAACGATCAGTTAGAATGGATCAGTATTTAATTCGATGAACAACGAAACAAAGAGGATAGGATATGTGAAGGATAGGTTAAAAAGAGTTAAGAAAGATGAAAAACGAAGAAAGAAAAGAAAAAAAAATAAAAAAAATAAAAAGATATCCCCTTACAACATCGTAAATTTAAACAAATATTGACAAAGATTAAAGTTTTCTTTAATCTCAAATAAAAAAATTTCAAATGATTTTTTAAACAAGATTTTATTGCTGAAAATACCAATATCAGCTCCATTTATTATTAAAAGTTGTTTAGTTAATCAAAATTTATCCAAACGAAAATATTTTTTAAAAACGTTATCAAAAAGTAATAAATGATTTTTTCGGTTAATACTCTGTTATCAATAAAATAAATATGATTAAAATGGAAGAGAAAAAACTGAAATATTGGAGAAACATTTTTTTATTAAATTCAGCTTCGATTTCTATGCAGGTATTTATATTTCATTTCATATTTTTAAATCATAATATGTTTGATAAGCTTTAACTGATATTATTCATAATAAAATTAACATGTATGCAAAATTTCAACACCTACCATTATTAAGGGAAAATAAAAAAAAATAACTTATTTGATATTCTTTTATTAAATAATTCAATTCATCGATTTAATTTTCTTTTTTTTTTTTTTTTTTCAAAATAATTTATAAGAAATTCATTATAGCAGTGCAATTACAGTAATTATAGTGAAAATAAAATAATCCATAATTTAGCTAATACACGGAAAAGCTTGGATATACTACGAACGATTCGACAAGGTACAGATAGATGTGAATTGCAAAAAGCTTGTATTCCTATATTACCAGAAAATCCCGATCCTGGATTATTGATATTCCCGAGATGCTATGAAGTAACACAATGTATTGGATCATGTTGTGAATTCACCGAACATTGCTCACCAACCAATATTGAATATATTCAACAACCGGTAATATTTCTAAAATATGCAATTTTATTTTTATTTTTTCTTTGCTTCGTTCATTTCATTTTGTATCACACATAAAAATAACAACCTATCTTTAATCAATTCACGCAGTAATATTTTTAGCTTACTCGAAATTTCTAAATCTAAATGGATTATTGCATCTATCTATCTATCTATCTCTCTATCCATTCATCAATATCAATTATTGAGTTTATATTTACAATGCTAAAAAAATGTTGCAGGTAATTACTATCTATCTTTATCTAATCAAATATATTTATATTTATCAGTAAGAAATGTTGCAAATAATAATAACATTAATTTAACGTTTTACACTTTAAAAATTTCAAGTAAGCTAAAAATAGCATTTATTATTAATTGCATTAATTTGTAATCGAATTAAATGATATTTCAAATCAAACAAATCAATTAAACGAAATGAATTAATGACTTATATAACAGACTTTTTCATTCTTTCGCCTTTTTGATTTGTTTATTAATGCATAATGATTATGCTTCATATATAATGATATATAGTACTGCTACTAATTAACAAACTTGTGTAAATACTATATATGAAAAGATAATTTACAACAATTTAATATTTTTAGCATTTTTATGCTAATTTAACATCGTTCATATATACAACAATTATAATATTTGACATATATGTGGTGATTAATTCATTCTTAACTAATCATTTATAACTTATTCACTTGATCACTGGAAAAAAAAACAAAGCATAGATCGATTCGATTAAGGAATGAAAATGTTGAATTAGCAAATAAAAAAAAAAAAAAAAAGGGATCAGATGAATATATCATTTCGTCTACAAATAAGTTTGATAGGAAATATGCAAATTTGATACGGATTATCACTTATTTTTTTTTTTCCATTCATATAATGTGTGATATTTTTTGCAGATTGTTGAAATGTTATATTCTGGTAATAATTTGTTTGTAATTAATCAAACACGAAATATAACAATCGAACAACATACTGCTTGTACTTGTCAAGAATGTACACAATTTGGTACAACTCTTCAATGCCCACAAAAGAAAATTGTCACTCCAAATTGTGATTGTGAATGCAGGAATAGAGAAGAAAAAAAGAATTGTCAAGGTTTCTAATTTAAAAAGAAAATTTTTTCTGTTAAAATTGAATGGATGAATTTTAATTTCGTGATTTCATTTAGCACGATGATTGCAATTAGATAATTGAATTGTAGTTACTTGTACTTGAATTTTAATTTCTTATCACAACATCAGACTTCAACTTCCTATTTCAAATAGAGGAAAGATTTTAATACTCTATTTTAATCTGATAGGTAAATTTCGTTTCTTCACATCAATCAAATGTATGGATTGCAAATGTATAACATAACCAAATAGATAGGCTTGTTATCCTGATCATATGTATGAAATTCGATCACCTCTTCCGATCGGATAAATTAATGTATGATCTTTTTTCAACCAAATAGATAGAACTCAAACCCTCATCATAATCGAGTCGATAACCGCTTTTAAATTCTATTCAGTAAATGGAATTTAATTTTCTGTTTTAATTTGATTTTGCGACTTCCACTTCACATTAGACAAAAAGTCCTATTTTAACTTCCTGAATTCAATCAAACCTTTTGCTTTTAGCTCAAGAATGAGCGAGAAAATATTTTACAGATTTTAAAAAAGTTCAAAAGTTAAAAAAGTGCGCTATATTTAAGGTCCAAACAAGGAATGGAATGATGAAACGTGTACCTGCAGTTGTGTTACGAAGAACTGCTATGGTAAAAATATTTTGGATAAACATACATGTTTATGCTATCATCCAGACAATGATCAAAGTTATGAAGAACCAAATATTTCCGGTAATTTTCGATCGGGTACATCTAGACTGCAAAAGCTTCGTCTAGCACGAAAAAGGATGCCAACAAAAACTGTCCCGTGAACATTTACATTCAATATTACTGCGTTATTTGTGAAACCTATGATACCTATGATATGTTGTATGAAATTCTGAAGAATTTGAATGAACACTTCAAACAGAAACGTTTCTGGGATTTGGTTTACCCGTAAAAAAAAAAAAAGAAAAAAAAAATTGTAGGTCAATAAAAAACATACATCAAAAAGTTTAGTTCATATGTCAAAGGAAATAATAAGGATATACGTAATGCTTCATGTCTTTGATACTTTTGCACTGATTACTCCCTGATATGTTATGCCACAAATCGTTCTACATGTCGATTTTCTGTGGTACCACAAATAACTATTACATTAATCAACCATACACTTTTCCGAAGTATTGAAACTCTTTGCAAGCTATAAATCGGATTTCTGGTAAATCTCGGGATGATAAAACTCTCGTTTAAGATTCACAAAGGCATTCATTACTAGTGCTAATAAGTGGTACTAAAATATCAAAACTAAAACACATATAAATAAACATATGCATGCATAAGCTGAACAACTTCACTGAACGCAACCGTCCCATAACCCGCGAATTATCGGGAGAAGAAAAATTACAAGAGAACAGATGTTCCTTGTGACGGTACCATTCTGAAAACTCACCATCCCGCGTGTGTTTTCGATATTTGGATGTTGACTGAATTAAGAGATTTGGGATATTTTCTTGACGGGGTTTTATTCATTATTAGTTTAATTAATTGGTTGTTTGGTTAATTCGGTGTGCAATTTATGATTTCCATAATAAATTTCAGATATATCTCGACATATGTAAAGTTGACATAGGAGAAAGTGTAATGGATAGCCAGCAAAAGTTAGGTTATATCATAAAGTGAGGAAAGCTATACTTGCATCAAAAACAAACGTAAAGCGTTCATTAAAGGACGTATTTGCTTGAAACATCAACGTGGAACACTAATAAAAGACTCACCGACGTGAAATGAAAAATTACGAGAAGTTAGAGAAAATCGGAGAGGGTTTGTTTTGTTTATTTCCCTCTTTGCTTTGTTTTTCCTTTTTTTTTTTCTGCTTTAAAATGAAATGTAAAATTTCCACTATCTATTTGTTTGAGGACTAAATCTAAAGTTTCAATTTTATAGTGACAATTATTCAAACAACAAATTTCGCCATTTGCTAGGCTAATAGTTATGAAGGATAAATAGTAAATAAGTAAAATTTGTGGGTTAAATTCACAACAAAACTTTATTCTAAATTTACTGGTATGAAATTGTCCTTATCACTCTCCATATCTATTTATTTCAGGACAAGGTCGAAAATTGTTCAAAAATATTCCGAATTTTTAAAATGTCATTTTCAAATTTATTGAAGTACGAAGGCATCTATCACTTTCCAATTCAACTATTTCAAGTTGAAATCTAAACTTTTTGCAGTTCTCCCACAGTTTTAAAGTCTTAAAGATTGTCAAAATATTAAACGGAAATTTGAAGAAGGGTCGCAATTTACGGAACTTTTGTTAGAATATACAAAATGCATTACTATTGCTTAACTTACCCAATATTTTAGGCACGTATGGAACTGTTTTTAAGGCCAAGAATTGTGATACTCAAGAGATTGTGGCAATGAAATGTGTACGTTTGGACGATGATGATGAGGTCTACTTTCTTGTTATTTTGATTACCTGGCTTGCCAATCACTAGATCAGTAATGTCTGAACCTAGTAGGTTAGACATGTATGGATCGAGTAGATCAGTGATATTCAAATCAAATAGATCTGTAATCGTACTTATTTTTTACGGCTTAATGATATTTAGATATAATTGAGCAGTACGATTGGACATGTATCTAAACGCTTAGACTATAGATGAATTTATAGGATTCGCTTTAGAGTTCAGATCCCTTTACACGCAATTATCTTTCAGGGTGTTCCAAGTTCGGCATTACGCGAAATATGTTTGCTAAAAGAGCTCAAACATGAGAACATCGTGCGATTATATGATGTTGTCCATAGTGAGCGTAAGCTTACGTTAGTTTTTGAGTATTGTGATCAGGATTTAAAAAAATATTTCGATTCATGCAATGGTGAAATCGATCAACAGGTAATGTTCATCATTTTGTTGCTTGTTTGTAAGGTATTCGAACGTAAATTCTATTTGAACTAAGCCCAAGATATTTTATCCAAAATTTTAGTTTGAAACTGAATTGTGATTTAGATTGAACAATATATCTTTCAAGGCATGTTCCTGCTATACTCGAAATATTTTTCACGATACTCCACATTATATACCGCATTAGTTTTAAATCACTTAGGTTGTATAGTTTAAATTGCTGATTAAGTTATAAGATCTGGTTAAGTTATAAGATTTAAATTGCACTTCCAAGATTTTAAAGTTATAGTTATCTAACACAGTAATTTTGAAGCTAAAGTTTTAAACTATATTGTTGCAATCCGTAAACGAAAAAGCTTTAGCTAAGTATTTGAATTTCCAGTTGGTAAAATCACTCATGCATCAGTTATTATGTGGATTAGCCTTTTGTCACTCACACAACGTCCTTCATCGTGATCTAAAACCCCAAAATTTACTGATAAATACTAATATGCAGTTGAAATTGGCAGATTTCGGATTGGCGCGAGCATTTGGCATACCTGTAAGATGCTATAGCGCCGAGGTTTGTTTATTTAGCTATTTCTAAGTTGTAGTTTCAAGAAGTGGCTTGAAAGGATCATTATCTTTAACTGGCAAACATACAGAATGGAATGATTTGATGACTTCTACTGTGAGCATTTTGATTTACTGCAGTCTGTGAGAATTATCCTAAAATCTTTTAAAAGTATTAGTTAAGGTTGTCACGTTGTGGTATCGACCTCCTGATGTCCTCTTCGGTGCAAAACTTTACAATACTTCAATTGATATGTGGTCTGCTGGATGTATCTTTGCTGGTAGGTCATTTCACGTATTCGCGGGATATAAGTAGTTTCATTTTTTGGCTAGTTTTTTGATTTTTAGATATTACAGTTAAGGATTTCCAGAAATTTCGAATGCCGGAAGGCCGCTTTTCCCAGGTGCCGATGTTGATGATCAACTAAAGAGGATTTTCAAAATGCTTGGTACTCCGACGGATGCTACATGGCCAGGTCTTTCGCAGCTTCCGGAATTCAAGGTTATTAAAAATTCGAAGTTTTGGAAGTTCCAGAATTTCAAAATTTAAGCTTTAACTTTCAGTATTTTTCAAAAATCATTAAAAACTCCAAATCTCAGAGCATACCCTACTCCCTACTACTAGCTTTTGTTAAAGTTTAATTTCGAAAACATTTATTGTTTCTTTTAGCCAATGCCCCTATATCATCCTTCTCTTACAATTGGACAAGTGGTACCTAATCTTTCCGTTCGCGGACGCGACTTGCTTCAGGTATGCGTGAAATGCTTTATCATTTACTTACTTTCTGTAATACCTATTTCAGCCCATGTTTTGATTCCTCGGATATAGTGGAAATAACTTTTCCCGAGGATTTCCAATCATGATTTTTCGTTCAAATTCGGTTTCCTCGTTTCCTGCTGTAGCAATTTATGCGTGAAACTCGTACAAAACGGCGCTTCACTCTCTTTGTGCTTTTGAGGCGTTTATAATTTGAAGGATTTGAAAATCAAGACTTCCTTTTCCTGGTAATTTATAAGCTAGACAAATAATATAAAACTGTTCGTTTTAGCGACTCCTGATTTGTAATCCATCTCGTCGTATTGATGCCGAAGTAGCGTTACGTCACGACTACTTCAGTGATATTACAGACTGCTAAGTAGTTTACATTAAATACTGTTTTGAAATAATTGCAAGTCAAATCATATATACCAATGATCTCCTTTGTTGTGCAATGGTATTTTTGCCTATTTTATGGGTTTTCCGAATTTTGTAATATATAAGTCGAACACAATTCTTCGTTATAACTGATCTTCCAACATCCCATCTTACGTTTAAATTTTATTCATAATTGATGATATATTTGTCAACCACATTGGTGAATTTAAGTGCTGGTTTTATGCAGTCCGAGGAAATCTTTAAATTCTATTGCGAGCCATACATTCTGTCTCCTACCGTTGAAGTGGAATTTCCAACCTTTCGATTTAGATCACATTTCCACTTACCGATGAGTCACTTCCCAAGAATACCGCAATGGATGAAACTAGTTATCAAATCCCAAAATACTCATTTCATTCTCTTAACAAAATTATTGCTTCCACAACTACAGCCACTTGCGAAGATGTAGGAAAGATTACATACATTACTATTCTGTCAATACGACGTGATCTTATCATTATGAGGTTTATCAAAATTATGAGGTACATATATTAAACGAGTCTGAGCTCTCTCATATATGGCCAACCTAACAACAACATATAAAAAGGGTCGCTGAAGAATAAATGAAATGAACATAGTGAGGTATCCTACTAGGAAGTGAAGTATTTAAATTACAGGATAAATAATGTTAAATTGAAGTTCACATCCCACACAATGCATTATTTAAATCAGCTTCCAAATCCTAAGTATGAAACGAAGTAGAGGTAATTAGAAATGACAAAAGCAAACATTATGTACGACAAATAGAGCACGTTTTTTATAGCTGATAATGAGTCCTGTCACATGGTTAGCATGATAAAAGGAACCGGATGTCGCCCGTGTGTTCGAAATACCTACACTTCTGATAACTGGCAGTTTCTAGGAGCTTTACAAGAACTTCTGAATTTCATCGTAAATAGCTAATACAAGTGCGCCACCTGTGCCTCGGAAGACATTGGAAAGAGCACCCTTGTAAAGCGCCGTGACTCCTTCGTTCGCAACAACCTTCTTCGCACAATCCCACGTATTTGTGTAAAGTATTTCTTTGCGACCAGACTGCATCATCATTCGTCGGCGTACGGTATCCCATGGATATGACAGAATTCCAGATCCAACAGTTACGACCTGAAACGACCATCAGTTAACTATGATGACGTGCACATGTTTGCGGCTTAGATCTGTCAAAGAATGTGGTATTTCCCCAAAGACATTAATTACGGAACAAATTTGTGCACATTGTGCAATGAACACATCAACAAGTTCAAATCTGTTCTCGACACAGTTCGGGAAAAACTCACGAATCCGCCTTATCTCGACAGCGGAGTAGCTCAAGTAAATAACGAACCTGGGCAATCATCCAAGCAGCGAAGAAGTTGAGTTTCTTTTGGTCTGTAGAAACCATCATTTTTATTGTATCAAAAAGACCAAAGTAAGCTGCACGATAAACGATGATGCCTTGTACCGATACCATAAAACCACGGTAAAGCCCAACTGGACCATCACTTTTAACAACTTTTACCAAACAATCTATCAAACCATTGAACTCACGCGTTGCACCCTTGCCAACGTCAACCGCAAGACGAGTACGAGCAAAATCAAGTGGATATACGAAACATAGAGATGTAGCACCTGCAGCACCACCACTCATTAAATTTCCGCCAAAGAATTTCCAGAAATCCTGTAATAACGTGGTTTATGACGACATATCAGAATCAACAACCCTCCTTTTTTAAACGACCTAAATGATTTGTATTCTAAATTCTTTGAAATCTTACACCAAGCATTTACCACTGCAAGTATTATGTTTATTCTTTTTGACTTTATTTACAAGACACTTACTTTATCCTTGTCGTATCCTGCGACGAAAATCTTTTTGTAAGTATCTTTGAATGCAAAATTTAGCGCTTGCGTAGGGAAGTACCGTATTACATTCGCCAAATTACCACGCCAAAACGATGCAAAACCCTGTTCAGCCGGTACACGTTTGAACACGTCGATAATACCCTTGTATCGTTTATCAGCTTCAATTGTTTTGGATGCATGTTGTACCTGGAAAATGAATGAACTCTCTTTCTGTGATGGGGAAATGGTTGATGAGTATTGTCATAATTACCACTAGTCTGCATATTTCCTGATTACGTGTGATTACTACAGCATATCCTAAAATTTGACTTTCAAAACTGAAATCTAAAATTAGGTTGGGTTCAACATGAATTTATTGTATTCCCCCATTTCAACTTATTGAGATTATTTCAAATAATCTTGACTCTGAACAGTAATATTATTGAGAGTAAGCCAAACTTCCCTGTAAATCTACACCTCAAAACCTCCAACAAATCCTACCAAGCCTTCTAACCTTTGACTTCCTTCCATAATTTTCACTGTAGCATTTCACCTAAGTGAATAAAAGAAAAGATAATTGGCCATAAAATCATACTGGATCCACAGCATATTCTTCTCAACAGAAATTAGCACGCGATTTTATAACGAAAATTAACTTTATGCAAACATTAGTTCATCACCTTATTATTCCCTCGAAAAATGTGACCATTTTCAGGTCAGGACCTTCCGTTCCTGCTATTAACTGTAATGTACGCAAACTTTATTCATACAACCGTCAATATTTAAAAGAGTATTGATACTATGGAAATACCTAAAACAATATTTTATAACATACTAAAAAAAGTATTTTCACTTGCAAAACGATAGTAGCTGAAATTGGTCCACTTTATGCAATAATGATACCTGAAGAAGTAGTTTGACTCGCTCAATAGGTGCAACAGCAGTTTTGGAAACAGCAGCAGCCACACCGCCAGATGCCAAATCAATCATGAATTTTTTTGCATCAAATGAGCTTTTGTCATTGGGGCGTGATTTGCCAGTACCTTGGGATTGGGCTGTTGTGGACGACATCGGTAATATATGGGGTTAGTAGCTAAAAATATATCGTAAAATGATAAATCCGACCAATTACTGATGTAAATTAACAACGTCAAATTGAAAGCAAATACCGCAATAAATACTGATAATAATAGGTTAGCAACAGGGAGGTAAAGAGAAACTTATTTAGCTTCTTGCTAACTGTTGGTTTACTTAGCTAATTAAGTAATAGCAATATTAATCCTATCACATAGTCTTCCTTTACAGTAATATGTTCAGGTAAAGCCTTACTTGCAAAGCAAAATATTAATTTTTTTTTAGTTTAATGGCAAAATATCCAAAGTCGGGAAATTTTTATTTGTATAGCAGAAATAACAAAGCATGTTTTTAAATAGGAGAAAAAATTTTTTCACAATAAAAGGACAAAATGTATCATTTATTTGTCCTTTATAAAGTATTTCTTGTTAAATATAATAAAACATATCCTCCAAAAATGAAAAATATCTGTAAACGGATTAATAAAAACAGTGAAAGGAGAGGAGAATTAATACAAAAAAGAATACAGAAACAATGAATGAAGAAGGAAGAACGGTAACATATTTTATAAAGCATAATTTAAACGATACGTTTTATTTTTTTTTTTTTTTTTTTTACTCTTAACAACAACATTCATACATTATGAATTTCTTATGGCGTATTTTATAAAGTAAAATTAAACGACATACTTTTTCTTTTTTTTCTTTGTACTTAGCAAAAATATCAGACTATTCTTTTGTCATAAATTTTCCCTATATTTCATGCTTCAAACATATTTATTAACTTGATTTATTACATATCCCTGATTCATTTTTCATCTAATTTTTACTCTTAATCTTTCTTCATTCAAAACTCAACTCTAATAATGGTATCATAAGTTCACATTAATTTCTTACGTACGTCTAAATTTGCATAATTACTAAGTCTAAGAGATGTAACAGACAACACTACCAATACCAATAGATCAAAAATAAAAAAAAACAAAACTACTTTTTAGGTGAAGTTTAGTGATATTTGGATTCTTGCCAAAAAGTAGCGTTATAAAAGCCTATTGTTACTATTGAAGCTAATTAGTTGTCTATAACTTATGAGAGATTTATTTTGGTAAGGCTTTTTTTGATTACAATCATTGGTTTTAGGCTTAGCTATAGGATTTTTTTTTTTTTTTTTTTTTTAAATCTTAGGCTTAATTTTTAATTTTCAACTAATCTTAATTTTAATTTTTAATTTCATTACAAAATTTTGACATTATTTTGAATGCATAGTTTGTTTTTTTTTTTCCTACCATTCTTTTAACATTAACATAAAATAAAGTAAAGAATTTATTATTATGATAAAAAAAAAAAGAAAAAAAAAATTATTGACAACAATAATTTTAGTTTATTATTTTTAAATTAATATTAATTTATCATTTAAATTAATGTTTAATATAAATAGTATATATTTGATGCTGTTCTATGATATGATAGAAATATTTGAAGTATATTAGGAAGAAATAGCAAATGAGAATTTGAAGTATTAGGAAGAAAAGAAGTAATAAACGAGAATATTAGTAAAATGAAATGTTAATATACAAATAGTAATTTGAAATACTAAGAGATATTAGTAATATTACAAATGTGAAAAAGCTTTAAAAATTGATTTAACATAAATAAATTGGTAACGGACGTGTTTAGAGTTAAACCTATATAGTATGAAATAACGTCTCAATGAATGTATGATATAAAGTTTTTGCTCATTCATACAAATCAGCTGACAAACAGCTGTTTGTTAACTATTTATAACAATTGGTAAAAGTGTAAAAGATAAAAGAATTGAGGTAAACGTTTAGAAATGTAAGACATTATTGATGTGTTGAAAGTTAATTCGAAATTCACTCAAATTTGTGGAATATTTTTCAAAAAAAAAAACAAAAAACAAAACAAAACAAAATATTTAGAACTTTTATATTTCTCTCCTCTTATCAATGATAATGAATTGTAATAGTAGCAGTAATAATAAAGAATTATAATAACGATAGTAATTAGAATAAGTAAGAGATAAAGATAAGAGGAAATAGGAGGCAAGAGATTATTAGTTGGAAAAGATTGATGAAGAAATGGATCTGATAAAAATATTAATTTTAATGGAACTTTGATAAAAGATGAGCAGTTTGGAATATTTATGAGATGTATCGGATTGGAATAGTAGTAGGAATTGAGAGAAATGTTTGAGTAAATGAAAGAATACGAAAATTAATATTCATTTTTTTTTTTTTGTGAATTAAAAAAAGGCAATAAATATTGGATAATATTTTGTTCTTTCACATTTTATATTTTATAATACGTCTACGAATTTAATCGATTTTTTTTTTTTTTATTCTTTTTACTTGAAATTGTTAAAATAGAAAAGTAAATGATTAACTTTTTTATACACAATTGTGAATTTTGTATGTGAAATTTGTTTACACAATTATTTTTTTTTTTGATAACATAGAGAATATAATTTTTATGTTTATCACTAATGTTCGAAATTTAGATTTGAATAAGCGTAAACATAATTTAAATATTATATGTCAATAACAAAACGAATATGCAAAATATCATATTTTCGTAATATTGTCTAAATTTTAGACTTGGGCAAACAAAAACATAGTTTGATAATCGATGCCTTCGGATGCGAAAAAACGACGTGATGCGGCAAAGAAACAAGCAGCTAAGAATCGTACTAAAGTCCGCGATCCAAAATTGGTAAGTTAGCGAAATCGTTGTTATCCTTAACTTTACAATAATAGAGCTATTTGATAGGATTATGATAATTAGTGTATTGTATTTTTTTTTTTTTGTTTCTCTTACATGTTTAGAAAGTAAAATGTATTCAAAGGACCTTATCCGATACCTACCCAAAGTAAATGGTGATAAAGCATAGTATAGTAATTACATGATATCTGGAATGTATCATATCCTACCATGTGCTTGAAGTTTGAAGTACGGTACAGTTTAATATCTTACATATGTATAATTTGTATGGTATAAATATATGAAACTTCACCAGTAGTTTAATTAACTAGGAGGTTGGAAGATAATCTATGTTACATTTAATGCAGGTGCCATGTGTATATTCAAATATACTTAACATTTTTGAATCTTTAGTGAACTAAAAAATTAACTTAACTATTTCACATAATTTGATCGGAAAAAAAGAAAAGGAGCTGTTAGTTTAAGCTTTTTTCAACAGGTAAGTATTTGATCGTATTAATGAAAATTATGTTATATGGAGAACATTTTCCCTAGAATTATATCCAGTAACAGTCAAGAAGTTAACATTTGGATGTACCCATCATATAATTTTTATATTGTATGTCCATCGTAGGCTTTCATGTAATATTTTTGCAGGAGAATAACGAAGGTGTCGGTTCATCTACTCGAGAGCAAAGCCTACGTATGCAAAATGGTGGTAATCATTTATTAAATCTCATTAATTTTTCCTTGTCACTAACACTGCCAATAAAGCGTTTAACAATAAAGAATGGCATAGTAGAAATGTCACACTTTATAGTGCAAGTTCCAATGTGATGGGGCTTTTACGTCTATCCAGCAAAAAGTGGAACTTGTGCAGAAAGTCAAATTAAAATTTTGCGTTTAGATTTTTTTGTGGGTTCTAAGTTTTTTCTTTTTAATATGTATGAAGAAGAATACATGCGATTTGTCCATGAATCATTGGAGATTGCAGAATGTTGAGTTAAATTAATAAATTACTGTACATTGCAGACACTTTCGAGGAAGCTCCGTCAATGAATGATGTTATCGATGTAGCTGCTGCGATGCTTGAAAAAATGGAATTGGAAAATGCGAAAGCCAGATCCGTTGCAGGAGCACTGACTTCTCATCCGTTGTAATTTTTTGAAAAGAAAAAGAATTTTATCAGCATTTAGAAGGACTTAAAAATTAAAATACTTCGAAACAACTCTGATAAGTAGTTTCTGATGGAATTACTTCTTATCATAAAGTGGGACTAAATATGTGGGGATGAGATCGCTTTTCTGAAGTTTCCTTTTAGTCGCTTGCATAAATGTTGAATAAATTTTCGTTAGTTGTCAGATTGAAATCAATATTTTTTTTTGTAAAATCTCTAGAAATTATGTAAATTCAGATCTATGGATCTCAAAATAGAAGGACTCACGGTGACATTTCATGGTCGTGAAATTGTAACGGATACAAAACTTGAATTAAACATGGGACGCCGTTATGGACTTATTGGTTTAAATGGAAGTGGTTAGTTTTGCAAATGTTTTTTTTAAAGAAAAATTATTGTAGCTTGTCAGTGTATTTACTTACTGGTTTATTTTAGGAAAGTCTACTTTAATGCAAGCAATATTTCGTCGGGAAATGCCAATTCCTGATCACGTGGATATGTTCTTGGTGTCTCGTGAAATGGCTGCTTGTAATGATAGTGCCTTAAAGGTGTGTACATTTAAAATAAGATTTCGAGTATTTTGAATTATTATAAATTTAATAAACGCAATAAATAAGTGATATGGACTGTAACTTAGTCAGAAGTTATTGAAGGTAGTATGCGATGTTGATGAACAGAGAAAAGCACTCGAGAAGCAAGCTGAGGAATTGGCGGCTTCATCGGACGATGGTTCGTAACTTTCCATATATTGCTGTTCAGAAAGATTTCACTGATGGAAATATATCCGGATATCTATTTTGCAGAAAGTCAGGAAAAGCTATTAGATATCTATGATCGCTTAGAAGAAATGGATGCTGATAGAGCGGAAGCAAAGGCTGCCGAAATATTATATGGTCTTGGTTTCACTAGGCAAATGATGCTTAAGAAATGCAAAGATTTTTCAGGTTTGTATAAATTTTAGGTTTTGTCATTCATTATAAAGCTAGAATGTTGTTTTAAATTTGGGTCGTAGACGACATTATACTGTGTGTTGTAGGAGGCTGGCGAATGCGAATTGCATTAGCACGGGCACTGTATCTAAAACCATCATTGCTGTTATTGGACGAACCGACCAATCATCTTGATTTGGAAGCTTGTGTATGGCTTGAGAAAGAACTTGCCGCGTATGTCGAATTTTGTTATATTTTTGGATCATTTGGGATAAAACCTAGCCATTTCCTCATATTATTGCGGCATCCTTTGCCGATATCTAACATTTGTAGTATATTACTTATACCGAAGTTTAACAGATCTGGTCGAAACTGTAGTCTCACGTGATAATCAAGTTAGCGAGGCTTGTAATACCTTCAGTCCTCTTTTCTATTGAAGGAGATGGCAGGAGTTTAGGATAGTTGCGACCTCTTTACTTGATCGTTCTCATAAAACAATGAAATATCAGTTCTTTTGCATTTTTAAGGTACAAAAGGACTTTATTGATCGTTTCACATTCACAGGATTTTATGAATGGTGTCTGCACAAATATCATTCATTTGTTCCAAAAGAAATTAGAGTATTATGGAGTGAGTTTAATTCTTTAGTATTTGAAATGTTATTCATTGCTTCCATTTATTTCTCTTCAGTGTAACAATTTTATACTTTTGACTTTTTGAAATAAACATCTCAAGTGCAGGAAAAAGAGGGGAAGGGAAGAATTGGGACTTGATCATATTATGAACTTTGATGGTCATCTAGCTGCATACTGAATAGGAAGAGTTACAGTGTACCGGTTGAACATTTATTCGTTTGTCAGAAGTTATTAGTGGGAATGAGAGTGAATGAACAATGAAATATTTTTAGGGTAATTATGATACATATGTACGTACCCGGACTGAGCTGCTTGAAAACCAAATGAAACGTTACAAGTGGGAGCAAGATCAATTACAGCACATGAAAGTTAGTTTTTTTTGAACTTATTTCGTTTGATTTTCTGTCAGTTTATAGACTAGATATGTGTTCATTGATAAGTAAAAAATTTCAACAAAATTTCATCCTAAAATTTTGTGCAGGATTACATCGCCAGGTTTGGGCACGGCAGCGCTAAACTTGCTCGTCAAGCTCAGAGCAAAGAGAAAACAATGGCTAAGATGGTAGCTGTTGGATTAACCGAAAAAGTTGTTGTCGAAAAGGTTTATTTTGTACATTTTGGAAACACAGCCAACTCTAAATTTCTTTGTTGTGTATAAAGAAGTAAGTTGTTATCTTCGTTCACTTTTCAGGTAAAGCAGTTTTATTTTTTTGATCCCGGTACAATTCCACCTCCGGTTATAATGGTGCAGCATGTATCTTTTCAATATAATGAAAAAACTGTAAGTACTGTTTTATTTTTAAAAAATCGATTGTTCATTAGAATTTGAAGTCTGATTTCGTGAAAAAATTCCATCAATAAAAAAATTTTTTGGGAAATGTTCGCGCAAAGAGGATATATTTGCTGAATTACAAAAAATACTTAAATATCAGGCAGAACGACTGCGCTTTTGCTTTTTCGATTTGATAAATAACTGGTGAAGCAAAAGTGGTAACTATATTTCAGTCATTAATCTACAAGGATCTCGACTTTGGAATAGATCTTGATACTCGTATTGCGCTGGTTGGCCCGAATGGAGCAGGGAAATCGACCTTATTGAAGTTGATATCAGGCGATGTAATGCCATCAAATGGCCTGATAAGGCGTCATTCACATTGCAAAATAGGGCGCTATCATCAGGTTCGTTAAGTGATGACAGTAAGACAAGCAAGAACCATTATTCCTTAAATTTCAGATTTACATTAATTGAATCGACTTTTTCATTCCGTATTTTTATCTTTTTTCCAGCAGTATCTCTATCGATTCCACTTTGATACTTCATACTAAATGATTGATTTTAGCCGTTTCAATTTACAGTTAATTTATAGCATTTGCACGAAGAATTGCCACTGGAAAAGTCTGCCTTGGAATATTTGATGATGTCTTTTCCAGAAGTTAAAGAGAAAGAGGAAATGAGGAAAATTATCGGACGTTATGGATTGACTGGGAGAGAACAGGTCTGTTCATAGATTAGCTATTAATTATATAAAATGCCAAGATTTTCCTATGCTGTTTATGCGATTATCCATCTCTATCACATCACAGTATCTCATCTTCTTTCGGCTGTAATTTTATCTTCCTTTATTGTTCAGTAAGTTTTTAAAGGTTTGCCCAATGAAACAACTGTCAGATGGACAACGATGTAGGGTATCATTTGCTTGGTTGGCATGGCAGCAACCGCATCTTTTGCTGCTTGATGAACCTACCAATCATCTAGATTTAGAAAGTATTGATGCATTAGCAGAGGCAATTAATTGTTTTCGAGGAGGGATGATTCTGGTTTCTCACGATTTTCGTTTAGTACATCAGGTGGGTTTTTTATTTAATTAGTATCTCTGAATTACCTTTCGTTTTTATTAATCGTCTGTATTCATTCTGATGATACAGTCATCAATATTGCTTGTTAATATTAGCACATCAACACTAATTTTGCAACCCACATGTAACGTAATTATTTTGTTAATTGAAATAATTGGCATTTTTTGTTTTTAGGTAGCTGAGGAGATATGGGTATGTGATAAGCAAACAGTCACGAAATGGGATGGTGATATTTTCACATACAAAAATCATCTGCGTAAAGCAATCGAGAAAAATTGTTCGGAAGTGGTAGAACGATAGTATTCCACCATCCTAATTACCTAATTAATTCGTGTTGCTCTATAGGATTCGTCTTTATGTGAAGATTAACTCTCGAATGAGATAAATGTTAATCTTTTTTTTCGTTCGCTTTATATGGAAGTATTTTGTTCAAGGCAGCAAGTTTGGCTCAATTCTTTCTAATTTCTTACTTACCCATTCTCCTCTTTTTCTCAAGTTCTCTTTTCCGGACATATATCACATTTTTG
Organism: Dipetalonema caudispina; assembly: GCA_013365325.1. Classification (NCBI taxonomy): domain Eukaryota; kingdom Metazoa; phylum Nematoda; class Chromadorea; order Rhabditida; family Onchocercidae; genus Dipetalonema; species Dipetalonema caudispina. Next base: position 42,356 of record JABVXV010000240.1, on the reverse strand, counting down.
GCTTCTCGCTATAGTAAATTGTAAGTTTTAGTGAAATCTGAAGAAAATATCTCGATTAATGCACTATTGGCTAGTTGATAAGGGAGTGTATCCATCACATATGTGTGTGTTTTTCTCTTTATCCATCTTTGGGAAAACGATAAATATTGTTGATTTAATAGTGAAGGATAAAAAACTAAAATAAATCGCTTTATCATCATTCATCATAAATGACCACAGATACAATTTACAGTAGTTGTTAAAAAGATTCTTCAAGATCGATGGCACTATTTATTATGTTAGAAAGTGATAGATCTGACAGCAATCTGACATCTTTCACAATCAAGAAATGCTATCTCATAATCATTCTTCAAATCAGCCGTATTAATATCACTAATGATGTAGCTAATGTAGCTTATTTTGCATGAATCGATCATCTAAACAATCCATCAACCATAATTATGTTTATATGATCAAAGGGAAAGCATAATACATGGAATATCTTCAATTTTAATTTAACATTAATATATATTAGTAAAATTTTCGATTAATATTTAATGATATTTTACTTTTTTTGTCTGCTAATGCTAAAATTCATATCCTTCTCACTGTTGTTATCATATTATATCATAAATTCAAAATTTAATGCAAATGTATTCTAATTTTATCATATCAGGTTTCATTAAATTTTTGTTTTTTACCAATTATTAACATCTTTTTATAAAATTCTAACTAACTGTATTAATTTAATGAACGGGGAATAATGGAGAGAAAGAGAGAGGGAGAGAGAGAGAGAAAGAGAAGGTAAATTGAAAAAATTTTTCAAATTTTTTTCTCATTCTTGTCTTTTTTTTTTTTTTTTTTTTTTTTCATTTAATCATTAAATTAACACAAATTAGTAGACATGATGAGATTAAAAGACACCGGAAATGAACGTATTGAATACCTAACATTTATTTGTTTAATTGATAAAATAAATGACAAGTAGTAATTGAAAGAAAAGTTTAAATGAATTCAATTATTTGAGAACCTGTAATAATGTGGTATATATATATATATATATATGATCGTGAAAATTTCTCTTAAAGTCGTCACAAAGTCTCCTTGTCCATTTCATACGTAAAACAACGCGATATATATATGAAAAAAAGACAGAGAGAGAGAGAGAGGGAAAGAGAGAGATGTAATTAAAATATTTTACTGTAAAACTGGAACATTGGAACAGAAATATTTCATCTCTTTGTTGTAATTTGATGATAAATATTTGTGTATGTGTGTGTGTTCATATTATCATTATTTTAACCAATATAATTTCATTTCTTTTTTATATTTTCAATCTTTTTTTTTTTTAAAGAAATAGAATAGCAAAAATTTAAATTTGTAATATTCAATAGCATAAAATTCAATTCTATAAAATGAATAAGTGAAAATATAATGCTATGAGAATATCTACATAAGCATATTCATGAAATGGCAAAGATCTGATTTTTTTTTTTTTTTTTTTGAATAATCCTTAATTATTTGCATATTATGTAAATTAAAAGACTGAAATTAATCAATGATAAGCTAAGCTGTTTAAAATTTTATTTAAAAAATTTAAAAAAAATTGTGTCAATGACGATAAAATTGAAGTAATGTCAGATAGAAACATTGAAAATTTGTGATGCAATAATGTATGTCTTCCTTCTTTTTCAACTAACACTAAATTTTTTTAATGGTTAAGCGGAAATGCTATTAGGAAAATTGGAAGGTCATTCGAGTTTTCTAAGTATTTTACTTTCAAATCAAATTAAATTTAACTGTTTGCTTCCCGAAGATGTTTGATTAAAAATATTTTTACTACAAAAAAAAAAAAAGAAAGTGTGGTATGAAACTGGCAAAATCATAGTAAAAATTTAATTAATTTGATCAAAGAGATTGAAAGGTATCCGTATAAAGTCTAATTCAGCTATTGATTACATACGGTTAGAAAGTTAAGACATTTAAAATTTCTTTACATAGTTCATTTGAAAAGGTTAAAATTTCATTCTTTTAGATTATCATCAAAGGTTGAATACATCGGATATATTATAAATGAAAAATGAACTAATTTAATAAATTCAACAAAAAGAATTTCGATAATGTAAAGACTATGAGGGATTTCAAAAATATGACAAATTATTTACAAATTTGTTATACCTTTCAATTATATTTCTCTTACATTTCTGATTCATTTTCGAATTTATCTTTTTTTTTTTTTTCCTTATTTTATCACACTTCAAAATTTGTCAACTTATTAGTTGTGATGTCAAATTTTAGAGTGATTAATTCTCAAAAATAATTATTTGATTTAGATATAAGAATGAAAATTGAAATTTGTTTTCTATCTATCAAATATTTTTTGTTGGTGTAAATAATATGAAATGAATTCTAATATGAAAGAAATTATTTTAACTCAAACAGAATTTATTAATGAAATATTGCGAAATTTGACATAAAATACTAATTTCTTTTTTTTTTTGATTGGAATAATAGAAATAAGATTGCAATATCATACATTAAAAATTTGTTTTCTAAAACATTTCTAATTTAAATAATTATTTCAGTTTTGTAATCAAAATAAAGCAAGATTTTAGCAAAAAATTTTTTATGTATGATTTGCAATTTTATTTCAAAAAGAATAGAAGTATAAAGGTAAAAGAGTCCAATTAAAAATTCTTTATTTGATTTTCTTTATTTAAATTAATATTTGAAATATATTATTTGGCATTTCAACAATAATAATATGAGAAAAGAAATTTTACAAAAAAAAAAAAAAAAAGAAATGATAGTAATTAAACAATATAATTAAGATAAGCAAAGATACTGGATTGATGTAATTTTATTCTTGATAATATCTTTGATGAAAAAACGAAGCTTTTCCGAAATCAATTAAGCAATATTTCCGGAATAAGTACACATGTTACAACAAAAGCATAAAGTATCGAAATAATTATTCAGAAATAACAGAACAGTAATTATCAGGTAATATTTCAGTAATTCCGTAAGAGAACAATCATTTTTCTTGATTGATCTGATGACAATAATAAGTGAATCAGTAAAACGGAAGAATACGAAGGTTAAATGTTTCATGAAAATGTTTTATGCCGAATTCATCACGAACAAAAAAAACCTGAAAATCTAACCTTACAAAAAACGTTGTTTCTTTAGGTTAAATAATACTGTAACATTTAAATTTCGCAATCTTTACCTATAATACTTTTTCTTTTTATTATACAAAAGCATGTAAATTAAAATAGGAAAAAACTTGAAGAATAGGAAGAAAAAAGCAAAAAAAATTCTGAAAAAGTTCAAATTCTGATCATTATTATAATTAATTAGCTATTATAAAAAGAAGAAGAAAAATATTTGGTTATGAAATGTTACGCTTGTAAAATTCCTATAAAATTTGCAAAATTTCATTTTATTTAATTTTTGACATTTGATGGAGAAGTAAAAGTGGAAAAAAAGAAAGTCAAAAAAGCAAATAAAGCTTAGAAAAATTTTGTTTGCAATTAAAAAAGGCTATAAATTGTAATTGTGATCAGTTAATTATTTTAAAAGTTCAAAGTGCTTTTTTCTACTTCAAACTAATTATTAAATGTTAATTTAACTGAGTGTAACTAATAATGCGTGAAAAATTGTGTGCTTTTTTTTGTACGCATTTATTTGTTGAAAAAGAATTCGTTCTTTTTTTTTGTTTTTTTTCTTTTCTTTTTTATTGAAAAATGAAAAATGATAGAAATTATTTGATAGTTTAAATGAAATATTTATTTCCTGAATGAATAAAGATGCTTTTATAAAAGTTTAAGAGAAATTGATAATATCGGGTTAGCAAGTATTTCCACTGTAAATTTTGATTTTTAAACAAAAATTTGAAACACTGAGAATTGAAAAGAAAAAAAATCAAATGAGACAAAAAAGATAATTTTTAACTCTTTCAAAATTTTCCTATTCAAAAAAAAAAAAAAAAAAGATTAATGCTTTGTTGATATTTCAGGATCGGATATAATCTGAAATTGGAAGTAACAAACGATATGGTAATATTGTGATAAAACAAAATTTCCAATTAATTTTGACAAAATTAATCTTGATTGAAACGAAAGAGTTAAGTTCCAGTTACTTATTTAAGATTAATTAAATAATTAACTTCGCTTTATGCCTGTTAGCAAATGCTTACAAAGTTAGCTACGCTAAAATATTACTTTCATATATGCGAATAATTTGAATATTTTTCATGAGATTTCGAAAAATTATGACAAATAAAAAGGTATTCGTCAGTAAAATTGTAAGGAGAACTTTTGGTCATATAACGACGAATTAGTTTAAGAAGAACTTTTGGTCATATAATTGGTTCACTTCAAAAATTTTGTCTTTGAAAACTTTTGAAAATACATTATTAATGCTAATGACATTATATATTTTTTTTTTTGCTACCAGAAATTTAAGTTTTATTATTAAAATTAAAAATTCTTTATCATAATATTTTTTAATAATTTCACCATCCTATTAATTATTTTGCTCACAGAATCTATTTATTTTCTTATCAATCTCACCCATAACATGCTAATTTTATCCATCAAATAAGAAAACAATTTAGATTAATTTTTTTTTTTTTTTTAAATTTCAACCATATTTCTATAGTTTAATTTGTTCAGAAAAAAAAAAAAATTTCTATTTTTTCCTTTCAGATAAAAATACGAAAAGAAAAAAAATTAATTCGATAATAAAAGAAAAGAAATTATTTACCGGAAATGGAATAATTTTACCCAAATCCTAAATGTGTAATTAATGGGTGAGAAAAAAAGGCGGAGTTGTCGCTTCTTTTTTTTTTCGAACAGATGTAATAATTACGACGGTTTTAAAATCGGTATAGTTTGCTAGCAGACGATAAGACGACGACAAACAAGGACGATTTATACAGGTGCGTGTATATTGTGCATGCACAACCTTATTATGATCATTATTTAAGGTTTATTTTTTTAAAAATTTCAATTATAGTAAGAAAAAAAAATTGAAATTAAATTTGAAGATATTATATAAAAAGATTACGAATATTACTGTAATAAATACTACTACTATCATCGACTTATTGTTCTATTATTTATCACATCTGATATTATTCCACTGATTACGAATATTATCATTATCACTAATCGCTATCATTACTACGTATTTACTATATAACTAGCTGTTAATTAATTAATTAATTTATTTTTTTTTTTTGAAATTCTGGAAGAAAAAAAAAAAAGGAAGGAAAGATTTTGATAGAATTCAATAAAATAAACTTATGCTCAGTTATCTTTCTTTTTCTTCTTCTTCTACATTCTTTCTATCATCAATAAATTTAAAAAAAAAAAAAAATTTTTCTTTCAAAATTTTTAAAGAAATGAGTGACGAAAAAAAGAAAATAAATGTTGAAAGAGAAAATAATTTCGTAAGGACAGAATCGTTAAGTCAATCGGATGTAATCCGTCTATTTTAGTTAGAAAAACGGAAATCAGATACGTTCAATACAGCAATTTACTTTCACTTTTTTTTCGATTTTAATTTTGATCACTTTGTTTTAAAGTTAATTTTCAAAAAATTTTTACATCAAAACATTATAAACTTCTTGTGCAAGTAAAAATATGAGTGATAATGAAGCAAAGAAGTATGTGAGTGAATAAAATAATTAGTGGAAAATGCAAAAAAAAAGAAAAAAATGGTAAATAGAAGTAGAAAAAATATATAAATAAATAATAAACAATAAGTTGAATAAGGTAAGACTGAATAAAAATTTATGAATTTATTAATAAATGTATAAGAAAGCGTAGAAATAAATTATTTCATTTAAATATAACGTGAATTTTACGTTTGAAATTTGATTACATGTTGTATTTGGATGAAAAAAAAAAATACTCTTTGTTTGATTTGTTTCGAATTTTTTGCGGATGTGGTAATTGTGGCAAGTTTATGATTGAGTGATAAGTGGGTGAAGGTGACTCGATATTTCTTGGATTTCTATGTTGAGTTGCTAATTCAAGGTCATCATGATATGAGGTTAAGGTAATGATGGCTTTTTTTTCAGTTCATTCTTTTATTTTTTTTTTTTATTCATTAATTATTTTCTCCTTGAATTGGGAAATGAATTCAATGTAAGAAAAGATAAAAAACAGTACAAAAAGAAAATGAAAAATTAATAGTAATTTAAAAAATTTAAAAATTTTCTGATATATATATATATATGTATTCTTATAGAAGTAATTAATAGGAATGATTTGAAAAATAGTTAAACGAATCATTTAAATAAAATAATTGAGTAATTACATTCTTTGTTCATTTTTTTCTTTCTAAATAGAGCAAGTTTACGATGAGTGATATAATTAATTCATAATTATCAATTAGTATTGTTAAGACAAAGATATAAGCTCAATACATTAAACTCATTATTGTAATTAAAATTCCAAAATTAAAAACTAAACTATCCTATATATCATTGTGTATTAATATCATTATCGTGATATTACCAAGAAAGATAATAATCATAAAATTTTGGAAAGTGTACAAAATGATAATTACTAAAAAAATTGACCAAAATTCGATAAATGTGATAGAAAACTTTTTAACTAAAATTTCGTTTTCGACGAAAAAAAAAATAAATCACTTAAAGTTCAAATATTCAAGCTAATTTTTAAAAGATTTAAAAGCCATTTTTGGCATAAATATTATAAGAGGCACGAAAACATTTTCAACTGTAAGAAATTAAAATTTAAACGAAGAAATTGGAATTGAAGAAATGAAATATTCGGAAATATGAAAAAAGAAATTAAAACAAATAAGGTATTGGCATCAATTTTCTTCGTTTATACAACTGTATTGGAAATATTTTAAATAGTAATTTCAAAAAATAATAAATTTGAAACTTTTAATTATTAACAAAATAAAATGTTAAGGCTTTCGAACATTTCTTTTCTATTCAATTAATTTGCTAATTAGCAATTAATTAGCTGCAGATATCTCATATTTCAATAATTCTGATAAAAAATCAAGATTTCCTATTTTTCCTAATCATCGACTAAAATTCTGAACATCGATCGATCAAACTCCGAAAATTTCAAAAGTATTTCTTCAACTATCATTAATGTAAGATTTCCTTTTTATTTTTCTTGATGATTTAAATTTCTTCCTTGCTACTAAACTATTTTACATCATTCATCTAAAAATATTCTCATTTGTATTTTTTTTTTTTTTTAGCAATTATATTACAATGAAGTATTTTTTGCTACTTTGGACTATCAATGCTCATTTTGGATCAACAAATACTGGAAATTCTAGCAGTACTGAACCAATGATTTCTGCTAGTGAACCAAATTATCGTATTCTTGGTAAGTATAAACTATTTATTTATTAATTTACAATATAAATTTTATCCATAGACAATTTGAAACAACGCTACAAAAATTACAATTAATATAATTATATTAAATTAGAATTAATTTCTTCTTCTTTTTTTTTCCAAAAAAAAAAAACGCTTATTTTAATTGTAAAATATCATTTGTAACTTCTTTTTTTTTTTTCAGGACAACAGATACGTATACGTGAAAAACGTTCACCATTATATTATCATTTATCAATAAATTCATATCCTAATATGCTAATTTATTCCAAACCATTAAATGAGCATATGAAAAAAGTGATAACAAACGAACATAATAGACTTCGACGAATTGTACGTTTTTATTAACACTAATTGTATTATGCAAATTATTTTAATATTATTTTGTAAATGGAAAAATTAAAGATTTCATGAAGAAAAAAAAAAAGAATCAATTTTTTTTTTTTTTTTTTGGTAGAAATTTAATTTAAGTATTGTAAGAATTACGTATTAAAGTTAAATGTTTGAATGATATAAATATGATACATTTTGAAAATCATATTTGACATAAGTAAACACTTAACGTAAATAAATTTTTACTCAAAAATGGATTATATTTTGGGGACATAATTTAATGATTAAATGAAAGTTTAGCAAATTAAAAATTCTAATTTTACCCTTTCAGATACCAGCAACTGATGTGCAACTAATGCATTGGTCAAACAAATTGGCGATAAGCGCACAACGACATGCTAATCGATGTGATTTTCGGTAAGCTTAAAATTTATGATTGTTTGCTGATGATTGTTTATAATGATTAGCGATAGGTTACAATGATTTTCTTAAAATTGATAGCGAATTAATAAACTAATCATGCTGTTTATATAAGAACATCCTTATTGCTGGATTAGTTTAATAAATTAATTAAAAATAGTTTTATTTAATAGTTGTTGGTAAACTTATTTAGAATCATTTAAAATAATGCAAAATAAAAAAAAAAAAAACGAAATATTATTGCTAAGTTTTTAATGATAAAACATATGAAAGTTTCAAAATATTTATGTACATATTTACAATCAAAAAATATACTCAATATTTTACTTATATTTGATCCAAAATTTTTTATTATTCTAAATCAAATCGAGGAAAAAAAAAAGTGGGAAAAAAAGAAAATTATATGGGAATTAAAAATTATTTTAAAAATTTAAAAATTGAAGAATTTAGAAAAAAGTGTTTTAGAAAAAAAAAAAAGGTATTTAATTTAAATTTAATTATAGACATAGTAACGATCGAATAAATATTGGTGAAAATATTTGGGCAGCACCATTTTCCAATTATACAGAAGCAGTATCACGATGGTTTAACGAAGTATACGATTTACAATGCGATTGTAAACATGCTTATAAACATTGCTGTGGACATTATGTTCAGGTAAAAAGTTAAAATTGTCATTATTATCACTGTTTGTATCCGACGATTATGTTTTTACCATGATATTATGATAATGATAATATGCTATGATTGTATTAATTTAATCGTACATGGTATCATAAGTACTCCATATGAATCATGATTGTATCATTCTAATCATATATCATGATATCATATGAATATGATATCATGATTTTGTTGCAATTATATTCCAATAATGGATGATTAATTATTTCCGATCGGTTTGATTATTTTGTAAAGTTCATTTCATCATTTATCATTTAATTGAAGCTAACATTATCAATCATTAGATTAGCAACTTAATCGATCATATTTATGCGAACAATATCAAATTTTAATAAGGCAAACAATCATTTTATTCTTATTAAATTGTTAATATTTTAAGGTAGTTTGGTCTGAAACAAATTTAGTTGGTTGTGGATATGCAAAATGTCGTGATATTTGGGGTATACGTAACCGTGGCCATCGACATATTTTTGTATGTCATTATAATCCTCAAGGAAATACTGTTTATGTTACAAGAAATGGATTCTTTGCAGTAAATTTTTATTATCTTTTTATTTCCCTTTTTTTTCTTTTTTTTTTTTTTTATATAAACTTTGCATTTTTTAAAAAAATTTGGCTGAAGTCTTATTATTGAAATATAGTAAAATATCAATTGAAATATTTCAAATTTTAGAAACTTCAAATTTTGTAATTTTCTTTGAAAATTCAAATAATATTACTGATGATAAATTTGATGATGAATTTTTGTAATCTTTAGATGCCAGCATTTACATGGGCTGGTGATAAGCCACGATGTAGTGATTGTCCATCAGATGTACCAGCTTGCTCTCAGGGTTTGTGCTTTGCGCCGTCATTATCATTAAAAGAATCTGATCTCGATTTGGATGCTAATAAACTTGTAGAGAATTAACCATACCAATGAGAAATGGGTATTATTCTTTGTAAACATAGTACATTTTCCTATTGTTTTAAATTTTTATTCGAAATGAAGAAAAGTATTGTAAGAACAAAGTTTCACTGATCATTTATAATTGGTAGCATTGTATTATTGGTATTGATATGATAAGTTATCAATAACTATTGAATGGAAATAAGCTAAAAATCTTACCTTTATCATCAGTTATTACTAATTGAAAATAAATTGAAACTTTCATTCCTTTATCAGTTGTATTATTACTAGTTAGGAATGAGTTAAAAGTTTTACCTATTTGTCAGAAGTTGTTACTAATTAGAAATAAATTGAAAATTTTCGATCAACTAAATTGTAAATTGATAATCATTCATTGTATCAGTGACAAAAATTTTTATTTCTTTAATTTTTTTTTTTTTTTAATTCATAAAGTAAACTTTGGAAATAACTACTATAACTTTTTCATAAAAGTGGAAAAACTAATATCGGCTTTTTTTTTTTCGTAAGAGTGAATTAGTCGGTTTCTCTTTCTGAAATGCCTAATAAATTTGTTTCTAATTCAAGCTATCAAATTTAATTATTTGCAGATAGATATAATTAATTAACACTGTAATTAATTAACATTTATTCCAACAGTACGGGTATAATTTTAATAATGTATAGCGATATTTGCTTTTGTTATTGTTGTTGTTTTTTTTTTTTTTTCACTAATGATCGTTAATTTTGTTATCACTGTTGTTTTCACTATTATCATTAAAGCAATTAAATGAACAGTAATAAATCGTATCAGTTATTGCAAGTGATTATTTAGCAAATAAAGAAAATCGATAATGATTAAATTCGTTGTATAAATATAATATTTTTTTAAACAAATTTCAAGCATTTTTGTCAAAAAATTAGAACTATCAGTAAATTTTGAAAATAACTGTCGTAGATTTTTCATGAAATCGTAAAAGCAAAGATATATCAATTCAATTTTGTGAAGTGAAAAATAAATTGCCGATTGTTTTCTACTCTGAATTAGAGTGATACAGTGTTTGAATCGGCATGAAATTTGATACTATGATAGCTATTAACTTTACCAAATTTCATAAGTTGAATTAAACCGATTTTAATTAATCATGTAATTAATAATGGTAACATGCACTGGAAATTTTGATCGGAATCATTGCTTAATTATGCTTGTAATTATGTTATAAGCACAAATGTTTCATCACATTTAACTAATTTTCAATTGAAATATTCCAGTATTGTAGTATTTCCCATATTATTTCTCTTCATGATGGAAGTAATTTTATGTAATTCATAGATATTAAAATAAGGAAATATCGGAATATTCTAAAACTTATAGATAAATTAGAATTTTTCATTTGTAAAAACTTCAATCTTTTGATAAACTTTTCAAAAATTCTTTCACAACAAAATACTAAATTAATTTTTGTCTAATTAATTTTGCTTTATTAGGGTCAAGAAAAGTTAAGAATTTCAATTTTTATTTTTAGGTAAACTTTCAACATATGAAGTATTATCTTCAATAATATACCTAATAATCTTTATTTTATTAAGGATAACTAAACTGATATACTAATGTATCGAAAAATTTTACATAATTTAAGTTAACTAATATAAAACTATCTTCTTATCAATTCTTATTTCCATTTAATTCTCTAACACATTTTTATTTGCCATCTTAATGAAAAATATTTAACAAAATGATATCATTTAAGATAGTTAGTTGATATTTTAAGAATATAATATTCAGTTCCTAGTAATTGGGTCATTTCATTCGTCAAAGTTTAATGCAAATAGTTGTTTGCACTTGCATTTACACTTGCATTTATTGCCATTCTAATATCCAATATGCTTCATTTATGAATCTTTTTTTTTTAAAACTATAGAAACATAGATTTTCATATTAAATTAAGCAAAAATAGCCATCCATTTTAAATTTTATTAAATTATCAAGTTTTATATACCCATTTTTCCTTTTCTTTAACCTTTTTTTTTTTTTTCTTCTAATACAGTAAAGAAAATAAAAGTGAACAAAAGATTAATGTTATTCATATCTTTTGTATAATTTTTCTAATGCTTCAACATTTTTGCAAGAGAATTTTGAAAATATTCCACAAGTGAAAATTTTGCTATCAAATTATTTATTAGGAAAAAAAAAAAAACAATTTATTTCCTAATTTTTTTTTTTCTCCCTTATTTCTTGATCTTCTTCATATTCAACAATTTTTCTTAAATCAATCGAAATAATTTTTTCACTTCAATTAGCATGAAAGAAAACTATTTAATATTTACCTTCCCTTTATTATCATTTAAAAACATTGGATATAAAAAAAAAAAATTAACGATTATCAATTAAAACATATTTTTGAGAGAGAGTTTCCCGCTTTGTAAGTGATTAATTAACACTTCTTAAATATTATTAATACAATGCTAATCTTTTTTATATTAACCCTAAGAATATAAATTCATCATTATAAGTGAAATTGAAAAGATAAAACTAAGTAATTCGATATTAATAGATGGAAAGAATCGAAAAAATCAAAATCAAAATAATCCGAAATGAATAAATGGAAGGGAAAGGAAGGATCAAAATTAAACAACAATTCGAAATTAATAAATAATCCTAAAGTAAAATGGAAAGAATTGAAAAAATAAGTTTCAAAAAAAGCAATTTCAGGTAAATTTCATAGTAATAGTAGTGAAATAAATGGATAATATTAATGCTATAAATTAATCAATTTTATAATTATTCCAACTAAAATATGTTGAAAAATATATATTAAAAAAAAAAAAAATTTTTTTTTTTTCTTTTAAATTTCTTGTCACACAAAATTTGTATGATGAATATTTCTCTCAACAGATATTTGTAACAAATTTTCTTTTTTTTTTCTCTCAGAAACCTAATAAATTTTCAACAGTATAAAATCAATTTGTGCAATTTTCATCAATTACCGAAATCCTTAATTACAAGAAAAAAAAAAAATTCATAACAATCAATGCATTCATATATTACAAGAAGATATCAAAGAAGAAGAAGAGATAGATGGTAGTTGGAGGAGGAAAATTGAAGAGAAAGAGAGAGAGAGAGGGAGGGAGAGAGAGAGAGAGAGGGTACTTTTGTTATGATTGAACAACTTCCTTACTTCTTTCTAACCAATTTTTATTCATAATTTTGTGCACAAAATTAAATATTACCAATAGTAATAACTCCTACTTTTTTTTCCGTATTAATCATGTTTGAAATTATCCTGAAACATCCCATTCCGGAATCATTCCATCTATTTGCCGGATTTATCCATCACTTTGCAATTCGAAGTCTTTATTTAAATTCTTTACCGCTGCAATAGACAGAATGCATCTCATAATTGATACATTTGTTCGTGCTAAGATCCTATGTGCTTATCACAACTTGTCTTCGGCTATAGCACAGGCCAGAAAGCTTTTATTGGAGCGCGTTGCGGTTCCCTCTCTCTCCCTCTCTCTCTCACTCTCTCTCCCTCTTACTCCCCCCTCTCTCTCTCTCTCTCTGTATATATGTCAGCTTGACATAATGGATACAAAGTTGAGCAACCGTTCGGGAAAGAGAAGGTTCAAAGGCAACAAATAAATACGAAACTTTGTGTGGACTTGTCCAAATTTTTTGATTTTCATTTCTCTCTTTCTCTCTTTCTCTTCTCTCTCATCTTTTTTTAATTTCCTTTTCATTAAATTTTTATCTATAACTATTGTTATGTATGATTTTTTACTATTCCCCTTAATATTTCCTCTCTCTTTTCTTCCTACATCTTTCACTCTCATCTTTTATTCCTCATATTCTTTTCTTCTCTTGTACTTTTTCTTTTCATCAATATTTCCTCCTCTTTTGCATCCCTTCCACTCTCTTTTATCCTTTCTGTTCAATTCAACCACAGTTCAATCGAAAGTTTCAAACCGTGAATGGGAGAGAGGAATTCGCGTCGCGTGCAACCTTTTGTGTACTCTCAATCATTTCTCTTTCTTCTTCTATCTTCCTCTATCATCCTCTCTCTCTCTCTCCTATCATAAGTGCTAATGTACTTACTTCCATTTCCTCTGGAAGCTCTTCCTCCTTTTTTTCCCTCTCTTTTTCTTTATTTTTGCTTCTCCTGTTACTCCTCTTCTCCCTTTATTCCTCTTCTTCTTTTTCTCTTTCTTTTCCTTTCTACTCTTCATCTCTCCTTTTGTATGCAACGCGTATGCGTCGCTATGATATCAACGGAATCCCTTCATCTTCTTCTTTTTCCTTTCATTTCTCTTTAACTCTCCTTATTTTTCATTATCTGTTGCTTTCTTTTTGTTATTGTAACATACTCTTTAAGATACTTTTATCGTCCTCTCCTCTTGATGTCTCGTTTATCTCTTCATCTGTTGTGAATATTATTCCTCTAATAGATGCAGCGACAAATAGCATTGTTATATGTCTGTACATACATACATACATACATACACATACATGCATGCATGCATGCAAATGTGTGTGTGCGTGCGTATGTGTATGTGTGTGTATGTATGTATGTGTGTGTGTATGTGTATGTGTATGAACGTGTGGACAGCTGACCAATGTTGTTTTATGCGGCATTCGTCTTTTTTCCAAATCAACTCCTTCATGCGCGTGCGTTTTTTTTCCCATCTTTTGCAGTCACATGCTGCGCGATGTAATCGCAAATGCAAATGTAAAGCATGCATGCATCGTGACTTATCAATTTTTTTTTTTTTTTTTTTTTTTGTCTTCGTTATGTCGTAAGATGTACTTGCATACAGCACAATTTGCTGTAATAATACGTATCTTGATATGCGATTACTTAATATTCTTATTTTTTCACTATGCTAATAAAAGGAGTATGAGATATAGTTACAATGCTTATTTCAAAAAATAGTTGCTTGCAATGTGGCGTATAATCTTCCGCCGGAGTTTTTTTCGTTATTGTTGTTGTTGTTGTTGTTCTGTTTGTTTTAAATTAATGACATAGTTGTTGGAATTCTTTGGGATCTATCCAGGCATCATAAGTGTGCTTATTCGTGTGATTAAATGTATGGTATCGATTGTTAGCTGTAGTGAAAACCTGTAGTATTCCGAAATGTATTTGTAATTCTGAGGTTTAATGATATAGTGGTTTGATTATTTGCAGGAATCTTATTGCTTGCTTGACAAATAAGGTTAACTTCGTTGCAGTTGGTTGTGTTTGCGATGGAAATAAAACTTTAATGTGACACAAATAGAGGATGTTTATTGACCGTGCCTGTTCATGAGTGGTTGCTAAATAAGGCATACTGCTAATGTTGATAATGTTTAGTTGTGTAGGTGAAATACATTCTTTTTTTGTCTTCATAGTTAATCTATTACTATATATATCCGGAACATGAGGCAGTACTTTCGAAAATTAATGAAGTTGAAAGGTTATTGTGGGTAGTTAATCATAATGCTGTGCGTATTTGTTGGGTAAATGAGGTATACTTTTTCGTTTCGTGAATATTCGTGATGCTTATTATATAGGTAACAAAGAAATTCAAGATGAAGAACGGGAAAATGATATATGTTTATAGCTTGCTGCATGGATTATTCCGGAGTGGAGACTGGGAGGATGGAGGGGTAATAAAAGAAAGAGTGTGAGATCAGTAACTTTTGATGGAGAATTATACCAAAGATTATTTATTCAGTTCGATGTATTAGTGAAACTCGGTTATTAGGACTGGTGATTTAGATAGCTTTGCTATGCGATAAACGTTTAAATATATGCAAGACATGAAGGGAGTTAGCTAATTTATGATTTTTCTCCTGTTTTTCAGATTGTACTAGTTACTCAAAGGACGCAAATCTTTATCAGCAGAAATTGGCTCTCAGATTGGTCTAGCTAATCCAGTCACATTTGTGGACGCATCATTATCATATCTATCAAATTTGGATGAAGAAGCGATTAAAAAATAATATTGCCGAGCAGTTTTACCCGCGGTTTTATCTTTATTAACCTTGTCTATTCATTGCTATTCGGCGTTTACTCATAAAATTGCAACGAGAAATTCGCTGCTAGACGAAGAGTTATCTTGCTGGCGATAACCATACAAGTTTGTTGGCCCATTGAGGCTTAGCCTCAGATGAATTATCATCTCCTGTCTTGAATTAGACTCAATTTATTCAGTTTATTATTATCAATAAGTCAATTGAAGCTGGTAAAAATGACTGATGTTCTCGATGAACCATCGTCGAAGAAACCGAAGCTGTCATCACCATCAGGTTAGTTATTATTGGTCAGTGAAGTTTTCACTTGGTCTAAGTTTTTGAAATTGTTTTTAAACTGTTAATGAAAGCGTAAGATTACAACCCAAAACAATATGTTTTCCTAATTTGTTCATATAAGCAATTGATAGTTGTCTACTACATTTTTGGTCGAGGCTGTAATACTGGTTGAACAGTGAGATTGCTGTTCTTAGCGATTGCTAAATTGTAGTCATACTCGGATTGATTCCAGCATTTTTTTTTTTCCATAATTTATGTTTATCCTGAAGGTGGATCACCATTTTTGTAAACAAGTTCTGAGTAATGATTTTGTAATTTGTGTGAAATTACATTGCTCATAATACTTCCTAAATAAAATAAATTATATTTCGAAGCAGTAATGTACTTTTGTTTCATCACCTTATATTTATCAAGAATAACAGAGAAAGTGCAACAAAATTGAATAGTCGTTCTACTCTTTTTTTCTAATAATCTTTGGAGAATGTCATTTTTTAGTCCATATTGTGTGCCAGCGAGCTTCAGATTTATTAATGCTTAAGTGTCATAAATTTTTTCAACTTATGTATTATTAGAGTGCCAGTTATCTTATTGTTGAATCTTGTTAATGTCAGTTATCTTATTGTTAAATCTTATTTTTAATGTCAACCATTGCTGAGTTTTTTATCATTTCAAGCTGACTTTTGCAGACTTTGATGATGATCCGTTGAGTGAACTGGAGAAATTGGAGCCGTTGCCGTCCATTCTGGAGACGATGTCTCAAACGCCATCCAGTGTTCATATGTCGGTATGGCATTTTTCCACATTGTTCCATACTTTGCGATACCAAATTTAAATTCTAAAAAGTTTATCGGATGAAATTGTATTCATGATGTAACCTGTCATTCCACTGAATTGCTTTAGTTGGAACCTTTTTTGAAAATACCTCAAATGTCCAAAATTACAAAGTTGATCTGTGCGATTTTATCAGTGGAGATTTGTGTAGATTAGTTACTCAGTACAATCATTTACTAGTCCTTCGTTAAATAGTTCTTACTTCTGTTTTTGATCAGGGTTAGAATAACACAATCAGTGACAAAAATTATTACCTGGAATGAAAGAAAAGGACTTATTTTTCAGACTAATCAACAGTTAGATCCAGTAATTTAAAGCCATTATTAGTCGAGTTTTACTATTTGATTCAGTAATATTTTTCCCAAGTGAAGTAGTTTGATTATTATATTTGTTAATATAATAAATCGGCAGTAACGTCAAGACCAGTCTCAGTATCCTTTGAAATTTGATTGAAATCTGAGCAGGGGACCCTACGCCGCCTGACACAGTTGAGACTTTAAAGTTGCCATCTTCAGGTCCATTTGTAGCTTAAAAATCTTTCCGTGTGTTATAAAATAATTTCCTGTTTTAACCCGTTGATAAACTGTTGATATATGCATCTATTGTTAGTATATATGGTAAATTTATTGAGTTACTGCGAGCAATATTAATTAGCTTATGGTACCTGAATGATGTCTTACATCTTTCCTTATTCTTTTATTGAACTGTTGTATAGATAAAAGATTGGAAGTTTTTCATCTATCACTGGAATCGTTTTCAGGCGAATAATGGACCCGGACCATCATCAGTTGGTTCCACTGGCGCTACAAGTCAACCACCCTCAGTTAGCCATGGGAATTACATGGGACCAGCGTCAGTGATACAGTCTCAAGCCGGTGCACCAACACAAACACATAATGTCCAGTCACAGCAAAATGCTCCATCCCAACCTAGTGTTTTGCAAGAGTTGTTATTAAATCCATCCAACCAAAATAATCAAACGTTAAATAGTCCACGACCACCGTATACTACTCAGTATCAGACAAGGTTGGTTATTTAAGTTCTTTTTGAAATTGCAGTGCAAATTTTCCTAATAAATACTGCAAAATAACAAAGCTCCTTTTTATTCACTTCTCAAAACTTTTTTCACTTGAGCTTCTTTCGAAGAGTCGATTTAAATTTAATTATATGAGATGAAAAAATATACATTTCAGGAGTCCAGTGACAAGTGGTGCCACGATGATGGCATCAGCAAATTGTCCTCCAAACGTAGCTCTCTCTGCTGGACCACGAGGATTACGAGCTACTGGACCTCAAATGTACGGGCCTGCAGGTCACACCGATATGACTATGCAACCGGTATGATTTAGCAATTCTGTAATTACGTAAACTAAAAACTTTGTTAGTTTCTAGTTAGTGGTGAAGTGGAATGCTATTTTCTATAAAAGCTTGTTTCGCTTGGCAAAATTAGATGATCTGTTGGATACAATAGGTTGGACATCCTGTAACTTTTGTGGTATTTCGTTATAACATGCTGGAACTAAATTTAATGCACATGCTAAGGCAATTCTGTATCTTCAGCGATTATGCTCTTTAAAGAGTACAGTCTGTCCCTAATTTCACACCATTTTTCAAAAATTAAATCCTTGTAGGGTGGTGGTCCTCAACTAGGGCATCCGACACAACAAGGCAGCTATGTTGCCTCACAAATGATGCCACCGCCTAATCAGCAATCTCCACAGTCTCTTTCATATGCTTATCAGCAATCCGGTTCGTTCATTTTATAATTGATATTTCTACATTAATAAGATTTAAGCTGTGCGGGAACGCTATAAAATTTCTTATGAGGCCTTGAAAAATTTTTCAATGATACGACTAAAATTTATGGAGAATCTGGAAATTTACTTACAGGTTCTCGACCAGTGTATGCAAATACAGGTTCTCGGGCGGTTTATGCGGCCGCTACACGCAGTGCAGCACCACAGCCCATGAGTTTGGCTCGGGGCAATGCACCCGTAATGCTTAATGGAGCTTCGGCTCCCCGAATCAGAGCTGCTCATCAAGGTTATCATTGATCATTTTGTTAGAACTTTTGAGAGTACTTGAAGAAATCGTGAGGGAGAAAAATATTTCTTTTCATTGGATATTAACCCACATGTTCAATTATTAAGCAAATCCTTGAAATATCAGAATATGTTACCACTGATTTCCAGGCATGATAACAATGCAACAAGGAGGTGGACAAATGATGCGAACAGTTATGGTTCAACAGGGTCCACCATATGACCAAGGTGGTTATGCTATACCACCCCAGCGTGCATCCGATCCTTACGGTATTTCGCAGGCGCAAACTGGAGTTAGTTATTTATGTGATTTTTGGTCTGTTATGTAAATGGTTGGCAAAGTGAAATTCTTCAGCTAACAAGGAAAAGAAAACCGCTTTTGTGTGCTCCTTGCAATAATGCTTTTGGTTGTTTGTTCATTTAATCAGTTTAAGGCATCACCAAATTATGCACAATTGCCACAGAGCCATATGGTAGCTAGAAATCAACCAATGCCTTACACTAATACACCAACTGCACCACCAACGATTCAGCAAAATAGTACGGTAAGTCCGGAGAATAACATTTTACTGAATCTAACAACTTTGTCTAATTCTGCTCAAACTCTGAGTTTGATTTAAGTATTTTTAGCAAAAATTAAGTCATTAAAGTTAAACCATCGTAGACCATTAATTAGGTAAATAATTTTAGACGATGCTCATTCATTAAAACCCTGAATGTGTCGATTGTAAGAAGTTTCGAAAAATGCCTGATCGTCGATTTTTGTTTATCTTCAGATGATGCCACATATGATGGAGCATTCAACAATATCGCCACAGCAGCAACCGAATCAGCAGCCACCACCACCACCACCGCCATCATCATCATTAACTCATGGAAATGTAATGCCACCACAGATGAATACGCCAACAGCGACGGTAGCAGGAGCTCCCGGTCCAATGTCTGGTCCGAAATCTGGAATACCGCCGAATTTGCCCCCACCTCAGATGCCACCAGCAAATGCTTCAGCCACTGGTCAAATGCAGCAAGTAATATTTGTTTATTTTTGTGTATTTTTAACTTTCATAGGATTTAATAATAAAGGGATATTCTCTACAAATGCGAAAAAATCTTCAGTAGAAATTAGGAAATAAGGGCTCAAGATTTGCATGTTGATAAAAAAGCATTATACCAAAAAGCTATTTTCCATAGGCCGTAAATTGTCGAAATAAATTTCGAGTAAAAATGTCCTTTTACTTTGGCCAGTTTGGTTAAAGATATGATTTTTTGTAGCTAGATACATTATTAGGCGGAGTTTTCCTGAACTGACATCCAAATTTTTAATATTTTCCAAAATACACACGCAAAGCAGTAATATGTTTTTATTTTTACCGATGTTTCTGTCTTGATGATGACAGGGTACCTAGAAAAAGTTGCCTGAAAATTAAAAAACAAAAGAACTTTAGTTTGCTGGCATGAACAACAGTGCACCACGAGATGGGACATCAATAAGTAGTACGCTTCCAACCAGTGGCACGCAAGGGAATAATCAAGACCCTGGACGACGAAAACTTATTCAGTTACAGTTGGTACTGCTTTTGCATGCCCACAAATGCCAACAACGAGAACGCTCTGCGGCACGTGTTTTTTTATTACTTTATTCTTCTGTTCCTGCATTTTCACTACGGGATTTTCCAATATGAATGGACTTTATTTATTTTTTCAATTTTTACCACATTTTTCTTTTTTCAATCTCACTATTACACCAGAAATTTTCGATTCTCATTAATGTGAACTGATGAACAGTGGTAGTAGATCAAGAAGTATAAAAGGAAAGTGAGGTAGTAGATCGAAAAGTGTACAAGAAAACTAGAGAAAATACGGGTTATTACTTTTTTTTTTCGGAATACTGTTATCGTTCCGAATCATACTGAGTCATAGTTTTTGAATTATTATGAAAAACTATGCTTGTTTCAGGATGGCGCAAATGGACGATACACTTGCACTTTACAGCATTGTTCAACGATGAAAGGTGTATTACAGCATATGACGACGTGTAATAGTGGAAGCGCTTGTAGTTGTATGTTTTTTCTTTTTCCACTCTCTTTTCGTTTTTATCAAAGGTTAAACATAAGCTAAATCAAAATATGATACCCTGGATGTATTTAGCTGTCGTATATATTAATCAGTTTTAGATAAACTGCTTTAGTGTGTGAAAGTGTTGACTGTATGAATAACTTTAAGCACGAAATAGAAAGAAGCTTCGTGGATAACCTAATGCATTTATAACCATTTGAAATACTTACAGATCCTCACTGTCCGTCATCACGACAAATCATTTCTCACTGGAAGAATTGTGTGCGTGACGACTGTCCAGTATGTACACCGTTGAAGAGTAGGCAAAATGTAGCGCAGGCAGTTGAGCGACGTACTGTTCCCGGTAAATCCTAAATTCCACTTATCAGATAATTTCATAACACCATAGTTGTTTGAATTTTTCTAGTAACTTTCCTGCTGCAGAATGTTTCAATACATGTTATGGGTTTGATTTATAAAGATTCATGGAAGGTCGTTCAGGTACCGAACCGTTTGGAACCACTGGAGCAGGATCCGCGCAGCAGGTACCATGTGGTCCAGGTAATGCTACAGACATTGATAATGTGAGTATGCCAAATCGAATCAGTGCACAACAGCAGCAGCAACAGCAACAACCACAGCAGCAGCAACAGCAGTCTGGTCCTGGTACAGTTTTGCCGCCAAATACAAATTCACATAATATGTCAACATATGATTCGTCGGGACCTACATCAATCAATGCTTTTCTGATAGACTTCAATCCCTCAAGGTGAGTTTTCCAAAAGTGTTTCGGTATTTAAAAACTTTATTGAGACATTGTTATGTACAAGACGTTGTT
The DNA here is from genome assembly GCA_013365325.1 of Dipetalonema caudispina. Taxonomy (NCBI): domain Eukaryota; kingdom Metazoa; phylum Nematoda; class Chromadorea; order Rhabditida; family Onchocercidae; genus Dipetalonema; species Dipetalonema caudispina. The sequence continues at coordinate 20,603 of JABVXV010000240.1, read as the reverse complement.
GAATCAATAAAATCTTAGGACTTCATGAAACTCATTTTTCAGCGATCCGTTTCGATCACCGAATCCACCGAACAAATTGGTGCCATCATTAGGGAAAGGCTCTGGTATTTTCATCACTTCCAAGGATATCATTGGCTTACCACCTCCGGATGCACCGGTAGTTAAGAAACCGTGGCAGAATGCAGTAACTGAGGATCTGCGTAACCATTTGGTTAGAAAACTTGTGGAAGCAATATTTCCATCTCCTGACCCGGCGTCAATCCACGATCAGCGTATTAAAGATCTGGTCAATTATGCGCGAAAAGTTGAAAGAGAAATGTTCGAATTAGCCAATGACCGCGTAAGAATAGAAAAATTTACGCGATAAAGAACAGTTAAATAAAAAAATGGAGTCATGAAACATTTAGTCTCTAATCAAATTTTGTTTAAAAAATGAACTGTAAGGGAGTTAATGTCTTGCTATTGATGATGCTGTAGGATAACGTTCAACTTCAATTATTGCGAATTAATGTTAATTCTTGCATTTGTTAGTATTTCTTCGATTTGGATAGAAAGTTTCTGTTTTCAGGGAGAATATTATCATCTACTTGCGGAAAAAATCTATAAAATTCAAAAAGAATTGCAAGAGAAAAAAATTAAACGATTACATGAGCAGGGACAAGCGGGTGCCGTGGCTGGCATGCAACCACCCCAGCCAGGTGGTTCGTCCTTTACATTACGAAGCACAATGAGTTAGAAAATGAAATACAGCGAATCGAAATTTTTAATGAGCCATTTTAGTACACGACATTGTTGGAAGAGTTCTGTATTAGATTTGCTAGCATGAACTTTCAACCTTTAGGTATTTGAAATCAATGACTATTTTATCAGTGCAATAAGTTTCATTTATTAGATGGTTATTTGATTTCCGTTTTCAGTTGACTTCGATATGCCCGGACCGCCGAACCGAACAACACCATCATTCCAACCAAATACCAGTACCGGCACGCCACAAATAAATGGGCTGTCTGCCTCCATAAGTAAGTCAAAGTTTTTTTTTTCTACCATAATGAGTTGCAAATTCATCGCAATTTTAGTAATTCATCGTAATCTTAAAAATTTAGGGGTTTTTCCTCATCAGTTTTCTTGAAATAAAGTTCTTGACATACAGGTGGAAATGCAATGACGAATGGTCAGGTAGTAACTTCAGGGATAAAAATGGAAGTGCCTGGTGATGTGGCAATGGGTACCGAGCCAGCAGGTGCAGCAGATGCCTCTGGATGTTGTTGTAGGTTTTCGGAGAGATTAATTTCATAGGGTTGTTCTCGGTGAATAGAAACTTTAAGAAAGGCGCCATTACCCTTATGGGTGGCTTTAAAATAGATTTAAATGGAAATTTGATCTGGAATTCCAGAAAAAGTTTGAGTTGAAAGTTTATAAATGTCGCTTTTCATAGCAAGTTTTTACAACAGTAGATTTGCATTGATTTACCGCTATAAATGACAGTTTTTTTTAGCGAAACCTGGGACGTCGAATGCAGCAAACTCAGAAAAAGCTAAAGCTTCCGTAAATGCAGTTAAAACGGAAATGAAAGTTGGCAAAGCTGATGGTAAAGGCGAAACAAAGGCTGAAGAAAGAAAGGAATTACCTGATAAGGCATCTGCTTATAATACTGTTAGTGGAATGGGGAGAAAAGACTTTCATTTATCCAGAGGGATTTTTCATTAATTTAAATAAGTTCAGGTATTTGACGCTAATGAATTACGAAACAATTTGAAACCAGTTGTGGACAAGCTTCTCAGTATGGAAGAATCAATACCGTTCAGAATCCCTGTCGATCCGGATATTCTTGGCATTCCGGTAATCGATCTTTTCATTTTTATTAATTTGTCTATTCTGATAGCGAGTATTTTCGAAATAAATAATACTGGTTATTGGTTAAATTTATAAAAATTGCAGGATTACTTCGATATTGTCAAGAAACCAATGGATCTGTCAACGGTAAGCCGAAAACTGGATACAGGTGAATATAAGAATCCATGGGACTTCAATGATGATATGTGGTTAATGTTCGATAATGCTTGGCTGTATAATCGGAAGAATTCGAAAGTTTACAAATATTGCAATAAGGTTGCCTTTGTTTGTGTAATTTTCTATGAAACTTCGGAAAAATAGGAATTTTAAGAGGATATTGTGAAAAAGAACAAGTTTATGATACTAAAGATCAGCATATTATCGTAGCAGAAATACTTCATGTGCGAAAGTTAGCGAAATATTTGTAAAGGTAACCCGTGAATGGGTTGTGCAAATAGAATTCGCTGATCTAGCAATTAGATGAAACTTTTTGGAATGATAATAAATGAGATTTTATGCTTCAGTTTTGAAATTTAAACTTGAAGAATCTGAAGAAACAGAAACTATTTGCAGTTGAGTGAAGTTTTTGTGGAGGAAATCAATCCTGTAATGCAAAAAATGGGTTATTGCTGTGGCCAAAAATTATCGTTCACACCGCTGGCATTGTTTTGTTATGGCCAGTCAATGTGTACCATTGCACGTGATCAGACATATCATGTTTATGAGACAACGTAATTTATCTTCTGATTTTTTTTATTAACTGTGTTAAACCTTTACGTTTATCTTTTTTACGTTTAATTTTCTTCAATGGCAAAGTTTTATTGATGTAAGTAGATTTCTCTTTCTATGGAACTAAAATTATGAAATAAACGCAATGGAAATTGTAAGTAATGAGATTGTTAAGTAGAAATACAAACGTAGAAATGTAATAGAAAACAGTTAAGTAGAAATGTAATAGAAAACATTTTGACAAGAGAACAACCATCACTTGTTATGTTTCAGATCAACCCAATATGGTGTAACAGTTTCGGAGCGTTATACTTACTGTACGAAATGTTTTGAAGCTTTACCGGAAAGTGGCATAAGTTTGAGTGAAAATCCAAATGATACATCCAAGTAAGCTTGATTAATATATGAAATTGGTAGCTTTTTTTTTTTTCTTCAACTTGTGTTGAAAAGATTTTCTTTAAGCAGAAATTTGCTGTTAATATGAATCATTTCTGGAGTTGTGGGAAAGAATGCTATGGAAGTTACGATAAATTTTGCTTGCAGTATGGTACCAAAATCGAAATTCGTACAAATGAAGAATGATCAGATTGATTTCGAACCATTTGAAAAATGTATTAAATGTTTCCGAAAGTGGCATCGAGTATGTGCGCTTTTCAACAAGAAAGTAAGTCATTATCACTTGGTCATACCGTTGATTAGTCTGACGGTACCAAAAGATAGTTTTACTAAAAATTCAGAGCAGTTCTGAATAAATATTAGTAGCAACGGGGACCGTATGGTCATGTTCTTTCCTATCGGCTGCATTAGATTATAGGTTCCCATGGTTTTTCTTACTGATAGGCTTTGGTTGTATTCGAACACGATGATTGTGGGATTTCTCAGGATTCAGAAAAGATAACATATGAAAATGAAGTAATTAGTAAGCGTAAGATGGCAAACAGCTGTCACGAGATGATTTTTTCTCCAGTTTTTTTGTTCCTTATAAAGGCATATAGGGGAATTAATAAAGAAAAAAATGTAAGTAAACAATCAATATAATTGTTCAAGTTTTTTGCATATTGAGTATCATCTACGAAGCTGGGATATCCATCATTTTCGTTTCTTTTTGTTCCTCTTTCATTTCATTTTGTTCCAGGTTTTTCCGGAGGGATTCATTTGCGCGACATGTCGTCGCGAGAAAAGTTTGGCACCGGCTGAAAATCGTTTCACAGCCAAAAAATTACCACACTGTCAATTGTCACGATTTATCGAGGAGCGTGTCAATAAATTTATGAAAAATAATCCTGCTGGCAAAGATTATGAAGTTATCATTCGTGTACTTTGTGCAGCTGACAAGGAAGTGGAAGTGAAGCCTTTGATGAAACAAAAGTAAGACGACATTTTGTCAGCATCATGAATTTTCCCAAATAGAGCGCTCGAGTGATATGTAATCGTTTTGCACCTTAATCGAAAATAGAGAATGGTCTTTGTCGAGGTTTAGGAGTATATACTTACTTCTATGACAGATAGTTTTAGGAGCATGCATTGGATTTTTTGAGATGAGTTCGAGAATTTTCAGATACGGACCTCTCGGTTTCCCAGAAAAATTCCCATATCGAACAAAAGCAATTTTTGCTTTCGAAGTCATTGATGGTGTGGAAGTTTGCTTTTTCGGTTTGCATGTACAAGAATATGGAAGCAACTGCCCACCACCAAATAAAAGGTACTGAAATTTGAGACTTCAATTGTTCAGATTTGTTTAGAATTCCCAATTTCCAAACAGGTTTCAAAATATTTATGCTTGTTAGTTAATGACTCGCTGTTGATGTTTTATCATTCTATCACTTTCCAGACGAGTATATATAGCCTATTTGGATTCAGTACACTTCTTTCAACCCCGACAGTTACGTACGGAGGTATACCATGAAATCTTGTTGGGTTACCTAAATTATGCAATGATGTTGGGTTACACGATGGCCCACATTTGGGCATGTCCGCCGTCCGAGGGTGACGACTACATTTTTCACTGTCATCCACCAGAGCAGCGAATACCGAAGCCTAAACGCCTTCAAGATTGGTACAAAAAAATGCTTGATAAGGGTGTTGGCGAGCATACAGTTTTTGATTACAAGGATATTTATAAGCAAGTGAGTATCTGAGCTTAATTAAAAATTTTTCAGTCAACATTGTATTGTTGCAAAAAGCATACTTCTATTTTAATTATGTGTATACATATTAATACTTTGTTAGTTAGCATTATTGAACTGAGGACTTAAAGATAGATTAGTTTATTGAATTTTATCATCTTCCTCTTACTTAGTGGGGAAGGTCATATATTCGTAGTAAAGTTAGTTTGTACGATTTCGTTTTTGCGAGAATATTGGAAGTTTAGTTCGGGATATTTAAAAAAGCTTCAGTTATTGAGAAACCGTACTTCAAATGCGTTGAATTTATTTTTTCTCCTCTTCTGTAGGCACGGGATGAGAACTTGGTAACGCCGATGGAACTGTCCTATTTCGAAGGGGATTTTTGGCCCAATGTAATCGAGGATTGCATTCGTGAAGCCCAAAATGAAGAACAGGAACGCAAGCGCCAAGAGGAAGCGGCACGCCAAGAACAACAAAATGCGGAGGATGAAGATGGTGATGATATATTCCATGATGGAGATAATGGAAAGAGTAAAAAAAACAGGTAATATTTGTGCTATTTTGAATAGATGGGAATGCAAACGTTTATACTGATCTTTTTGTTAATGAATAAGAAAAGCAAGTGATAAAGGTACAACTTATGAAAATTGATCAGAATGACAACAACAAAAGGGGAAATTTTCATGATTTTTTCCAATAACAACGTCTAGAAATTTGGTTATTTCAAAACTTCAAATAGGAATTTCTTTATTTCAGCAAAAAGAAGAATAATTTGAAAAAGGGTAATTCGAAGAATAAGAAAAAGGTTTGTTCACAAACGGGCAATGAAGTCACCGATAAATTGTACATAAACTTCGAGAAACACAAAGAAGTGTTCTTTACTATTCGACTTATGAGTCCGCAGTCGGAGTTATCAGCACAAAACAATGAAATTAAGGTATGTTGCATCGATAAATTAATCATTGGGTAGAAGTGAGGAAGCCATCATTTATAACAGAAATTTTGGATACATGAAGTAGAACAAGTTTCTTCGGATGATTTATTCATGATCAGATTGGCTGAAAGGATTTAATGAATATTGTCAATATAACAACGAGGATAGGAGAGAAAGTGGAGAAAACTGTTGCTGAAATCAATTTCTCTTTATTCTCTTTGCTTGTGATTGAGCCGAATTAATCTGTTATAAATGAAGAATTGAAGATCAGTCTGTATACATTTGTTGCCTGATTCATTCCATGTGATCTCGATTATTCATTTTTCAAGAACTTCAGAAATGGTATATATTTGGCCATTTTTTTTCAGGATCCTGATCCATTAATAGCAAGCGATCTTATGGATGGACGTGATACATTTTTAACTCGTGCTCGTGATGAACACTGGGAGTTTTCGTCATTACGACGCGCCAAATATTCCACCATATGCTTTTGTCATGCATTGCACAATCAGGAGAAAAGCGAAGGACTTTCGTACACTTGCAATAGTTGCCAAGGAACAGCTATTTGGCATTGTACAACTTGTGAAGTAAGCTTTTAAAGCTTTTATATATCTTACGGATAAAGCATGAACTAGTGTGTTTTGTAGATGTTATTTTGTCTATTTTATCATTTTGGAGCTTTTTCAGGATTTCGACCTTTGCAATAAGTGTTATGAGACAATGTCACATCCACATAAGCTGGAAAAGGTCAGTACACTGGTGGAAGTGGAGGATAAGCATGATGCAAGCAATTCGCGAACTGAAAGCATTCAGGTGACATAATTTCCTGGTTTTTATGGCTAAGTATAGTTTTTCCATAGTTCCGAATATGGAAATTTGAGCTGTAGGATTGTTTTAAAAATTTAAGCTTAAATTTAGTCCTATATCCACTATTACTACAGATTATATTGCAGCGCTGCATCCAATCACTGGTACATGCATGTCAATGTCGCGATGCAAATTGTCGCCGTTCAACATGTCACAAAATGAAGCGTGTCGTGCAGCACACCAAAGGTTGCAAAAAGCGTCAAAATGCAAATTGCGCTATTTGCAAACAGCTCATTGCTCTGTGTTGTTACCATGCCAAGCATTGCAACGGGACTTCATGTCAGGTAATTTAGCGGGTCGTTTCAAACATCCGATAATATATATGTTTCTGAAATCTCTTGAAGGCACAAATTTTCTTCTGCGGAAGGAAATTTTTTGGATGTCTTTATGTGTGTTTATGCAGTCCTTCCATTTTCGGACGAAGTTTGGAACTTTTAATTATTTTTTTTTTTTAGGTTCCGTTCTGCTTGAATATTCGCCAGAAACTACAAGAACAAAGAAGGTCACAGAATCGCCGTGCTGACATGATGATGCGTCGGCGCATGGATATGCTTTCTAGTGGTTACGGTGGAACCAGCACACCGGGTCCCTCGCAATCTGGCGGTTAGTGTTGAGATTTAGTAATTCTCAAGACTAAGAGTATACTTAAAGGATTTTATGAATTTGATGAAAACTCGTAAAATGTCTTGGCAGCCCATCAGTTTAATTTTATTCATGTTTGGCTGTTGCTAGGGCCGCTGATTGTTTTTTTTTTTTTTACGGGATCCTTTTATTAGTGTCATTTCAGCTTATAAAAAGTTTGTTATGATAAATACTTTCCATAATTCGAAATTTTTCCTGTTTTTGATTCCTAGAATTCAGAGATTTCGAATACATTTGAGTATAGATGAGGAGGAGCAAAAAACAGGGAAAAGAGTTGTGATTTTTCGAATCCATGAAATTTCATGTATGCATCATTCAGGGCCGACTGGTGCAATGAATATATCCCAAACAGTGACGACTCATCATGGTGCTGGAGCAATGCAAACTTATCAGGGTACAGGTATGACGCATATGCAGCATATGCAGATGGGACAACCACAGGGCGTGATGCCATCTGGCCAACAGCAAATGGCACAAATGCAACAACTACAGCCACATCAGTACCAGGCGCATGGAAAAGGTTAGGCAGTGATCGTAAGAAAGTTAGAATTAGGATTAATATTTGATTAAAGTTAGTCATTACTATCCCTGATTTGTTGACGACATCCTTTCAGATGGACATAGTTACATAATATTGCCCAAGGAAACATCTTAGACAGTCCTAGTGCATTTTTAAAATGCTCAGTGCACTATGGGAAAATTGTTGGTTAATGATAACTACTGGCAGTTTGACTGAACTTATAGTATATCCATTTCTTCGTACCAAATACGTTGAAGCTTTCTTATGTCCTAACATGTATCACAACGCATTGAAGCGATAAGTGGCAACCGTTATTTTGAACCGTATCATTCTCCGTCGACTCACTGACGGAGCCGACAGTAATGGATTTAGTAAAAGTTCGGATTAAATGTATCAATAAGCAGGACAAATGATAATCTTGTAGTGCCTTTCAGTAATAAGTTATTATGTTACATTATCGTAGTTATTTAGAGATGAATGCTTGCATGCTGTTGATTATTGTTATTAGCCTAATGATGTAACGGTATATTATGTTACTGCAGGTGGTGCTGTACAGGGCAGTTCACAAATACATATGATGGCCGTACCGACAACAATGCAGCAAAGCCATACGATATCACAAGTTCAGCAACAACAAGCTCCACATCAACAAGGCGTACGCATGAATATGGTCTGTTCATTTTTTTTTTTTTTTTTTCTTTTTTCACATATTTCAAAAAACAAAAATATGTAAAAAAGGAATGTCGGCGAGTAAATTCAGTTTGATTGAATAGTTTAGGGGAGGGGAAAAAAGAAATAGAACGTTGATATAATTCATATAAACTAATCAGTTTTCCTTAATGTTAGACATCACAAATGGGTGGGATGCAAAGGCCTGGAATGGTTGGACAAATGCAACATGCTCAGCAGCCGATGAATCCTCCACCGTATGGACGTAGTGCTGCGCAGCAAAACGCCTACGGTATGTCCGGCACTGCAGGACCATCCTCTAGCTACGGAGGTAATGCTGGACAACCAATGATGCTTGGACAGTCCATGCCACAGAATTCACCATCACAGCCAATAATGCAACAGGGAATGCAGAATTTACGAGGTTTTTTTAGAATTTTTTCCTTTATTCTCATCCCTCTTAACTTCATAGTATTTCCTTTGAAAAGTTTAGAATTCTTAGAATTTCCCAAGGATTTTGTAGTTTGGAATTATTTCCATTATTTTTAGCGAAAGTTTATACTGGGCAGCCAATCGATCGTACTGCGTTACAGCAAGATCCTCAGGTGCAAGCAATATTAACGAGGTTTAAAAATGCAGAACGAGCGGAAGATAAAGATAAAGTATTGAATGACTTGAAGAAAATGCCTCATCTTTTTGCCGCATTTATCAAAATGACGAATAATGAAAGGAGTGGTGGAGATGTGAGTTCCAGAATTCTTAATTAATTAACATAATTCCTACTGATCATGAAGAAAATGTCGATTGTGTCTTTCCGCTTTCTGCAGTTATAAATAAACATTCAGATCCCACAAAGCTTAAATCAGCAACAGCTTAGTGCCATACAGCAGCAACAACAGCAACAACAACAACAACAACAACAACAGGGAATAATAAGGCAACCTCAAGTAATTTTCCAATTTCAGTTGTCATGCTGAAGGGAAATTGGGGGAAGTGATGCTGGCATATTAATTGTTTCAGATTATTTAAGAAAAAATTGTATTTACCTGTATTTCTCGTTTCATTTACAACCGTAGTTACTGTTGAATTGTTAGAAATAAAGAAACTACAAGAGCCATGTCTATATATATTTGATTAATTTGGTGCTGTTGCTTAACCGCTGTTCCTTTATGATGTTTAGATGGTAACTCAACAAAGTGGACAATGGCAACAAGGGACAGTTTCACAGCAACAATATTATCAACAGCAGCAACCGCAGGTATCACAAAGTGGCCAACAGCAACCCCGCGGACCCGGTGGTCAGTATGCATCGATGAGTTCACAGGGTCAAATGGCCGGTACTGCAATGACACAACCACAGTGGCAGCAACAGTTCCAGCGGAACCCGCAACCTGTTAGCCCGGCTATGCAGTCTCAGTTCAATCAGGTGGTCTATTCGTATCATCTTTTACAATATGGCTTGTCTACAGGATAAAGTAGTGGGGAAGCAATATATGAATAAATTTCAATTTACTTTCTTTTTTGATGGATTGGGAGGAGGAGTTGCTGCATTTTTAGTGTAATTTAGTGTTTGGTTGGATTCTGCGGATTTTTATGATATTTTCAGATTTCACGTAAATGTGTATATATATATATATATATATATGTAGTAATTTACTCGTAATTATGCAAATTACATGCGTATAATTTGGAGATGTTATTTCAGGTTCGTTCACCGCCTATTGGACGTTCACCATCCGTGAGCAACGTCACTCAATCGCCAATGATGCAGCCTGGTGCGGCGCAGCCTGGTGTACAACAAATGCAGCAAGGGGCAGTTAACCAAGATCAGCAACCATACAGATAACACAATGCAATAATCGTTATTCTTTTTTTCTTGTTGTTTTGTTGGTTAGAGAAACAAATAATGTGCTCACAGCAAAATATTTTCGGAACCCTTCTTTGGTTCGGGGAATAACAAGAAAAAGAGAAGGTAAGAGTTGTTTTTTGCATTCTGCTCAGTATAAAATTTTCAAATTCAATATTTCGAGAAAGTAAGTCCTGTTAAGTTGAGCATGCCCAGTTGTTGACGGTGTTTTAATATACGTGTTTGTCTGTCCGGTTGCACCCTTGTTTGCCACTTTGTTTGTTTTCTTTGTTTCTTTGACACATAGTGCTGCCAAAGCGGGTGATCCTTTTTCGATGACGGCTCATTTTGTTGTTTAGCTCTTATAATTGTTGGTTGTTGTTTTATTTGTCTTACTGCTATGTATAATTTATTATGCCCATGCAGGCTGCATTCTTATATGTTTCACGCAGTGAAAGGAATGTCAATCTAATGATCTGAGCTTATATTTACTGTTACTACAATTAATCCTCATTTTTGTTTACTTCTCTTATTCGATTTCAACAGTTTGATCCAAAAAGTTTACCGTAAAATTTCGAAATTAAATATAGTCCAAATGAATTATTATGACAGCATGCCGTACTCATGCTTTTTTCTTTTGCAGTTTTTTTTTCGTTTTTTGTCTAGGCTTCTAATGTTTTGTATAGTTACAGCGGCAGTAGGTGAGAGAGGTGGAGCAGAAAGAAGAGATTCGTAGAAGTCGATTTTAATAATGTGGTACAAGTTTTGGAATATTTGCTTAAGTTGACTAGAAAATATAATGATATTGCTGATAATAAATGATAATGGGTGGTAAGTTTACGGGTAATATGAAGAAAAGATAGCTCGCGCATAATTTTGAACAAATTATACTTGTATTTTATTGCCGTTTGGTGCCTGAAGAAGAAATTTTTCTAATATTGTTGTCAGTGCGTTACTATCCATGGAGATGTCGTTTTTATCAGTAAACCGTTGTTATTACTACAGTTACGATCAATATTACTGTTATTAGTACTATTTGCTGCTATTGATTTAGCTTAAAGAAACAGTAACAGTTTGAGGAAATGCTAGCACTTTTTTACTTCTGTTTTATTAAGAATGAAGGTGCATGGGAAAAAAGAGTCAAGTCAATGTTCAGTATGTGCTTGTATATGTATATAATGGAGCATTGGCGTACGTTACGTCTAATATTCGTACATGAAATGAAAGGATGATGTTTAAATATTTTTGTCAGTATATATATATGTATAATTTTCTTAGCTTTTTTTTTACATTTCGCTATAATTTTTTCGTTTTTTTTTTTTATAATAATTTCGTATGTTTTTCATATATTGTGGCTGCCTCCATTTTGATATGTATGAACGTGTGTGTCTATCTGTACGCGTGTAGTGCACGTGTGTATGTGTGTGTATGTGTATGTGTGTGTGTGTGTGTGTGTGTGTGTGTGCTGTTTTATTTGGATTTGTTAGAGCATTTTCATTTTTCTTCGAAGAGAAGAGAAGCCGGTTTGATGATGGAAGCATCAGTTCAAATTTTCGATATTTGTTAAAATGAAAGGATACCGTTTGGAAAAGATGGTGATAAGGGGTGAATATATTGTTGCTACTGTACAAGGTTATAAAATAGATTCATTACATTATTAAAATGGGTTCATTACATTATTCGGGTATTACATGTCGTAAGATATGATGCTTTCATCAAACAACTTTTAGCACCTCAATTCTAGAATGTTTTATGTGGATATATGTACTGAATTTTACTCATAGTTTCATTTGGTAATTGATAGGGTCGTCATTTGCAGTAACATAATTTGTGGGAATATTTGGACTGTAGCATAGGGCTGCATGTTGGACGGTCTTTATCGTTTTTTTTTTCTCGCTAGTAATAGTTGAAATGATAGGAAATACTATAGTGATTATGATCGTTTATGGTTTTCAATATATAATAAATGGAGGATATAGGATAAATTATAGGAAATAAACGAATGGGATAAAGTTTGAATTGCTTTTATATGATTATGTAACCGTTTGTTTTTTTCCGTTGTCAATTTGCTCTATCAAACCGTTTTACCGTTTAGCTGATGAATTAATTGACTCTTAGTCAATTAATAATGTGAATGATTAATTAATTTCGTGTCTTTAAATTGTAAATTTTTGAGTCATTTTCAAATTGCTTCCGTCAAAATTTTTGTTCATTATTGGAATGCCTGGTTTTGTACAAATTTCAATTTCTAATTTTCAAATAGTTGATAATATTTTGACGATTACTACTATGTTCATCAGCATTATAAATAAGAATTTTTTTTCTTTGTTTCTTTTTCCATCTGATAAAATTCGTTCCTCTTCCTTTTTCCCATCTTTTATCCTGCAAAAAGATAAGCTCTTTTGCTTCTTGTTTCTTTTTCTTTTCTTTTTTCAATACTCTCTTCATTTTCATTTCTTATTTCTTACTTCTTTTTAAAAAAAAAAAATTTGGGTTATACTGTGATATCGGTTAATGTTACACGCGTGAGTGTGTGCGTGTATGCGTGTGTGTACGTTATTATTTAGTGCAGTTGCAAAAAGACTGATTGAAAAAAAGAGAGAAAATATCATTAATTGCAAAAATTAGCGACCATCTTTCATGCATTTAATTGTTGTTTCGCAAAAATTTCTAGTTAACTAATATTTTAGTTGTAAATTTATCAAAGAGCTTTCCCGAAAATGTCTCAAAAGTTTGCTTATACTAAGAAATAAAAAATTATTGTATTTATGCGAAAAAGAAAAGAAAGATAAGAAGTTATTGGGTTATTAATATTTTGAATATAATTATTTCCTTCATTCTCTTCTTTTGGCTTGTTTTTCCTAATAAGCTCCATCATGTTTACCGTTGATTCTTTTTTTCTTTTTTTAGACTGAATTAAAATATTTTTGTTTTGCTTTATCATTTGTTTTTTTTTTTTTTTTTTTGAAACTTTCCTTTTCTTTCTTCTCAAGTGTTTTTTCTTTTTCTCTCAATGTGGCATTTTATACTTGTTATATTTTGTGTTGTCTCTAAAAACAAACGAATTTTTGTTCATACAAAATGGTTTTTTTTTTTTTTTTTTTCTTATCAATTTTTAAATGGAATTATAAAATGTTTGAAGTAAATACGCATAACAGTAATCATGACAACAACGGTTAACATTTACTAATTGATGATAATATTTATGGTTTGAAAATTTCGAACATACAGATAAATAGAGTCATACTGCTGAAACTACGTCATACAGCTGAAGCTACTGTTTCCTGCCTACATATCGGATGGATTATTACATGGAGTACTGAATATGGAAATGTTGCATAAAAATATACAGCATAAACAAGCGATGAAATGGTTGGAAGTATTATGAATACGAAACTTTGTTAAGTAAATAATGGGAAAAAATTCTTTCCAAAAGTGAGTGTATCATGGCGAAAGTAAAATCTCAACAACAATTTAAAAAGTAACTGATAGTGGAATTCATCAAATAAGCTGTTGCCAAATATAAACTTTCATATTAAATTAAAATACCATAAAATAAAAAAAAAAAAAAAAAGAAAGAAAGATGGAAGAAAACATTATTGGAATATTATTTATATTATCTGCTTTCTAATTTATTTGAGATATATGTATGTATATGATATGATAATATTATTTGATATCATCGAAGTTATTATCGATTAATTTTTAAATTATAATCATTTTAATCCCAAAAATTGATTGCTATAAATGGAGAGTATGATTATCCCATTACAATAAATTTTTCCAAAAAATTATTCTATAAGATTGGAAATTTGTATTAGTATAAACTTGCATTGCCTTAAGCGTTTACTTTTGGCAATCATATTGAATTTTGGATACAATCATTTTCTTGATATTATCGCATAAGGATTATTTTCAATTATAATGGGTTAATCATAAATAATACAGCTATCATCATCAAAATCAATTTTTTAAATGGTAAATTTTAAAGAGTATTTCAAATTTAAGTTCCAATTTTTGGGCTTTTATTTCTACTGCATATTCATTCATTTCATTTATTTTGTTTTATTTATTTACTTATTCTATAAGTAACAAGTGGAAGAAGAATGGATTGTAATTAATATGGATGAAAATTATCCTATTTTATTGATATTAAACTGTTTATTTAATTAATTTACTTATTTGCTTAATTGCTTATTTATTTGTATATTTTATAAATGAAGAGCAAGAGAAAAAAAAAAAAAGGATAGTAATATGGTAGGGAAATTATTACATTTCATCAATATTAAATAGTTTTTCCATCAATTGTTAATTTATTCCAATTTGTTTATTTTAATTTCAAATATTTTGAATGATGAAATTTTTGACAGAGATAGCAAATTTTTTTTCTTTTTTTTTGATTTAGCATAAATATCGATGATGTTAATTTAAAAAATAAAATTATTGAAAAAATTAACTTTTAAAAATATGCAAATGATTATTTGAAATAAAATGATGATAATATGTTGCAAAAATAGCTTCATTATATCATTTACAATTATCTTTTAAAAATATTTATTCCAAATTATAATATCTTTCTATGTAAACTAACAAAACGAAAAATTAATTTGTTATTTATGCTATAAATTTTTTTTTCATATTATATTATTTATTTATTTCACTAAAAAAAAAAAAAGAACTTCCCTATTTAATTAATTAATTATATTCTTTTTCTCTTTCTTTTTTTTTTCTTTCTTTTTTTCTTGTCGGCTTTTCTTTTTTCTTTTTGTTCTAAAGTATAAAAGAGAAAAAAAAAAATAGAGAAAACGATACTTTTTTTTCTTTTTTTGATGAGGGAAAAAATTTACGAAAGGTCACAACTAAGGTCATCATCATCATCATTTGAAAGTAATTTAGGGATAGTTATTAGTGGACACGTGTTCAGATTAGTCACCTTAAGTGTGTATGTTCATTGAAGCATAATTGTTAAATATTACTATTACTATTATTATTTTCATGGCATTGATTTATTCGCTTGTCTCAAAGATTTCATATCATTCATTGTTAGTTTGTCTGAAAGAATGGAATAAATGAATGAATGAAATGAAATGAAATGAAATGAAATGAAATGAATGAATGAATGAATGAGTAAATGAATGAATGAATGTTATAATCGCATACAAAAAAAGTAGTCATCACTTTCTTCTTTTTTTTTTTCATTAATGTATGAACCATTAAGAGATTTTTAATTCAAAGAAAAAAAGAAAGAAGAAGCTTAAAAAGAATATCATTCATTGATATTTAAGTTTTATAGAATATAATTAATTATTTTTATTCTTTTTTTTTATTTTAGCATTCTTTCATCACATTAATTAAATGAAAATTAAAAATTTTATTATTCATTTTATCTAAAAATAATTTGTCTAAATTAGTTAATTCATAGTTTAACTAGTTTATTAGCTAATCAATCAAACTAATTAATTAAACTCACTAAATAACATGATAAATAACAATGATTTTTCTTTTTTTCACTTCAAAAGTTGCAATCTTCGAATGATATGCCATAAGTTTTTATCCATTAATAAATTTAATACTTCTTTCCAATTTTTTTTTTTTTTTTAAGTTTTATTCACAGAAAAAAAAATAAAAAATAGAAAAAATTTTCATTCATTATTTTGATTATGAAAATGTTACAAATTTATATCGAAATAAATTATTCATTTCATTTATTAAATTATATTAAATACAATCAATTATGGAATGAGTTTTTTTCTTTTTTTTTTTTTTTTTAGCTTTATTCCTTTATATTTCTTATTTCTAATTTCTTATTTCATATTCATTTTCAACATTTTTCTTATCATTCATTTTATTCCTATGATTTCTAATTTTTTATTTTCATAATAAATATTATAAAAATTAATAAAAATATTAAAGAATTCATTCTAAAAATTTATATCATAATGATATAAATTTGTTCTGCATGAATTATACTACTTTACTGGAGTAATAATTCATTTCCTCATTGCTGTATTTATCATATCATGAAATCATAATTGAGAAATAAATAATCATGTATTATGGTGATACATTTTTGAAAGATGAAAACTGTTGATAATGGTAAAAGTTAATTCTAATAATAAATCAATTGAATGTAGTATGATAAATGATATGTTGCTATTTATGCTAATAATAATGATAATTTTGTTAAAAATTAAGATAAGAATGTGTATTATGGAAGATAATATCATCTCTTGCATGCATATCCTCCTGCATTGTTTATCCTGCTATTTTGCATATCAGCTTAAATGCATATATTGTTTATGTGATATTGTCGAATATTTGGATAAAAAGAAATTTTGTCATTCATTTTAATGGTCGTTTGAAGAAGCTTTCCAAGATCAATGCAAATTTAATTTGCAATTATCCAGGGGATCATTCCTCTTAGTAACGAAAGAATGAGGAAAAGCTATAACGGTTGTTACTATGCTAAAGATGACAAAGTAAGAAAGTGCCATTGCTCTTTTGAGGAAGAAACCAATTAGTTTGATGAATATCTAATGATATCGTTATTTGATTTTTAATTTCAATTCCATATAACATTAACAATAACAATAACAATAATAATAATAATAATAATAATAGCAGTAAAATAAACAGGGAACGATTACAATATTCCTAAATATACAGATTAATATTTTATGTTTGCAATTATCAGAATAATCATTTAATAATCAATGTATCAGTTAATTGATTAATCAAATTGTTTGTTGTAATTTCATCGTTCAAAACAGAAAAAAAAAAAAAAAGAAAAATGAGAAGAAAGAAAAGAGTTGATAAAAAGAAAGAATAAAGCATTATGCATGTGAAGCATTTCGAATACTGAATATAATTAGTGGTAAAAAGATTAGCATAAACATGCTATTTTGCAAGATGATGCATCCAATTCATAGCCATTAATTTTCTTTGCAAGATTTACTTATTTACTTATTTACTTACTTACTTACTTACTTATTTACACTCTTACCTACTTACTTTCTTATTCATTTATTTAGTTATCTATCCAAGTAATGAATGAATATTTGATTGAAAAGAAAAATAAAAATTATCCATCAGTTTGCAATTTATTAAACTATAATTTTTTCTTTCCTTTAATTAGTTTAGGATAAAAATTTTGGAAATTTTAAAAGTTAAAAAATTACAAATAATAAATGAGAGGAAAAAGAAAAAAGAGGAATTTATTTATTTATTTTTTTTCTCTTCTATCACAATAAAAGAAATAGAAGTACAGAAAGCGAATGAAATAAATAATTACGAATGAAGTAATCAAAAATGGCAACGAGTAGATGATTGATTATATTTAGTATTTTGCAAATTTCATCCTCCTGTTAAAAACAATCATTCGTTATTTTGGACTGAATCAGTAGATCAATCGATAGATCGATAGAAACCAATTATTATTGCTTTTTTTTTTTCTTTACAAAATCATCGGAAATACTTCAAAATCATACATTTGATTTGATAGATTATACTATCAACATAGTTTAGCATTCACCTGAAAATCTATAAGTAATAGCATTTATAATTGATTGATTAATGAAATTTAACTGAAATCAACAAAATCGTATCAAATTTTACATTATGCATAACAAATTCGATTTCATTTAAATATGATTAAAAATGTCAGAAAACATTATATTCATAATGATAGCAATAATATTAATATTAGTGATGAGTAATAATAATAACAATGATAATAATAACAATAATAGTGATAATAATGATAATGATAATAGTGATAATAATGATAATAATAGCAATAATAATAATAATGATAATAACAATAATAATAATAATAATAATGATAACTGTATCAGTATATTTATGCTTTTCATTTCTACCACCTACACCACAACGAGGTAGTGATTGTTCTGCAAAGATTTCCAATGATTTCTTTTTTTTTTTTTCGTTGATCATAATTTTACCCATTCATTAAAATACACTCCTATGATTTTATTTTACTCAAATTATTCGAATTTTACTTATTTCCTCTCCGTTTTCCTTTCTTTTGCCCTCATCTTTCTTACCTATCTCTTTTTCATCATTAATTCCCGCTCGTAGAATTAGTATGAAATGTTAAAATTATTTTGCTTGTCGAATTTTCAAAAATTGTAAATTTCTAACTTATCTTTTTCATCTTCTACTTCAATGCTTCAATTTCATTCATTCCATTCTTATCAAATTCATTTTGATCCATTCAAATTTAGCCATTTTACAACAACAATATTATCACAACGAATCAGCTATAGAATGATCAAATAATTGATAATTATAAAATGTTTAATAGAATAATATGAAATAATTCAATTTTTTTGTTTAAAAAAAAAAAAAAAAAAAAAAAAGTAAAGATGGCAAATGAAGGAGGAAAAATGAATGAAAGTAATATTATATAAACCAATGGGGTTTACATTTTAGATTTCCTTTATTGGCTAATAATACATCTTTTTCTTTATTTTTTTTTTTTTTTTTTTTTTTTCTACCTATTATTACCTTGAATATTCTTTTTTTTTTTCATGTACTACTTTGCACCTATTTCATATTTTTATTCCTTTAATTCTTTACAACATTCTCCTACAAATACTTCTCTCTTTCTCTCTCTCTCTCTCTCTCTCTCCTCTTCTATCTTAACTTTTTCGATATCTTTACTAATTCTTGACATTTTTCAATTGAAAATATTATTTTTTACAATTTTTACAAAAGATATTTCTTTATTATTATTATTATTTTTTTTTCTCTTTTTGCATTTTATCTTCTCTTTTTCATCCTTTTCTATCTTTTTTCCTCTCTAATTTTCCCATTTATAAGCATGAGAAATTATTTTTGTAAAAATTCTTTTTTTTTTTTTTTCGTCTCAAAAAAAAAAAAAAAAAGGGAAGAAAATTTCACCTTTTTTAAACAATCATTTCTTTCATTATTTTATTCATCCTATTTTTCTCTCTATCTCCATTTCTCTCTCTCTCTCTCTCTCACCCTCCTCTTCTTACACTTTCTTTTCTTCTTGTTAAAAAATAAAAAAATTTCTTTTAATCAACAAATTTTGCATTTTCTTATTATCACAATTTTATATGTAATATACCAAAACAAAAAGGTTTTAAAAATTTTAAAATTTACTAATTTCTCCAAATTATCATTTAAATTTGTTAATTTATTCCTGAATTATCGTTTAGAATTTCATCAGTTTTTTGAAATTATCATTGTTTTTATAAAAGTTGTTTTTTAGAAATTATTTAATAATACAATGGAGTGGTTAATTTCGATCATTTCAAATTACAAATTTGTGTTGTGTTTAATGAAAGGAAAATTTTTTTCTTCCATATTTTTATCATTCTCTTTCAAAATTATCAGTTGTGAATTAATGACTGTATTTTTTTCTTCATTTAAACTTTTACTTAAATTTTAAATTCAAATTTTAAATAATGAACGAAATAGAATTCATTGATAGTTTGAAGGTTGTTTTGTTGTTTGTTTGATCGGGAAATTTACACCAAATATATATCCTATCATTGATGATGTTCTTCAAACCTAAGTGAATTGTCATAATAGTTGTAGTACTTCTACAACTGATGATGACAGTAATACTAAAGTATCTTGAGTATGTTTATTCTCAGGAATATGACGACTCAAATTTAATGGTTTGAATTTCGATATTTACTCAGTTCCATCCTTGAACTAATTTTTCATTTCCTCAACCTGCTGTCTACTATTGGTTATACATAAATTTTTATTCATATATTTAAATACAGTTTTGCATTTAATAAGACTTATAATATGATAATTGAAATTTAATATTTAATAAAAGATTCATTTGCTAACTTTCACTTTGTCAAAAAAAAAATAAATTTCTCTTTTTCCCTTCCTTCTTCTTTCTATTACATTTCCTATTGAATAATGTTTTTTCGTTTACTTATTTTTTGTAGAAAAACATGGAATTAATTGATTTTGAAATATTCAAAGTGAAGGAATATTCGATAAATAATTTCTATTTTAAAGTATTGGTTCAAATAATATAATTGTTATTATGATGTGTAATGATAGCTAATGAAAATATGAGAAATGTCTTTTATAAGCTTTCTTAATAAGAGGGCAAACATCAAAGTATTTTAATGAAGATGGTAAGAGTATTTATTTATGATCCAATGAATGAATAGAAATATTATAATACATTCAGAAAAATATCAAAAGCTCAATCAATAAAATCAAGAAAACTAAGAAAATAATCAAGAATTATTATTACTACATTATCATATCATTAATATGCAATAATAATAATAATAAATAATAATAGTAATAATAATAATAATAAATAATAATAATAATAATAATAATAATAATAATAATAATAATAATAATAATAATAATAATAATAATAATAATAATAATAATAATAATAATAATAATAAT
>JABVXV010000023.1:217250-476968 GCA_013365325.1 Dipetalonema caudispina | reverse complement strand
AAAGAGTTATTATCATTAAATTAATACTATTGTTTATTATTTTTAAGAAAAATATGCATAACAATGTATGTTTATGGTAGGTAAGTAGATGAATATATTATAAAATATCAATTTTCAATGAGTAGCAAATCGTGTATTCCTAATAGTAATACATATATATATATATATATTATTTTTCAGTAATGAATGAATTGATCACGAATATGGATATGGTGACTATGGAAGAAAAGTCTCGATTCCCGGCGTGTTTGTATTATTCATTTTAATCTTGCATTAATTATTCCATGAATTATACATGGTTGGATTTTCATTTTGTATGATCTTAATTTGCTAACGTTTTGGAATGGATTAATTTGTTAAACGTTTTGGCATGATTTAATCTGTCATAAGTTTTGCTTGATGGCACACATTTTTTCTAGGAAATGAGCAATTCAGCAGGTACGGTGATTAGGAGGATTTGTATTTATTTGTTATGCATTTTCCTCCTCTTGTGATCCTTATTTGTGGCGTTAAAATTAATATTTGGCACATTTGAGTAATCCAAACCGATTATTCATAATTCTCCCTTGCTATGTGATTGACTCAGGTTCATCAGATGGTCACTTTCACGTTATCTGTTTTAAGAGGAGAGATAATATAATTAATGCGTTATAATTCTAGAACTCGTAACAAACGAAAGATCAAGAAGGTCAGAATGGACATTGTTGAAATGGAGGAGGACGATGAAGTAAAAGTTCTCCTTCGTTCATTCATTTTTCGAGATTATCTACAAATGTTATTCCCGTAATTTTTACAATGGAATGTTGATAATGACAGTAAAGAAAAGTGCAGTGACGTAGATATTTTCTGAAGCCTACAGTTTTCATTTACTTTTACTTCTCCACCATAATCAGTTCTCGCATTTAACATGACTGTTCATGCCGAATCTTTTTAAAATGTAGATAAGGGAAAAATAGTGCTTTATTGAATTCTCTTTATCAACGATAATGCACAAGCTTCACTTCAATTCTAAACGTATGTGAGTCGATATATGTTTTCGTACAGTGAAGCTTGTGCATTATCGTTGATATCAATTTCCAGTGAGAGTGTCGCGAAATTCGGATTCCGCCAAAGAAGGGATATTACATTTCTTATGATTGACGTAATTGGTGTTTCATTTCGTTACAAAACAATTCATCCCATACACTGTTAACATGAATCATTTAACTTATACTCATCTTTGTCTAAGATGAGATTTCGACACAATACATCTTTGTTCACTGTGGTTAAGATATGCTTGAATGAGATCGTATTGTAAACCTGCCCTTTGTTTCATATACTTAAAATAAAGATTGTAATATCGTGTCCTTTGTAATAGTATCAAAAATTTGTCAAATTAGTGTCAGTCAGGATTAATGGTCAGTGTCACTTACTCACTACCTCCAATAGCCAGTTAGCCCAGGATCTCCTACATCGAATCGCCTTCCTCAATTTACCACACCATCAAAATCATATAAAGTCTCCAGATATTAACTGCTATATTACTCAATCGATTCTATATTCAACTCTGTATCGAGATATACAATCAAGAGGACTGTACTATCTTCGACGAGAACACAAACTCTTTTCACCATAGTGGAAAAATTTTCACCACAGAGAGATGGCACTTGCATTTACAATTATTATCATCTACTGCTTGCTGAAGATCGCCACCCCGTGTGAAATGCGGAAGTTATATGGGAAATACACTGCACTCCAATGAGAGCAGAATTTTTACGACACGATGATTAGAGATCAACTATTTCAAAGTGAATAAATAACCTATAAATTCAGAAGGTTGTAGTGGAAATTTTACCCTTGTGGTAGCAGTCCGTGTTTGTATCGAAAACAGTACAGTCCTCTAGATTGTGAATCACGATAAGTAGTTGAATATAGAATTTATTGAATTACACAGCAATTAATATCAACAGATTTAATATTACGATTTCTAAAGCGGTAATTTGAAGAAGGCGGATGGATTAGAAGACATCGAGCTGACTGTTAGTTGGAAACTCCAAATGAAATGAATAATAAAGGGAAGTAGGAACGAGTGATAGCTTTGAAAGAATACTTGTGAAACTGTGACCTTTGTATATATATATGTATAGTGAGAGTGGTCTACAAGAAGCACTGTTGTAACCCTGCCGTATGCATGGATGACAAAGGACATTGTGTTACAATCCTAGCTTAAGCATATGAAACAAAGGACATGGTGTTGCAATTCGACTCGATTTAAGCATATCTTAACCACAGAGAACAAAGACTTATTGTACTGATCTTAGACAAGGATGAGAAAAAAAAAATCTCATCTTAGACAAGGATGAGTGTATGAATTGGTTATTACGAAATGAAACATAATTATAAGAATGTATTATCCCTTCCTTCGCGAAATTTAATCGAATTTGGCGACGAAGGTTGTTAAAAATAATGTGGCTGAAATGCGTAAATCAGACGAGGATAGAGATGAAGAAAGTTTGAAAGATGAAGGTGGGGTAGAATTCTGTTACGATTGGACTTTATTGGCTGTTCAGATGAATCAGATCGGTGTATTATATTGTCACATACAAAAGCGATTGAATCAGGTTATTTTTTCCTATTAAGCCAACACTTGGTTCTACTCTAGCATTAAAGTGAATTTGAAGAATACACTCAAAACTTCGGGTACTGGAAAATCAAGTAAAAAAATTTCATTTTTAACCATGACTACAACTATTCTAGAAATATTATCAATGATTTATCTTTAATTTGATTTCTTTTCTTCACCCATTGTGTTAGTTTTTTGTCAATAAAGTTTAGTTGGTATATAATGTAATCATTTATTGGTAGTAAAATATGAACTGTTTTCTCAACAATAAAATTCTATAATGAAATACCAGTCACATCTCATTCCCAATATCGAGCAAGGATAAGAATTCAGTAGATGAAGATAAAGAAACGACGGATGACGATGAAAGAGAGAAGGATAAAGACAAAGAGTCCGAAGAGGGGCAGTAATAGATGTGAAAGCAGGATTTACAAAAATGAGGCAGAATTGCTATTTGGGATTTGGAAGTCGGCAAGAACAGAACAGTTGGTTGATATCGTCTTTCAGACAAAACGGGAAGAAGTCTTCGAAGAAACCTGAAACAAGAACGACAGAATCGGTAGTTTTTGATGCTCTTTATGTAATAAAGGTTTATGTCCATCCCACTGATTTTGACCTAAACTTCTCATTCTAAAACCTTCAGATAAAGTGAAGAGATATGTTTCGCTCATTGATTTGCAATCCGAATTATAGGATGTCTATTGCTGCTAAAAACTGCATCATTGAAGCAGAAAATAACTGAAACGAAGGCGGGCGCACATCGCATTTTTATAACCTTGGAAAAGCACAGTCTGATTTTTGATAAAAAGCAGTTTGTGAATATGCATTGAGAGCTTTCAAATCAATTTTTTCTGACATCTTTGACCTCTCGTTCATCGTTTGATTAATGTTTCGCATTCTAAAATCCTTCAACGTAGTGTCAATGAGAAGAAACTTCAAATGAAAATGGAGGGAACGACATAATTCAATTGCATGATCACCTGAAACTTTCTAAGATGATTTAGCAAAGCAGACTGCACACGGATAAAACGTGCTGCGGGACATTAAAAACTAAAATAAAAATTTAGCAGATTGCAGACAAAGCTAAACAAGAAGTAGAATGTCGGAAGCAGGTTTAATTTTTTTCTATCAATTTTAAATAGCTAGTTGCATAAATGTAGCCTTATTCTCCTCCCTCTTCCTCTACTCCCTTGTCTTTGGTAGACATGAGTTGCCTTCGGAACGAATTATAATTGATAGAATTGTATTATCATAAAAATGACATGTGCTTCTCAAATGCTACTTCTCCACTTGCAAGTTTGATCCGCTGATTAATTAATGAAGATTATGTAAACTCCCTCGATCACTTCATTTCCTCAATTGAAGAAATGTTACTTGTTCAACATAGCTTTTCTAGATCTCTGAAGAGAATCTGGAGAAACCTCATGCTGTCAATGAATTTTGCCACTAAAACAGTTTAGAATTGACAATAGAACTATGTAAGAATTGAATAAAAGAATTACAAAAGTTCAAGAAGTGAACTTTTCTAATACATTTGTTATAATACAGGTTGCACTACTAATAACTCGGAATCCATCATTCATCAGTTAAATCCTTAAAATTATCTCTGGATTCAAGCTATCGCATATAAAGACACGATATGCAACCATCAGTAGATATAAGTTTGCTTCTACCACTCTTCTATTTCTCAAAATTATATCCTGAAAAAGAGAATATCGAAATATCCAATCTCGAAAGCCTTCCAATCACTATATCTATAAAATTATCGTTCCCAAAAAAATTCCGATCTCAAAATACCTTCCATCCTCTGTACGATTCAAACAAACATTGCTATTAAAACAATACTAGTAGAATCAGTTTGCGACAAATTTCAGGTAATTATTCGTTAGTAATTTTCATCACAGTTAATCTATATTTTATAAGCCCTAAATTAACATGGGACCCCGGTAATTGTTAAGCTTATTTATAAGTTTGCTTATTTTGCTTATCGGCAAATTTCATAATCATCATAAAAGTCCTACGTCATCAGATTATCGACGAGAATTAAGCCACATAAGAGAGCCGAGAAATATTTGGATATGATAAGCGTTAGAACAAAGATTCTTGTGTTCAACTTGAAAAAGTAGTCAATTCTTGCACGGTCTACTCACGATGGAGCGACATTCATCTTGAAATAAATAGCACTGCATGAAGGAAAAAAGTAAAAATATATATCAATGTCAACTATTTCACACAAAATTGATATCATAGAATGATATCCAAAAGGTGTAATGAATTGCTTTTAAAAATTGAGAACGAATTATCATTTGTTTTCAAAAAAACTTTATCCCAAAAAAATGATATTTTGAAAACAGCGAAATGTTTGACAGAACAGAATGAGGCATTTCCACAGAACTTCACTTATTTCAAGAGATAAAATAATACAAAGGTTAAAAATAGTGACAGTAAACTAATATTCCAAAAAAAAAAAAAAAAAAAAACCTTCACTGCAAACAAGAAAAAAGGAAGCGATAAAATGAGGAGACAACTATACTCGTTAAACGAATGTAATATACGGATGAAATACGCTCGTAATATCCATATCATATTCCAACCTAACAATATCACAAGCCATGTTTCATTTCATACACACGCATAAATCGCTTACACATAGTCTAGTAGCTTTGATATAATAATTGTGAGGTTTTAATCTGTATAACAATGCACAGTTCCGTTTGTTCTCCATAAAAATGCCAAAGCAATTAGTAAAAGCATATACACAGCTCAAAATTAAATAAGAGAAATTTTCGATTTGAGAATAAAATTTCCAAACAGATGGAAGAAGAGTTTTCCAATCCCATGAACGATATTTTTCTCTCATCTTTGCTCCCCATAGTAAGAAAGCTGGAAATTTCACAGTCACTATTCGAACGAAAGGTGACATGATCATTACCGGAAAATTTTAACCAGTTTGCTATAATTAATTTTAGCTCATAAGATTCCCTCAAAAAATAAAGTCCAGTCAATTAAATACAGAAATACACTCATGATTAGTGCTATTTCAATAAAACAAAAAAAAAAAATTATTGCAGCACCTGTCATCATGACATAAAAAGTCAGAAATTTCAACACAAAAAAAAAATTGTAGTTCATTTTATCGCCAACTTCATTTATCTCTTTTTTTGGTCATAGCAATCACGCACGGCACTAACGATGAATCCTCTGAGATAAAATGAATGGCAATTTTTGTTACAACGCAAAATTTGGAACGAAAGCTTAAAATGAACCATCGGTTCATCCATTCTCATTTGATAACACTCACAACAGATCTCCGAACCTTGGCAGAATCCATTCAGTTATACATGAAGAAGAAATGGAATAACTAGTATAAAGAACGAAAGAGAAATGAATAAAAATGTAATAAAAGACACAAAACCTAACTACTACACGTAATGAATGACGGCAAGAATTTCTTATAATTTATAAATTTTCCTAAATTTTAGCCTAATTCGAATTCTTGCCGTCATTGTATCAACAAAAACTATATTAAATATGGCCAAAAAGTAAGGAAAATTAACATCAATAGGAGCTGCAAGCATTTGTTTGATCCTTTTGCGGATCACCCTGGATCTGCAAGCTAAAGTGGATATACGGTTACATCTTTGAGTTACCTAAGTTTCAAATTCAACAATAAGGAAATCAATAACTCGTATCACTAAGTACTGTAAAACAGCTGTTTTGCTTCTCACAACGACCAAGAATCATTTCGGCTTACCACAGTAATATAACAGCAAATCGAACCGATAAACACATGAGTCTCCTGAAATATGCTAACAGCTTCAAATCAACTCGTTCACTTCACTTCATAATTTGATAGATCTATCCTCTTTTCCCTTTATCCAATGAGTGAGTTCCCAATATGTATCAATATAACCAAATATTGGTTGTGAAAAACGAAGAAACTTTGAAAAATTACCATTTCAGTTAGTCCTATCATTTGGATCTCTTCCCTCACGATCCGACAATATGTGATCCGGTGGTAAACCATCTGCATAACGTTTCCACATCTTATGCAACAAACGTTCCATATCCGAACAATACTGCCGAACATTAAACAGTGTCGATGTTGTTCGAGCTTTCCAAACTTTCGCACGAATTTGACTAAGACTAAAATTTACTCGCTTAAAATTTTTTCGCTTCATAAAATTGTTACAATTTATATGAAAATGTAAAGGAGAAAAATTAATAATAAAACAACAAGTGCTGCCTAGTTCAGCTATTTAATAAATGTTTCTAGTCAGCTATAAGAAAATGATTTTTATTAGCGATAGAACTATTCAGCAAAAGAATGAAGATTTTCTTAAAAAAATTTAAAATTTCTATATATCTCAAAATTGATGGAAATGAGGGAATATTTACTATTCACGATCAGTGCCCAATCTTTTCGCGATTTTAATATAATCTTCGCGATCTTTTGCTACCAATTCAGGTACACCAAGAGCGTATAGTTGACTTGATGCAACGCGCGATGCTAGTGTTTCCACTGTAAGAGAGAAATATTCAGTAAATAAGTACATCAAGTTGTTTTGAAATAAGTATTCAAAATCCCTCTTTGTAATTTGAACAGAGAAAACTTTTCCACTACATGTAATAATTAGTTAAACATTTCACTGATCATGTTTGCAATTTTAATTTAGTTGCTTTTCTCGAAAGACTTCTTTTTTACCCTTTTGATGATGTCATTTGAAAAATTCTTTTTTCCTTTTTTTCTTTGCACATCAAATCTCATCCCTCATCCGAAATGATAATGCAAATATTCTAAAAGAGAAATAAAATAGATAAATATACATGGCATGGTGATCATCGGTGTTCCTGTCCACAAGATATCCATTCCAGTCGTATGTCCATTACAAAGTGGCGTATCTAAGCAAACGTCCGCAAGTTGTCCACGCCGTACGTGTTCTTCTTTTGCAGCCACATTAGAAAACACAATCCGACGTGTGTCAATATTGCGTTCCGCACAAAATCGCATTACATTTGGCTCTCCGTGATAAGGGAATCGAAGCAACCACAGAATACTATTTGGTACCTAGAACATTGGGCTAATTAATAAGTCATTTAATTCAAAGAACGAAAATTGAAATCGAAATATCTAAAAACCATGAAACAATTATAAAAGGAGTTTATTGCAAAAATCGAAGGTTATGGAGATTAAAAGATTTATTGATTTAAAATAAAAGCGAAAAAATTCTTACCAATTTTAGGATATCACACCACATCGATAAGGTTGGAGGATCAATTTTATACAGTTGATTGAAATTGCAAAAAACAATAGCATCATCAGGTAGTCCATACTGTTGTCGTGAAGTAACCAAGATAGTGTGTGGCACTTCTTCACCTGTAGCGGCTTTTACATGCGTCTAAAACAGTTGCATCATAAGAGACCGTTACAAAACATGATATTTATTTGGTTATGTTCCACCACATATCTCTTTATTTTTTTTTAACTTCTGAATGTGGATATTCTGGCCATCTAGTTTTAACCGACCAGAAATGCTACTCCGTGAATAATTTGGTCTCAAACAGATGCAATAATATACGGTAAAACGACAATAATTGAGAGGTCAAATGAAGCAGAAAAAGGTTATACTTTATTTAAACATTAAATTATACGAAGTTGGTTCATGTCAGTTAAGTGTGAGACAGGAATCTCTATATTCCTTTTTAAAGACTTCATTTTACCATGTTAAAAGGATTTTTGAAATATTTGCAAATAAATCAATTACACACTTGATTCAAAGTAGTGAGACCATTCTGCACGGGTACACCTTCAACATTACCAGCGATCATGCCGGAACCAATCATCTGTTTCAGTGGTTCAGTTGTTGGAACTTCAATTACTGGAAGCACTACTTCGGTCTTGATCATATCACGTTCCGGGCCGTGTGCCACTTCGGCTTCTCGAACAAATGGCTGAAATAGATTTTTGGAAATACAGTATATCTATTCAGCATCACTGGTCCGGGATATAATTTAAATTTCTAACTCAAAAATCAATATTTCATGTTTTTTCTATCATACGTTTTAATTACAGGACAATAGTTTACCATTACCTTGACTTCTGCTTTTGACAACAGTGGCTCCAAATTTACTGAATTCACAACTGTGACAGTCTCCTTGTCAATTGGAGTTGCATCATTTTTCTCCTACAAAAAAAGTATTGAATTTCCTACAGCTTACTATCACTAATTTCTTTGCAATAATCCGAAAGGATATTAAAAAATTACTATCGGTTTAGAGATCATTGAACAAAATAATATGTCACTTCCTTAGAAATGCTTATTACATGACAGCACAAAAACTGAAATAATAAAGAAATAACAAAAACATATATAAAAAAATTAACGTGAAATAAGCATAGAAAACCATACTTTAACAATTACTCGCTCAGTAAGATGCTTTAACATTTGAGCGTGGTCGCCAATAAAAAATGTATGAGGCATGTAAGCCAGTTTTTCACTATAAGCATGAGCAAGTTCCAAGGGAGATGTCACTGAGTCAGTGATTATGTAGTCCATAAATGGAGCACCTGAAGTACTTGGATAACCAAGCCACATCACCTAAAATCAATATCTTCATCAGTTGCTTTTGTATGTCTATCGCAATTTTTTCAGCTCATTTACAAAAAAAATTTCAACACAGTTTAGTAAAATGTTGGAGTTTTATTTCTAATATACATACAAGCTCATACAGCAAAAATTATTTATTCTATTCCATGGTTATCAGAAAGTAAAAAATTAGAGCAAAAGAAATAGAAATATGACTTGGATGGGTGCTGGACGCAGTGCAAATATTTCATTCCGTGCACCTTTCGTATAACCATTCATATTTATCAAAATATGGATCCCATCATCGTGTATACGATCAGCTGCTTTACCATTACAAGTGGTCTAGAAATTAATCATCAATGAAGTTTTTTAATACCTTAAAATTCCGCTAAAATAGATAGATTCATAAGAAGCCTTAGGATAGGATTCGTATGCAATATAATCCATCTTGTTGAAATAATGAAATAAGATAGAATATTAAAATTCAAAAGTTCAAAAAAAGAAAAACTTCAGAATCATTCACAAAATAAAACGATTAATCGTATGACAATTCAAGATTTTGATTAAAAGTTTTATTGCTAAATTATAAATTGGGTACCTGTGATCAACAAAATGATTCATACCTGTGACAAGTCAACGAAATGTTCTGACTCGTTCATTAATTTCTGTCGGAAATTGGTACCATCATTTGGAGAAAGTGCATAGCAAAATACCTAATATAATTCATATGAATAGAAAATTTGTAATTCTAAATAACTTTAACAGAACTAAATTGACCTTATTTTTTATAACCGATTCTTCTCCCTTTACTTCTAACCAGTTAGAACACTTGAAAAAAAATATTTGACATCTTTAAATTAAAAAGTTGATTTCTACCTCAACGTTCTCACGACTATGCATTCCCGGAATGGACTGCATCAAATGACTGGTCGGATGATTACCAAAATCGGATGATACATAACCGATTCGTAAACGCTGTCCTTTGCGAACGCTGTTTCGATCTGGATATATGTATGGCACTTTGTGACATATCTGGACCTGAAATAATGATGATCATTTTCGATTGGTTAACTTGAAAAAATACATTTGCTGTTCAACCGTCATATGCAATTAAATCTAAACCCCATAAGTGTAAAACGGATGTGAATATACATGTTAAGTGTGTTACAGAATTATGATTGTATGTATAGAAAAAAATATTCAACCTATAGTTTAAGCAACAGATGAATTAAAGTGGTCGAATAACTATCGTCAACAGTCTGTTCCAGGAAAATAATACTAGAGCTATACTTTTTAGCATTAAGTATGTTACATTCAATATCATGACAATTCCGCCATTTCAAGAGAAAACAGTACTTACGACACAAAAATATCATAAAGTTGTTGGTACCATACCGTCAATATTATAAATATCCAAACCAAAGACATAATTTCAACAATGTTCAATTTAGCTAAGATTTGCAGTGATGACATCCATTCAATACAATCGGTAATAAAGTGATAAAATAGCGTTACTTTTTCAATGCATAATTGTGCATGTTTTGCTGCAATAGCCATTCGAACAGCATGTGTTAATGGGTATAGCATTGAATGATGTGGATGTACTGATGGTAAACGTTTTTTCTGCAGTTGATCATCAACAATTGCTATAAGCTTCTTCATGCGATTATCATAATCTGTCCAATCACAAATAATCTGAAATTAAGCATTCAGAATTATTACGTTATTCATTTTATTATAGTGAAATAAAATTTCCATAGGGATCATTCGATACTTGTGAAATCTGAAGCTAGTTTTAGAAAACCGCATAAGAAATTGAATATATATGGAAATTCGTGGATATGCTTCATGGATATAAAAAAAGTGGATATGAACAACCAAATGATTTTTAGATTCCCAGCTATTTACTTCGACTGAAAACTGTTCGAAACAATTTGTTTTTCGGCATATTCTTTTAATTTGCAACTACTGGAAAATCTGATCTACCGCTTTTTCCTCCTTCTTATATCTTCCGTAGCGTTTTAATTAGATGGAATTTATATGATAAAAAATAGCAAATACCTGCAAACAATGAGCTAAGTTACAGAATGCATCAGGGAAGTCAGGTTTCAACTTCAGTGCTGTCGAATAGCTTTGAATTGCTTCGGGAACATTTCCAGAATCCTGAAAACATATGAATATAACTGCAAATGGCAAAATATGTAGCCCCCTATCAAAAACGAGAAATACGAGAAGTTGCACAAAAATCTGGGATATAAGGTTCAACATCTAATAAAGGGTAATTGGGAAATTGTCACCTTATGTATGCTAGCTAAATTACTGTGAGCATCAGCGAATCCAGGATTGATCTGGATGGCACGAGTATAGCACTGTAACGCTCCGCCAACATCACCCATTTCTTTCAATGTATTTCCCATATTTGAATATGCATCAGCAAATGTGGGTGCTATACGAATTGCCTCCTTGTAATGATTTATTGCATCTTGAAGCTTGCCTTGTTGCTGCAGTATCGATGCAAGATTGCTGTGTGCAGCAGCAAATTCAGGATAAATCTTAAAAAACATTACTGATAGTGAATAACTCCTCACCAATTTCTACTTCAGAAAAAGCAGCAATTTTTGAAGCTGGAAGCTCAACTTTCAAAACTACTAAAATTATCCCATTTATTTTAACATACTTCAAGCTAAAAATGAATTGAAAGAATTTATGAAAAACAGTTCACTGTACAAGATTTTCCGAAAAATTTCAGAAGTCGGTTCATTACAGAATTTCTTCTAAACTTGAAAATCTTCTGTTTTATCTTGAATAAAAAACTTGATCCTGTACAACTTAATTGTGAAGAGAGACTTCAAGTAAATGAAAAAATATCAAGAAATTCATTGTGAAGTAATACCTCTAATGCTTTCAAATAAAGCCTTGTAGCATCCTCAATTTTTCCTTGTTCTCTTTTGATGTTTGCCAAATTGTTCTGTGAATCAGCATGCGTTGGGCAAAGCTGAAAATTGCATTGAAATGTTTCAGTAACATTTTTCATTTACAAATTCATCTGTTAAATTCAAATATATTGCAAGCTTCAATACCAAAAACTATTTCAAAAATAGTAACAAAGCATACTCAAGAACACAGGACATCACAGAATAAAATATACATCAGTAGCATACGAACTTATATAACAATACTTGAAAGTAATAAACTTACTTAAACGCCTTTGTAGTATATATATATATATATATAATATATCATTCTCAATTTATATAAATATATCATTCTCAATTTCTTCCTATCTAAAACCGTTAATAGCAAATCCCACCTGTAATGCTTTGTTGTATGCAGCTTCTGCTTCCGACACCAAACCTTTTTCCTTCAAAGCATTGGCCAAATTGCAATACGCATCAGGGAAATTCGGTTGCAAATCAATGGCTTTCCGATACATATCAATAGCTAAATCGATAAGCCTAAAACTGTTTTCGTAATGTGCACGAGTAAATGAATAAAGCAGAAAAATTATTACTTATTCCAGTTCAAATACAAAAAAAATCTTCCAAAATACCGAAAATTATCACAAAACTGAAATCGTTATCAAGTTCTCCCTAATAAAACGATTTGTATAGTGATTATACAGCGTGTTTGATTTCTTCACTTAATAACACTATATATAGATATTAATGTTGAAAAATTTCAATTTTATTCTTTTTCCTTTTCCATAAAAAACTCGCAAAATTAAAAAATTCAACTGCATCTCTTTATGTTAACTACAAGCATTTTTCATCATTGTGTACTTTTATACATCTCCTGCATATTCTTATGTTACTTGCTAATGCAAACAGATCTCAAAGAATAAACTTATCAACTTAAAATTTGAAAAGAAAAAACACTCACCCCTGCTCATAATAAACGCACGCTAGATTTCCATGAACAACAGCATGATTTCCAGCCAAATTTAATGCACGCAAATAAGCAGCAACTGCTCTGAAATAATTTAGGCCACTAAAACTTTTAAAATTTGCACTGATTTTACTTGAATTTCACAGTTTCAGGAAATAGATAAGTTTGAGACGAATTAAATTTCTTGGGAATGATATTGTAACTGAAGTGAAGGAACATTTTATCAATAAAGAGGAAATATACTTCCACAGAAATACACTAGAATTAACCGATGGTATTTTCAAGCAAGTATCACTAACCAACTAATGACTCCTTTATCGATAACGTATTGTGAAATAAGTCGACATTCATAAAATAACTTTGCATTTCAAAGAAGTCAATAACAATTAAAGTTATGTCTTTAAGAACTAATCAAGGGTGCAGCCAAGAGTGAACTGATCCGTAGGTTACGAAGAAAAAAAGTGGACAAACTTATGAA
This sequence comes from Dipetalonema caudispina, assembly GCA_013365325.1. Classification (NCBI taxonomy): domain Eukaryota; kingdom Metazoa; phylum Nematoda; class Chromadorea; order Rhabditida; family Onchocercidae; genus Dipetalonema; species Dipetalonema caudispina. Next base: position 463,416 of record JABVXV010000023.1, on the reverse strand, counting down.
TGTCTTTTCTTAATAGAGAGCAAACATGTTAAAAACAAAAAGTGAGGTTATACGAGCAATTTCACACACTTCTCTTATCATGTCATTGATTGCCAGTATGCAAACATATGAAGAGTTTATCTTCCAACCACCAGCTTTATATCCATCATGATGTATGTCGAGACGATCACTAAGTCTGCCGAATTCAATTTTCTTTAAACTAATTTAACTTGCCCATTCAAGCTATTAATTTCAATTTCTGCATTTTAAAATAACTATAACCAAAGCAACTGTCCACACCTTCAAAATTTTTGCTCATGCTTTAGTATTCAATTTAAAGTGACCCAAAACAAGACAACTAATCATAGCGAGAGCTATGAACATAATTATAATAAATTGACTGAGAGCATAAATGCAGGGAAAATTAAGATAAAAAATGTAATTTGTTAAAGTAATCTGTCAGTGATTTTCCCAACATATCTACCACTTCTATGGGCAATAGATTGTAAATTATCGGGTTGAATATCTAGGGTACAGCAAAGAATATTACGAAAAGTTGATAATTTTTTAGGAAGAAATGGAATATTTAGTTTGTACCAATTTAAATGAGTTAAAAATTAACCACGAAATGTAATCCAGTAAAATTCCCCGATCAAAAAATTCAATCATGACCAATTCCACAGCGAGCGAACTCATTTTGAGTTTCATTTTTGTTTATTATTCTCGCTTAGCCAAAAGTAGTAAATGTCGATGTTTCTGATACTTTTAACTTTATTCGAAAACAAATTTTCCTGTGTTGTCTGACATTTCGAACATAAATAGTTAAAGCCAATTTTACCATTCACAAATCCTACCTTTTAAAAACTAAAATTGCAAGTTTGCTCCAAAATACCCCAAAATATGTAGGGAATCGACCCAATAACACAACCAAAAAGTTACTATCAAATTTGCTTTCTTCAAATTACTTGATATCCATCTAACTTCGCTACTTTTGATAAGCAATACAAATCGAAAAAATAATTCAGATCAAGCAAATAAATAAATAAACTGACCAATAGATCAAGTAATTTCAAGTTTTTCTGTTCTTTCACCTCTGCTCATTATCATTCAATAATCCTATCTTCACGCAATCTTTCACAGTTGATATATCAAATTTCAATCGAACTTGATACGCTATTTTCAATGCAATACGTCTTTCTGACGAGTTACAAAATATAAAATAAAAATTACTCATCAAAATCAATTCCCAACAGAGATACCTTTAGTGGTGTTCAATGAAATTTGATCAAAAATGAAACAGACCTATCAAAAATGCGTGCTTCTTTCAGTACGTTACCCAAATTTATGTAAGCATCCAGAAAATTTGGGTCCAATTGAACAGCTTTTTCAAAATGATGTATTGCAAGCCAAATTTCCCCCTGAGCATTAAAAACGCAACCCAAATTAGACCAAGCAACCGCGAATTGTGGTTGCGTTTCGATTGCTTTCAGGTAACAACCCTAAAAAAACAGCTCCTCTTATCATTGTAAAATTCAATAAATTTATTTCTGTACATTCAACTGAAATTTAAAACTATATTAAATTCAGAAAAAAACTACGAGCCTTCTTATCTAAATCGTGTTTCATGAAAAAATATCCTGAAACCCTCTATGATTCATCATAATTTCAAAAATTATGTCAGAAAAGCATACCTCAAGCATATTGGGCCATTATTTTTTTGTAAACCCAAACTGTGTTCATAGTAATGATAACCATTATGCACTTACCGCGGACGTTTGCGCCTTTTTAAAGACCAGAGTAGAAAACAGATACAGATTGAGGAATCGCTAGATGGATATTACAATCACGAAAGAGAATATGAGAAATAGAAGAAAAACACCGCGCAAACGATGTAACATGCTAATAACGCGATGATTACTAATAATAATAATATCACTAATAATAATAATAATAATAATAATACTAGTAATGATGATGATAGTAATAATAGTAATGATAATAACACTGTTAACAATTCCGAACCGACTTTTAACGGCCCAAGAGTTACCAAGACAAGATCTAAGTCAGAAATGGATTTCAGAAATTCTTAATCAAGGATAAAAGTAGAAGAAAACATTCTTCCAGGCTATAGCACAAGCCTTACAGCGATAATAAAAGTGATAGGAGCGCAGCAAACAAATCACAAAGATTAAAACACATATAATCATACCAAACGTTTTTATTTGCCATGCTGCTTTCCTTTCCGCGTAGAATTCCCCGTGCTTTTCAATACAGATGTGCCATTTATTTGGATAGTAACGGAAAGCTGCATCCAAATCGACAAACCTACATTTGACCAAAGATGATCAGAAGAATTCTGTGCAACTTTCGTCAAATCTGCCTATTCAAAGATATACTCATTTCCTTCTTCAGTGTTCTCATATTCAAATACATTTTTCCGACGATGTGTCGAAAATTCCGAATTCAAAGAAATAAAAAGAAAAGAATCGTCCTTTCCCCAGATCTATATAGTGTGTTCTAGTCATTTTAGAAAATGGCGGAAAGGGTGGATTGTTTCTGGTATATAGGATGAAATTTGTGCTTTCGTAATACTCATGTAAATGAGTGAAAGCTCGATTTTTTATCCAATGCAACTAAACTACCCGGTAATATGAATCTCCAATTAACTGATAAGCCTTGAAGGCAGCAAGTGTAAGCAGCCCATGGCAATTTCACACTATTCTCGTGACCTGGATCATGTTCTGATCCAGATCACATCAATACATACGTCAGAATGAACTATATTAAAGGGAACCTTTTCAGTGACCCTTTCCGTTACATCTCAAAAAAATAGGCTTAACAATTTTTCCTTTAATACCTCGAACTGCCTCTCTTCGCCTGAGCCACAACAAACTCCAAGTCTGCTAATGCTGAATTAATCGCAAAAACCCACTGAAAGAAACCTTTAACAACCCTGAATTTTGTTTCCGTTCCAATCCAAAATCACGACTGTTATCATCAACACACCTCACAACGGAATGATCTCACTCGTAAGTTCAAGAAAGTACGTTCTCAGTAAGTGGTATGGGTACTGATGACAGCTTCAAAAGCTACGCTTCAAGCATCTTGCAACCGTCAAAAAGAGGTTAATTCCAGGAAAAAAAGGCAAAACTATCATCTGGAGAATTGAAAGAACACAGATGTAGTTCGAAAACTTTAATTCACTGAATCAGTAATAGAAACTTGATTATCATCGATATACATAACTGCTTGCAAGATGAGGCCAACGTTTCTAAAAAACTGCCATCAGGATACATTAGCCATAAATTCAGAGATGGTTCAAAATATTAGGGAAAGGAGACCGCATTTCCCTTATCCATCACAACAAACTTTCTTTACCTCAACCAAAAACATTTCAAAATTACACGATAGTAAAATCAGAGAATTTGGGGAAATGAAATCAGTTTCAGTAACCATCTTTGAATCCATCCCTGACCGTATGAATAACGTCAAAAGAAGGTGAGCTCATGAGAACTGGCGAAAAGTATTATAGTTTAATTTCTTCCCCAATTTTATATTTTAAAGTTTTTTTTCTTATCTCGTCTCCCCCACTGCCTGTCCATCTTCAACATCGACTTTAAAAAATATCACCAGAATCTCAACAGAATTCACCAATTCCTTAGACGAAGCGAGCCCGCACATCAATGTGGAAACTTATACATTTGAAATCGACCGCTTTTGGAAAAAAGGAAAGAACGAACGGTGATTCTTTTTCGCACGAAATACAAAATGAAACTTAAGATGGGATAAAGCGGTCAGTTTCAGATTTACAACAAACAGTTTTATTTCGCGCGCGCGTATATGATTTGGTGGGAGTCCGAGAATAGCATCAAAATTGCTGATACCATTTGGTCCAAAATCTGATCTTATAAGCACATCCACGTGAAATTTACACATTCACACGGAGACTCTCGGTTAATCTTTTTTTAAATGTAATCCAGAAAAGTGCAAGTCTAATATAAGTGTTCAAGGGAAAAAATGAAAAAAGTTTTTTTTGACTTTAATCTGAGAGAAAATTTTCAAAATCTTTGAACTCCTTTGAACTGCCATTCGAAAATTTCGAAAAGTGCTCTCGATTCTTAATACCGATTCAAGATAATTAGTAAGAACAGTCCTCCCAAATATCACATTCAAACGACAAATAATATCAGCAATTCTTCTGCTATTTAAATGACAACGTACTTTATTCAACTTAATCCCGCAGAGGCAGCAAAAATTATAAATTCTTGGATCCAAAATTTAAGAATGAGATTTTTTTCATTTCTAATTTGAAAGATAAATAATTTGCTGCCTCTGACCGGAAGTGTGTTGATTTTTTAAAAAATTGGATATTTCCCACAAAAAAGTATTAAAACTCTCAAGGGGGATAAGTAACGCGTGGCTGTCAGCTTTTAATATTTTTGCTACAGACTTACATTACTGTCGTATTGTCGCCAGTGTTCTCTTTGTGTTATTATCATTGTTTTTCTAAATCTCCATTAATCCCTAAAGAATTTTCAATTTATCAACAAACGAATACCTTAGCATCTTCGAGACGACCCATAGCTTTCAGAAGATTCCCTAGATCACTTCGCACACAATACAGATCCTGAATAATCATAAAATGAATTAATAAAAGACCAGTACGGAAAAAAATTCGATGAAAGCACTGAACAACTATTTAATTCGATATACCCTGAAGAACGAAATACTAAAGAATCTGCAAGAATCGTAAAGAAAAATTACAGTTATAATCGAAAGCTTCGCATGCGTTACTTCGTACCAAGTAACATAAATACAACAGCACAGTGTTCAGATGAAGTGAACTTAATATGATGCTACCAGAATTAAAGTCCAATAACTCACGGGATTATATTGAAGAGCAGAAACATATGCATTCACAGCTTGATCCAAATCACCAGTTGCGACCAATGCAGCTGCTAGATTGATATATCCATCAATAAAATCTGGTTTCAGCGATACCGCTATCTTATAGTTTTCCAGTGCTTCTGCTAATTGATTTCGTTCCTGCAAGTTAGAATAACGCTTTAAAAGAGAAAAAATTAAAACCAACAATAATAATCACTATTTAAAAACATTTAGTACAATCCGCATATAACTAAATCTTTACACAATGGTACATTTTTTTCACTTCGAACTATTAACATGACAGTAATTGTTTTCAGTTCTCTTTTAACATCCTTTTAAGACTTGTACAAACGACATCAGAAGGATGACCGAACCTTGTATACATTGCCCAAATTACTGTATGCCTCAGCACATTTCGGATTCGCTTTAATAGCCATTGTTGAAAACTGCATCGACCTTAATTAAATAACTCATAGGATAAGTTGTATAACACAAATCTTTGTAATGCATTCCTGGCGTGACCTCAGTATGAACATAAGTGGATTATGAGGAATGTTAATGGTAGGAATCAGATGGCTTGATGAAAGTCCCATTTTTTGCTCTGATTTCCAAAAAAAAAGGCTTTATACTTTTATGGAAGGCTAATCACACGAATACAATGTAAAAATAGCTGCAGCAAACTATTTCACCAAATGGCTAACTTCCATTAATAGAAAATCATTTACGATTTCATTACTTACTTATCCAGGTCTTTTAGTTGGAAGTGTATCGAAGATAGAAGAAGCAGAACGCTGACGTTGTTTGGATCAGCACGCCAAATTGTCACGCAGTGCTGCTCAGCATTTGCATAATCACCGGCTTGATATTCTCGATGTGCCATGTCAGTTAGTGCTTGAAAAAAAAGGTGTTAAAACTGCCTAAATTATATGAAGTATAAAAAACTAGAGAATATTCGGCATTTAGCTAATAAGTGTTAATTAATCCTCCATCTATGAGAAAACAGCCTCAACAACCTATGCTGCTCCACACATAAATGCTCCATCTCCGATCATATTTCATTTAAAAATCTAATATATTTTCTGGTCACAAAACCCATTCGTCTTCAAAATTAGTGCACAAAAACCACTGTTCACCTTGTATATCGATGTTCACTGCAACCGGTGCACCAGCACTTGTAAGTGTTGCGGCCACATGTTGCTGTTGTGCTTTTTGTACTGCAGCGACGACTGCTAGTGGTGAACCAGAAATGACTTGCAGCTGAAAACATAATTCGTATTTGAGATAGAACAAGATAAAGGATCATGAAGCGTTCATGACCAACATGCAGAAAAAAGTTGTATGGACGCTTCGGGATCATGCAAATAAGTGATTCACACTTCCTAAAAGAACGGTTTTGGATACTTGATAAGTATTGAGGGGCATATACCAATAAACGTACTATTATCTTATATAATAAGAAAACATCCAGCACAACATTATCAATTAACTTGATGAGTTTCTAAACTTACCAATCTCGAGCAAAACTAATTTCCCATAAACTGCTATTTTGAGATGTTATAGCATTCTATAGTGATTATTGCAAGTCTCAAATCAAAAATATTGCTTGATTACAGTACTCTCACACGACACCACATTGCGTAATGTAATTTCTCTTTTTAACGTTACAATCCCTCACAAGTGATAAGTCAAAATCCTGTCTAAAAGCAACAAAACAGAGTTTAACTCATCAGGTCCGAATTTTTGCCAATAACATTTATCACCAATGCAGAACTATCTCACGCTTCAATTCTTCACGAAAAAAACTGGAACCTTCTTGCTGTAATCTTGACCCTTCCTACGATAATCTTTATTCTTCCTACCACTACCTGAAGCCTGAAAACGCTGATTTAAAACTTTACTGAAACTTGCCAATGGCACAGTCAAACCTTCCTAAAGCCTGAAATCATACTTGGAATCTTTCTACCATAATTCCAAACCTTTATATGCTGATCAGGAGTCTTTTCATAGTAATCAGAGTGCTTAAAAAAGTAACCAAGGACTATCCCACAGTAACAGAAAAAGCATACCTTTGTACCAGCAAGATTCGTAGGATCATACGGATGAATGAAATACTGCGGTTTGTTCGGATCCATTTTCCAAAAACAAAACCACTACGCAAATTATGTACTGTAAAGGAAGAGAACGGTTTAAAAACCAATAGCTTCAGTTAAAAGCACAAAAATCGAACATCTACGCCATCAGTAACAACAATTTGAAGTTCAAGATGGAAAAAATTTTTCACATCACATTAAAATCATGTTGCAATCCATCATCCAATCTTTAGTCTTTCTTCAATTTAAATTAAAATTCTAAGAGAATATAAAAAAAGAGAAAAAAAACGAAGAAGAATAGATCATCATGTATTCCTCCGCTCAATAATACTAAAGAATAAAATCACAAAAATTCAAACTATCCCCGCAACCCATATTATCTGACTGTAACCGATGATTTCGTAGTTCAAACGGCAAGGAATGAATCTCAGCAACAATACATATCATAACCATGAAAAGAAGACTTGTGCTACATAGGAGCACAGGAAAGTTTTGCTATAGAACGTATCCTTCCCAACATTCGAATAATGAGCACACATGACATAAACATTTACGATCCCTTGCTTAATGCTAGACTTCTTCCACAACTTCTAAATGCTCTGCAGAATGATTTGATCATCATCATCATCTTCGATTCTTCCCTTTCATCAGTCTAGGATCATTCTACAATAGGATAAAATATCAAATCAAACTTTTTGTTCAGTTCTAATCACACATCTAATACTGTCACTATTTCATTCTTTCTTGTTTCTTTCATCAACAAATTACTTCATATCATTCGATAATGGCTAATTTATCAAAAGCCCAAATCTAAACGTACATCTAACTTTCACATCTCTTCAAATATTAGAAATAAATCTTATTTATCAACAGCAATAATAGACACAATGGTTGGCAACAACAGAAAAAGAAATAAAAGTTGATCGAATGGAAGTCATACTTGCTGATAACAGCTTATTACGCACGCATACGCATACACACACACACACACACACATACACACACACACACACATACACACATACATACATCATTGCTCATAAAAGCTGTTATTATTCATTCCAAAATAAGAGACGGAGAGAGTTAAACGTAAATTCAATAATCAAAATTCCATTTCATTAATTTAAACAAAATGTATATACAAAATTGGCAATTAAATTAATTAACCTATTTTCCAATCCCATCATTTAACATTACTACCACCCATTCACTAGTGGTAGAAAGGCTTGAAATATATGAGAAAGTTGATTAATCAATTGATATGTGAGGAAGTTAGACATATTGACAAATTGAAAGGGTTAGAGAAGGTAATAGAGAGTAAGAGGGTGGATATGAATGATGAGAGAGAAGGAAACATTGAAAGTGTATGAAAATAGTATAGATTAAAGAGAAATCAGGTCATCCATCCCTTTCCTGTCACGGTTGTCTGCAATTTCAACAACGTATCATTATTTGTTGCTAGTAGTAAGTTGTTGAGATGATGATCGAATGAATGATGTTAGTTCAATTTCTCACTTGATTTCGAACAAAAATGTAATGAGTTGTTGTTAATTCGAAATCTATAAAGATATGGGTATACATCTGGTGATATCGTCATCAAATAACGATGATAATTTAGTTTAGTTGCTGATTAAGCTCTCAGAAAAAAGAAGATTGTAGGAATAATACCGAATTGTTATTCATGTCCATGAATATACATTTAATAAGTCATTGATTCAGTTAATTACAGATGCATCATGTAAAATAGAATACTTTATATATGAATTGTATTCTTGCTGTACAATAAATAGATGCAGTGGAATGTAATTATTGACAATTATATATGCGACTGGTAAGTGTAATAGCATGGACAAACTGATACTTCAATATTTGAAGTTGTTTCTATCGTAACAATTTCACTTGAAAGTACCTGCATTACAATCACACATTTTGATAAGTATAGTCATCAATATTAAAATAAGGGACGAAATGATTTGATGGAACTATCAGCACATTAGTTTAAAGTTAATTCATTTCTTTCAGATTGACAATTGATAATGGACTGGCATTAAAATTAGGATTTGAAATTGTCATAATTAAATTATCATAGCAGTATATATGCTTAGCTTCGGGCAATATGAGTAATGTAAATAACCTAATTAAGAAGTAAATAAGCAATGCTCAAGGAATGTAGAGAGATTGTACGACAGTTATAAGTGGACATAATTAGAATAAACTAGCAGAAAGCAGAGCTGCACTATGTACTGTTAATCTAAGAATGCAATGAAGTCATGTTGGAGATGGAAGATTTCATCACTGTCGTTGCTAGCAAGGTCGATTTCGAACTTCCTTGCTGTGTAGTTGCTTCACGAAGGCTCCTGAAAGGAACTGGGAGAGAAAATGTATAAATTTGGGAATTTTTAAAAATTGGAATCTAAATTTGATTGTTGCATGGTTACAATAATACACAAGTACTGATAAAATATAAATAAACAGTGATTCAATTATTTCACAATACAAGCAATTATGTGTGGATAACTTTGCTGATTAAAGGAAATGTTTCTATTGGCTAGTCAGATAAGATGTTTTGAATGTTTTTCAATGGATTCCATTGAAATTCCTCCACCAGAGACAAAGTTTCAGTCATTTTGACATATATGATTTTAATATACGGGAAAGGTAAATCTTACTTATCTGCTGAATTCGCAGCTTCTAGCTCGAGCTCCCGTATTTTCTTCCTGAGAACAGCCAATTTTTCACGTGCCTCTTTCAGTTCTCGTCCTTGTAAGGTACTAAAAATGTGTTACACGTGTGCTGGAAACATATTTCATCAATTCACTAAATTAATCACATTTATTCGAATTTCAAAAAAAAAAAAAAAAAAAAAAAAAAAAAAAAAAAAAAAAAAAAAAAAAAAAACGAATGAAAACCATCAACTGCGACAAAGTGCATCTACTCTTAAAATCTGTGTTCCATTTTCGATTACTACAACTATGTTCCTTATTAACTCAACTAAGCACCATAAACTCACTTAGGCTAAACGAAAGAAAATAATAAATTTTTTCTAATTGTACGTAAAAAAAATTATGTGTTTACCACATTCATAAATCTTAAGTTCCGCAGACATCCTATCATCCTTAATTCTTCAATCTTCAATTGTTATTTATATTTAATATTTCATAATCCATTACACTCCTTATTCCGAACAATTTAGGCAACATTTTCTAGATTTCCCATGGAGAATACAACAAATCAGCAATCAGATAACTTATCGTGAGAAGAAAACGGTTTAACAGATCAGTTAACTTTGCATTTTTCATTGAGTTTGCCATTAGTCACCAGAGAATTCACAATTTTACGGCAAATTCTGGAATGTCAATAACAGCAACATAAAATATCCTCAGACCATATCGTTTAAAATTTCGAACAGCTATCATTCCACTCCCAAGGTAAGGTAAGCAAATGGTAAAAGAAGGAATTGTTGAAATGTCTAAGCACTTTTTAGACACTCTACAAAAAACCAAAAAAAAAACCTATGGTGAAGTAAGTTTTTTCATGCTCCCAAAACAACGTAACATTAGATACTTGATTTTCAGAAGACTATGAAAATCTTTTTTAACATAAATGCTTCGTAGTTTGATGATGCTCCAGAAAGAATCGAAGCACTTTGATGATCTTTTTTACAGCAATAAAAATCTTAATGGATATTTCTGGTTCTCACACTCCTTCTCTCAATATGCAGTACTATTATCTTAATTAAAAAAGGAAAAATTCAAGTTCGAATCAGTTAGAGAAATTCACATTCTGATAAGATGGCAAAAGAAGCAGACCGCTAAAAGAAAATGCAAATCAAATATTATCGAAACCAATGCACTCTTCCTGCAATCAAATAAACTGACCAGTTCTTTATCAACTTCATTCTATACTTAATAGATGTTTACTTATCGTATTTTTACCTTTAAATTGATCTGTTTCATCCAGAATTCGACAGTTACAATTAGAAGAAAAGAGCAATCTTTCTACATCTACAAATTAATCGCCTTTCTGATAATCTCTAAATGCCTCAATCGAAAAGTTTTATTCTGCAAACCTTTCAATACACAATTCATCTCTACTCAAAATAACTTTTCCTTTATTCGGAAACGGAAAGTCTTGCATAATCTAAATCTTTTTCGAGGAAATTAGATGCACCATCATTAATATATTTCATACTGCTTATATACTTTGTTGCCCTAATTGTCCTCCATCCTTCCTTTCCCCATTTTTCGCCTTCATTTTTCCCACTATTATTCCTTCCACGTATATATTCGTACCCATGTAAAATCAGAAAAAAATTTTGAGACCTTTGAAACAAAAAACTGAAAAATGAAAAACTCAAATGTTTTGGACCAAAAAAAATTTGAATGGAAAACTTACAGTTTAGTTTCCAAGTCATATTTTAATTCTTTCATTTTCTGCATTTCACCAGTACATCGTTGCCGTTCTTGTGCAGCCGTAATAAGCTCTGCGCTTTTCTCTTGCAACAAATCTTCCAATTCTTCAATAGTTATTTTCAACGTACTTCCAGTGATTTGTTCTACTTGCAAACGATCTGCTGAATTCGCAAGTTCGGTTTCTAACTGTAAGCATGAATTTTGCAGATTCAGTTTTCAAAGCTAAAAAACATGGTCTATGGCCTCAAAGCTTGGAAACTTCATGAAGAAACATTATTCTTATATCAATAGAATTATATCGTCCTTTAACTCACAAACAATATTCCTCATCTAAAAAACAAAACTCAATCTCAACTTTCAAAAGAATGAGAGGATATTCGGGACATCGAATAACAGCACAGCATGAACTAAACGAACAGAACTGAGTCAACAGGCAACCCTGTAATAGCAACAGTTCAGCAAATCATTCTTCATAACGGTATAATTATTAGAACTATTCATTACATCAATCTGGGAATATCAACCATTAGAAATTCGATAGGCAGTAAACAAACTTATACCTTCATTAATTTTACTTCGGCAACTTTTAAATCATTGTTCAAATCGAGTATTTGTGCTTCCTTCTCTAATAACTGAAAAAAATATCGCTTATGATTATTATTTTTTTTTTTGAAGCAATCTATTTCGCGAAACGCAAACTAGGTGATAATTAATAAAATCGTTCTGTTCAGAAAGTTGGAAGTCAACACGTTAAAATAAATTTTGATAAAAGAAAGAAAAAAAAATAAATGTATTCTAAATGAAAAGTAAAATGCATTTCAGATGAAATAAATTGAAAAAAAAAAATTATTGTAGGAAAATGACAAGAAATTTAACAGCAATTTTTCAGCGAATCAGTATTTTTGCTTCCTCCTCCAATGCTATGAAATCTATCTATCCATACATACATATATAAGACTTTACCATAGTTCGTGCTTTAGCAAGATCACCATGAATGGAGTTTTTCAGCAAGATTTCTTTCTCGACCTCATCTGTTTTCAACCTTAACTGATCTTTCATTGACTGAAGTTCACTTTCTAAGCCAGTAACTTTATCAAGCATCTGAAAATCACCTTCCAAGTCTTAATAAATAAAGATGTGATTTCAAGTCTTAAAAGATTTAAAAAAAACCCAAATTAATTTAACATTCAGCAATCGAGGTATGACATTTGAATGGGAAGATGAAGAAAACTCTTTTGCTGAACTTGAAGAAAGAAAAACAATTACCATTTGTTTTTCGTGATTTAGCTCACGCAACTCCTTCAATAACTCACGATTTTCATCAATTCTAGCTGAAAAAAAAATATGAAAATTTTGAGTAATCAGTTATAAATGTGGACATTTCATTTCTGCATAAAGATTCCATAATTTAGTAATCTTCTACAGAAAACTTTCAAAAGCTACAATGTTAACATAGCATCACTTCCTGACAACAAACAAGATCCGCTTTTACATTGAAACTATTTGTTTAAACCACGTCCTAGAAATGAAGCTTAGCACCTCGAAAAAAAACGTCAAAAGCAGTTACTATTGACGGATATAATTTCAATTAAATTGCCTCCCAGTTTGGATTAGAATGAAATTCTCATTGTAAAAGCTAGAATATCATCAAACGTAAATGGCAAGAACGAAATTTAATTTTCTGGAAAATTGTTAAATTCAAAACATTACTGAATTCCGAAATTCAAATACGAGAAGATTACAATTATACATGATAACGGGCAAATTTTTGAAATATTTACCATGACGATTCTCAATTTCACTAAATGAATCGTGAAGCGGGGTTCCTAAACGACTAGCAGCACAAAGTTCAGCAATCAGTGCTCCACGCTCATCATCCTGCAAATAATGCCAAATAGAAAAAATTTTTTTAAGGAAAAAGAAACCTGTTAAGCATTTCAGATAAATTTCAAAATTCAATCAGAACCCAACCTTTTGTTTAATAAGTTGCTGATATGCCACAATTTGCGCATCATGTGCTTTACTTTTTTCAATCTGTTTTTCTTCCAAGCGAGATAATTCTTTGCGCTGCCTCTTTAAAAGAAAAGAGAAACTAGAAAATGTTAAAGTTGAGGATATGAGATTGATGCGATGAGATCAAAAATCTTGATATACGGGAAAATATAATGAACAAACATAATTCGTTTAAAACAAACCTCAATAATTTCTAACTGCTCCAACTTTTCCCGGATAGCTATATTGTTGGCACGTTCCAGTTCGGTATATTTTCGCTGTAGTGTTTCTTTTTCCTTATTGACTATTTTTAACTGATCATCAAAACGAGTTAGTCGTTCTGTTTGATTGTCGATTATATGCGCTAATTCTCTATAAATGAAAAATACAATATTTTAGAAAAGAAAATCTTTAAAAAGAAAAACTGGAAAATTGTTAAAATTGTCTAACTCAGGAAAACAAAATCATATACATAGCTAACCAAAACGGATAAAATTCAGAAGAGTTAACAAGAAACGTTAACGTGCAATGGAAAACAGTTGTTAAACCTTTTATCTTTTTCAAGCATCTCAATTTGTGAAGGTCCTGTGATGATAAACTGCTCATTCTCGTAAATGGTACGCCTTGCAAGAGTCAACTCTTTCTCAAGACATGCCATCTTTTTATCCGCTTTATCTAAATGTAAAACAATTAATACAAATAAAAAAGTGATTGACAATATGATCACAGAAGAGAATAAGAAACTTTATTTGAAAAAGCAATCTTCAAAAACAAAAGATTTTTTGCATTTTTTCGGGGAAAAACAAAGAAACAGTGAAGTATAATATGTACACATTCATCAATGGAAATGTTTTGAAACATTTTATGATGTATTTTTATCAATTATAAGGCATATAAACGTATGATGTGGAATAATTTTTTAACTAAAATATTTTACATAACAAATTTACGCTTTGACATTTTAATTTTTCTTCATCTTGATTATTTCTACGTTTTCTGTTCTGAATTTAATTGCAAGACAAAGCAAACCAAGCTCGTCTTTCAGTTGAGATACTAAGCGAACATCGACTTTGGAGGCAATTTGACCATTCTGACTAAATTTAGATATATAATTACTAGTCCATCCAAAAAAATGAAGTAAACTAGTCAAAAAGTAAAAAATTGAGTTTTGAAAAGAATTAATTAAGTTAATTAAGCTTTACACGAGCACATCATTAGAATCTTTCAGAAAAAAACTATAAATTTATGTGACGCTGTTATCTGGATTAAAACATGGTCGAGTAATACCGAATTATGAGTAATCAAACAGAAATATTAAGTTCGCGAAAAATTTCAAGTGGAAAAAAGTAACACTTGACGCATCACCACAACCACTTTTTAAAAAAACAAATATACCTTGTTTTGTTTTTAGCATGTTGTTCAGCAACTCGTCTTTTCCCCAGTTCTGTTTCCAAAGATTCATATTGCTGAAGTAATTTTTGATAATTGATCGACAGCTAAAACCAAAAAATTTTTTATTTCCCCATAAAATTAATGAAAATGCATTGCAGACCAGTTTCATTTAAAAGGAAAATATGAAAATAAAATCTGAAAAACAATCAGGAAATTAACATTATTATTTTCATTCTTTAGCGCACTTTCCATAGCCTTATTCCTCTCTTTTTCCATTTCCAAAGCAAGCGAAAGCTTCTGGAAAAAAAATAAACTGTTTCCTTCAAATTGAAAAATGCACTCCGGGATAAAACAAGCTTACAAAGCCAAAATAATAATATTACTAGCTCAGTTAAAGTGCTGAATCCCTAACTCCAATATAAATAATTAAATTTTAAACCAAAAATATAGGCTGTTACTTGTACAAAATATGAAGAAAAATGCATAGCTCAGAATGAATCCCTATTGGTCTATCAAGCCTTAAAAAGTGAAAAGTATAATTTGCGAATCTGCTAACACTTTTCAGCAACTGACAATAGTAAAACTTTCTCAGCTAAACTACCACTAGTAAATATAGAGTATACATGAGTCTTCTCCTCAGCCATTTCTTTTTGTTTCAACCAACTTGAATCACTCCGATCGGTATTCACAAGACCGGTGAAATCCATTTCTTTCCTATTCATCCTGGAATAACAATATCAAATGCAAATTGTACAATCAATAAATGTCATTTCTGGAACTTGACACTTCTAAAATAGACCAAAAATACAGGTATTGAAAGGCAAATATGTAAAAAAATAGGAAAGCCTTCTCTCAAAACAGTTCGGTAAGAGAATAATACTTCACATACACAAATGTTAAAAAAAAATGCTTTGTTCTGAAAAGAATTAAGAATTAACATTCTGTTCCAACTTTCCACTCGATTTCGGCAATACTCACAGTATGGATTAACATCGGTTTCAAAAACTTCTGGGTTAATTGCCGGATTACCAGTGCTGCAGAATGAAACGCGACTTAATACTAATAAATTTCTCCTCCTAATTAAAAATCTATTTCATATCAAATTCCTAAAAACCAATTTTTTCAGCATTCGACTAAACCACTGTTCTAATTATCGGATAAAGCACAAAAGCTAATAAAATTTAATACAGACTTACAAAATTTGTAATAAGTATAACTATACAAACCGGGATAAACTCACTTTTGTGGTTCATTATGTACAACATCATAATTTTCTTTATTTTCTTTCTCCAAACGATTTATTCGATTTAATAATTCGGTTCTCTCCTAGAAAAAAAGAAATTCGCAAATCTTTCATTTAAGATTTCAAATTTAAATAAATCACACGATTTAATAAGAAACTTTCTCAACATTCAAACCTTGAGAAGAAATTAATACAACACCAACCCTCAGTAACACTTTCAGTTTCGTTGCTATCTGCTGATTAGCCTGTAACAAATATTTTAAAGTTCCATGATGTTGGAAAACTTCAAATCGAAGCTTTATAAATTAAATTATTACAGTTTAAATCACTTCTGAACTTACGTGTACTTTCAAATAGTCATTGTTCTGTTGAACACCCAATTACCAATTACTATGGAAAAAACTTCTCAATATAATATTTCTTTTTTATCACAATGCATTTCAGCGCAAAATCAAGCATAGCATTACATATAAAATGAATTTCCCAGCAGATAATAATGAGATACATCGCTGATTAGTTCTACTTGATAGCAGTGCAAAATGATTCACAAACTGCACTTTCAATCCACTTTAAAATTTTTTAACTTCCAAATTTTAGCTCAGTTCAACACTTACAGCTGATTGCGTAGAAACCCCTCTCCATCGCTCTTCAAGCTGAAACACTTATTTTTTTTCTTAAGTAATAAATTATTAAATGCAGGAAATACAGTGCTACTTTCGTGCTTCATTGCTGTTTCTAAAGTTAATCAACGGTTTAATAAGTCAATAATCATAACCTATCGTTTTCCTGCATAGTTGAATATTTGAAAAACAATAAACTTCAAATTAAAATACATAATTAAGTTCACTACAACAGCACAGTAGAAGATTTTCATTGTTAAAATTAACTTTTAGATTTTCAATAAGTTCAGTAAAAGTCGACAAATCATTGGTAACTATAAGCACAGATAGAAAGTGTCGCAATGACATCTGAATAATGTCGTCGATACACATAAATCATGTTCTCAAATCAATCAAAATAAAGAAAAGTCAAGTGAGAAAACAAAACCTCTTTCTGAAGTCTAGATATTTGCTGTTCGCGTTCCGAAATTGCGTCATTATAATATTTTTCCGCGGCCAAAGCTTCACGTCCCTTTTGTAATAGCTATAAAAAAGGAAAATGAAATAAAAATTACTCATATGGCGTTATTCACTCCTGGTAAAAATCGAAATGCTTTTAAACCCGGAAAAAATGGCTTGCTTCAAACTTTTACATTCAATTAAGAAATCTGACAAGATCTGAAATGAAACTCAAGTTATTTTCTCACCATATTCTGCAACTTATCGACACACTGCTGAAGATTGTTATTCGAAATTTTAACAGCTTTCAATTCGTCATTGTGAGTCGGAGCACTAACTGATGCAACAACATCTGGTTCCAAAGCAGCCACAGATCCACGCAGTAGCTCGTTTAAAGCGTTGTAACTTTTACTGCGCTGATCTAAAATGAAGTAAATTCGGGAATTTTATTTTTCTATATAAGATTCAACAGAAAAAACTGATAACTTGAACATAAGCCATTGAGAAATTCATATGCAACACTTGCAAATAAATAAGTTAAATTAAAAAAAAATATTACCGAGATGTGAACACGATGTGCATTTCCTCATCATTTTCAACTGCTTCCCCATACTTTCATTGTCTCTTTGAACTTTCCGCAACTGTGCCTCAAGTTGTTTGCAATGAAAACCAAGCTGTCGCCGTCTTTCTTTTTCACCATGCAGCGATCGTTCTGATACTACAAAATTAACGAATGTCTTTTCCTGAGTTACAATATTTTAACAAATTAATTTGAATTATTTTTTTCAAGCGATAAATTTACCCATTTTTGAATTTGAAAATTATACTCTTTAACAGTTCGAAATCATCATTAAATTCAGGAAGGAGCCCTAAAAATTTTATACAAACTGTACTGTATTAAGTAACTTATTCACTTATATATATTCTAGCTATTATAATAAAATACGGATTCAATCTATAACTTTTAACATTTTTGATTCAGTAATGATTACCAAAAATGCTTTATTACAATGTCATCAACCCAATTACTGTTCTTCAGTACCACCTATTAATTCTGCTTATTTAACAGATGAATAGAAGATTAAAAAGTATTACCGCGAAGACGTTTTTCATATTCTTCTTTCAGTTGTTGAACATATGTATTCATTTAGAATCTCTACAAATACTTCATATTTTTTAATATTTAAGACCACACCAGTTTAGATCATAAGATCATAAACACAATAATTTGGAAGCTTAACCAAAGTATGAAAAAACCTGATGACATTAAATGATCGATCTTAAAGTTATAATTCATGATATACATTAGTTCCCATGTATAATGAAGCTCCACTCCGAGTACAGTTTTGAACTAGCAGAAAAATGAACTGATAGTTTCTCCCCGATTTACTTATGACGAATGACGAAATTTGCAATCAAATCATAGAAAATAAACGATAAAGTGACAGTAAGAAACCGAATAATCCATCAAACAGCAATGATGTACATGTGGAAGGAAAATAAAATGAGCAATTTATTCGAAATATTTCACTCAAATTGACCAACAAAAAGAAAAACAATAACAGCAACATAGTAATAACAATATAGCGACAATTGCATTTGTGAATTTGTAACAACAATGATTGGTAGATGACAGCAGTAGTTATGTATATACAAAAAACGAGTAAAGCCGATAAAGAATGAACCATTCTTCTTAATCATGAATTCCCCGAAGTTGATTTTTTAGAATTAGATTCGAATTAAAGTATCCGTTTGCCAATCATAACATATACGACGCCAAAAACTTCGGAAAACATTGACAACGGTCCATATAAAATGAAACTTAGAGCAACGAGTGTTACTAAATAATAATTATGTTTCAGTCATGAGTTCCGTAACACTTTGTAAATACTGTAATGCTCGTTTTTTAACCTGAAAAATAAAAAAAATTAATAAGTTATTACAATGTCCATGTCTATATTTAATCTGGAAGTAACTATGCAACATAGAATTCAAAAAATTAAATAAAAAACTGCGAAATATCAGAAGAGGTTTCATAACTTTATAATGTTGATTTTATCGTTTTCTTCATTTCTTCAAGTATCTACAGTAAAAGAAACTCCAGTTTACATATTTTTCATCTCAGTCTTAACCTCATTCGATGACTTCTTGATTCATTTTAGGACTCTAATTTTTTGCAAAGTTCAAACAAAACAGACATTATTCTGCTGTTTCTCATCACCATGCCTTTGCTCCAGATCATCCCATTTCTTGAAAAATAACCGGATTTTATGGGTAGATAATTTTAGTGTAGTGACTCGTTCAAGTAATTGCCTGAAACAAATCTTTTGCGAATTTTTTTAAAATCATTTTCACACTTATACCAAAAAATGATACAAATTAACTACTAAGGACTGCTATTTTTCAAACATAAAACACACCTTGCATCTTCGATTTTTTCAGCCTTGATGAGTAGATCAATGTAAACTGTCCAGACATCAGTTTTTTTCGGATATGAATTTAAAATATTTTCAAAAATTGTTTTACTTTGTTCCATATCACCGAATTTGAATTCTAGTTGTGCAAAACGGCTCAAAATTGTCACGTCTAAAATTGAATTCAAAGAAAAAAGTCAAATAAATCATCTGATACATATGCCATCTTTTACAATCACTTCATTGCTACAACTTACAGTTTATGTTTTATGATAAAAAAACTAAATCTTCATATTCTGAAATAATATGCGCCCACGGATCTGCAATGCTGACATGCCCAGAAAGAAGATATTATTACTGATAGATATTTCTTAACTGCTATAATAAGAAATAACGGCAATAAAAATAAAGCAACAATTTTACATTACTTTGTTCGACAAACTGGAATTCTTTCAGATGATTATAAAACCTACGGTATTTCCGAGGTAAACAATTGACCGCTTTCTTCATCAAACTCCTTGCTTTATCTGGGCGCTTTGTTTCCAGCAAGTGTTGTCCATAAATGAACCAAACATCCAAGTCATCGTGACGAAACCGTCTCAACATTTCGTCCAGTAAATCATCCGTTTCCTGCAATAACCTCTGTATCTGTAATCCCAATAGTAAGATTGAATAAAATTTTGGAATAAAAACATTCTATTTTCCAGTAAATCATACACTAAAATCTTCTCCCAAAGGATTTTTTTTTTTTTAAATGCAATCATTATTTCAAACTGTTTTTTAGAACGAAGTCCCACAAAAAAGATTTTGCTTTTTCGATAATATAACAATTCCCTACAGATACTTTTAACTCCTTATAAAACAATGAACCAACAACAAGTTACTCACTACTATCAAAATCTAAAACATCCAATAAATACGCATCAAACAGACCTGCATTTTTCCGAGATTTTGATATATTTTCACCATTTGCTTATACATTTTCAAAGAATCAGTATTTCTGATAGCGTTATCGAAAACTGCCTTCAATGATTCGCTAGTACCGAAATTTCCCTCTAAATTGAGATATGCTGTCCAAACATTGAAAATTTCATCTTCTTCTCTAAAGCAAAAAGAAATTAACAAATTACATGTTTATATTTTGCTCAGATTATATTTATTTTCCTTTATTTCTTACATGAAATTATTCAGAAGAGATCTCAAACAGCTCCAAATCAAAATCTTCGTGTTATATAGCATTATCTCCCAATATTAGTAATGATACAAATAATTGACCTGAAATTGATAACTGAAAGTGCTCGCTCTGCAACTGCCCTTGCCTTCTCTATATTATTTCGTTCCAGAAAGAATGTAATGTACCTATAACAGTACTAGTAAAAAGAATTAACTTATACTGGGAATTTCTTCCTCCATTAAAACATAAAACAACGATTCGATTTCAGCGTATTACAGAGCAGTCTTTTCATCTGCAAAAAATTTTCTAAGCGGACATCCTCTAAGAAGCCACAAAAAACAAATTTAAACATACCGGATCCACAAGAGCGACGAATTGGGTGTACCAGCAATTAGACGATCAAAATCATTTGTGTCATCTGGGATCCAATTCGTTTCAAGAATCTTTCGCTCACGATTCACTAATTTCTTTTCCTCTTCTATTTGAAGCTCCTCTTTAGCTACAACAAATGACACACAATTTAAAAAACATTTCCAAGCTCGAAAATTTCTGCATTTATTACTGAAAAAGAAAACAAAAAAAAAAAAAAAAACGACTTCAAAACTCGAAAACTCGAAAAACTCGTATTTATTTAATTCGTGCCATTCGAAAGTTACTCAACTGCCTCATTGGCACACAGACAATAAACATCAGACATGCTCAAAAACTGAAACTTTTCCGACATGATGAGAATTAAAATTGGATATAACGTGAAACCCACGATGAGAAAATTACTTTTTAAAACTTCCAAACTTTTTGGCGTGCTTCGCATTTCAATATTATTAGCAATGGATTCATCTTTCGCCATTAAAGTACCAGCTAGAACATCCACCTTTTCACCAAGTTGTCCAACTGTCGCAAATTCAGCTGGTGTAAAGCCTTTTAAAGACCAGTCCAAACCTGGTTCAGGCAACTGAAATCAAAGAAAAAAGAATCCAAGCTATAAATTAGTTAAAGCTTTGAGTTTTAAGCAAAAGTAACGAATCCTTCAACCAAAGTCTAAATGACGTGACGTATGGCATATCCAACAAAGGAAAACAATTCAATATTATGAAGTTCCTTCGAAGACAATTCCTACTTTTGCTTCAACAAGCGTAACTTGCGGCGGTTCATTCTCTTTCGAATATGTTGTCACATAACCAGCTGATTTCGATTTCTTTCGCGGTAAATCAACTGCGATATCAGATCCAGATCCAACACTTATGAACCTCTTCCGTGGTTTCTTTAAAATATTCGTATTTAAAGCACTTCATAATTCATTAAAATAATACAATAGAAAACATCGAAAATTTGTTTCAAGAATAATAACCAAGAATAAGAAAGGCTTAATAAGATACGAACACAAAAATAAAAACCAAAAACTCATTTGAAATAAGAAAAAAAGTCAACACGAACTTCATCTTTGCAACCTTCCGCAATTAAATCAACAAATTCTACTTTCAGGCCACCATCCGGAAAGACGTGACTAACACGGACTGTAATCAAATCATCGGGTTTTAACGACAATCTAAAAAATTTCTCATTTGATACTTCAATTCGTAATGTTCATAATTATTTCACTTGTGTTTAAATAATCACTTTAGTTTTAACACTGATCGCTTTAGCTGTTCAATAACTTTCCCTTTTTCTTTCAATTCAGTAAAAATTGCCAATTACTTCTGTCATATAAATGACCTTTGAAATTATGTCTTCAATGCTTTATTCCTGATTTTGAATTAGTTTCAGACTTTTACATGCAGCAAGAAAGCCTAAATGTATATATATGTATAAAATTAAGAAAAAATCCCAACAAAACATTTAAAACGTGGAATTAGTGTACTTCTTGCATTTTACGACACAACCAGCAATACCAGGACTGACTTCGACAAAGATATGAGCATCATCAGATGTTGAAGTTACGAAAGCTTGAAGCTTTGAACCGATCTGAAATGAAGTCACGATTTTACAATCATGCTATAAGCAAAAATTATTACACTCATAATTGTACTGAAAGAATAATGAGAAACTAATAAAAATGAAATCATTACAAAACAACAACAAAAGTAAGAGGAATTTGGAAAAAGTATAAAGGCAGTGCCTGTTGTTATTCACCTGTTACAGGTGAATCCTATTTTTGCTGTTGTTCTTCAATTCAAAACGAAAGATATAAGAAGCAGCAATGGTTAAAATTCAATTTTTCATAACAAAATTAAAACAATACAATCAATTTAAACATAAAGAAATACAATTGCTGTAGCACCAAACTTTACTTCAAGATCAGTTCCACTTCGATATAGCATATTTTCCGAATTTTTCAAAAAATTTGAGCGTGACTCCGTGATAGCAAGCCATCTACCCTTATCACCATCAAAACGTAAAAGTTGAACATTATAAATCTGAATTTTCAATATGCTGTGAAAAATTCAAACAAGCAAAGAAATGCGAACGTATCAAAGAACATTGAAGTGAAAAAAAAACTTCCAAATTTTAGCCTCAGGGTGTTCGTTTCAAAAGTTTCATCGTAATTTGCAATCATTTAAAGTCCTCATCATGAGGAAAAAAATTCTTTATATGTATGGAAAAAAGGAATTACAATACCTGATTTAACTCATAACTCTTTATAGCTTCATGTGCTTTTAGATAATTATCAGTAATACCAGTCAAAGTAAGAACAGCTCGTTGATTATTGGTCAGTTCCAATATAACGCTACTTGGTGACTGTGTAATACCAATAACTCGTCCCGTCACATGCTCGCCATGTTCAAATATCTGCAAATTTCGATTCTGCATAGAATTTTCTCGAAAAAACAATGAATTCTGGAAGTTTTTCATGTATATTTCGAAAAATTTAGATTTCAAATCATAGAAAATTCGACCTTTCATTTAAGAATATCATAATTTGTCTATAATAACTTTACTAGAAAAAAAAAAAAAAAAAATCCAGCACACTACAAAATAACCTTTCGCGCTTCTTTCAAAGTCATTTCCAAACATTTTCGATGTCTCAATTTACCACGTCCATTCTTGTAAACATTCACTCCGATAACTTGTGCAGTTAACTTTTCACCGGGTTCAAAATCAATATCAACTAATGCTGACGCATCATTTGTTGGGTTATTTATCTGAAACATATTTTAGATTGATACATTTCAGCAAAAAATAAGCTCATAACATCATACGATAATTCTCGATGTTATTTTTGATCCGTTAGTTTATGTTTCATTTTTTAGACTTTAAATAATGTAAACATACCAGATTTTCATCGTACAAATTTTGCTTCCGGATGACACCATTCCAAAGTGGACTAACTTCCACCCTAACCACTCCAACATGAGGTCCCTTACATACAAAAACAGGAATTAACGACCCATGCACATAACTTTGTGGATATCCCAGCAGTGATTGCTTTCTTTTCGTTTCATTTAATTTCCAAGTTTTCATTGTACATTCTGCCAGACGTGTCACCTAAAAATATATGTTTCTTGCTAACTTAAAATGAAAATTACAAACGCCGCTAGCAAACAAATCTCACGATATATGTTTTATACAAGTTGCTTTACTCCACCTTATGTGATGAGTTCCGTAAATTTTTCCTTAAATTTTTGGTGCACTTAAATATTTTTCATTTAACGTCTGATTTTGAAGAACATTTTCCAAGCCGATTTGAACATTTCATTTATTCAGAAACAGTATAAAATTAGCGTTGCTAAGAAACGTCAAGGCTATTTTTCTTCCAGATGACTTCTGAAACTTAGAGTCTATCGTGTAAATCAATTGGCTGTCTTATTGTTGGTACCACACTTATTATTAAACCAAATATGAATCAACAAAAACGAAGCCAAGAAAAAACAACTTACAACAACCATTTTTTTGCCTTTTTGTACCATCTTTCCCTTCGGTTTAGAAAGATCCAACTTCTCCATTTTTTGTTTCAACTTCGTAAAACACATAATTTTAACGTTGATTGTTTTATTTTTCCTTTTCTTCAAAAAAATTTGAACTGGCTGAGAAGTTTGGCTCAAGAAGCTTTCATCAAATTCCGATGCATGCAAACGTCCTAAAATGTAAATTTACGATGAACAAATGACATTTTATTGGGACTACATTTGTTACAAAAATCTATAAATTTTCATGGGCACAGATAAGTACCACAAGAATAGAGGAAAGGGAAGCTGAAGCATGTAACATTTGCTAACGCAATGGAAAATTAGTCATTTCGGTGATGTCAAAGAAATGAAGAAAATTCTTACCGATACTACCATCGGGCAGCTGCAATTCAACAGCGTTGTATAAATCACCTTTGGACCACATTCCCATAACTTTTGCTGGATAAATCTCAAACTGCTTCAACTTTTTTTTTACTACTGGCTTCATGGGTGTCTAAAAAACAGATAGCAAACAAGAAAGTTCGCCGAAGAAGTAATTTAAAAAGAAAATTTCGCCATCCAGAAGAATGTTTTCTAGTGGATTATAATACATAGTACAATTTACTAATATATATGAAATTGCACTTTTTAAATTTTAGTAGGAAATATTAATAAAATAACAGTACTTTATATTCCATATGAGTTAATCCGTGTTTCTTCAATGTTTCCATTGCAGTTCCAATCATAACATTTCCAGCAACGAGCTTGGGTATAACTGTGCATTCATCGTTATTTCCATCTACAATCATTCTTATCAACGCTGTACTGCCTTTAAAATCAACTTCTTACTTTTAATTGTTTTACGATCACGGTGAGCAGCGGTAATGACCACACTTTTCCGTCCTATCTCCCCTATATGTCTTAATTTCAATGGTTACGAATCTTCATAAGCTATTTTTCTTAGTTGACAAGTCAAGCTCAACATGAAACAAGCCGAACAAAATAATTACTTTCTCTATTTTAAGATACGTGGACCCATTACTTATAATTCTAACTACACTACATTACAGAAGTTCAACACAATCACTATCCATGATCACATTCTTTTTAATGTAACAAGTTTATGAATAGCCGAAAAAAGTCTGAGGGAATTAAAGCAGGACTTTTCATACTTAGTTAGGGCTTACCTAACTTTGCAGAAATAATATTCACATTCGGATGTATTCTTATCGGAATATAAACTACAAAAGCCGATTTTTTAGTTTCTACTGTCGCAATTGCATGTTCTCTTTTGTACAACCATATCTTCGCATCGAATTTCTTTTTACTGCACAATAATTGCAGTTCCTTCTGCAAAATTTTACCAAAAATTCAGTAACTATTGCTGAAAAATTAAATACTAGTTTCAACTGTAACAGAAACCAAGTTTTGGACAAAAAATACCATTCAATTTACAGCAGATGAATTAAATAAATTCTTGCCCCTGCAAAAAAGGCAAAATACTGCTTCCCAAGCAACTTACAATCACAACTTAACCGACTAGTTCACCAAACTACACTAAAAGACTGATATCCAGAATATTCTTTGCACTAATTTAATTTATTGGCAAGAAGATAAGCAAAGAAGTGTTTTCATGACAATTCACAACCACAGTTTTTGTTGTATACCTCATCCAAATGCTGAACATCATTATCCAGAAGGAATAGAACCAATTCACAGGACGGCAATTTGACATCCAAAACCAATGCTTTGGCACAACTTCCTTTCTAAAATTTTTCGAAAAAAGCAACTAGTAAAATCTTTCGAAGAATATTTTCGATGCAAATTCAAAGTTTATCCGTAAAAATTATCTAAGAAAAAGGAAGAAGTCGTAGAAACTTATCTTTTCGAAAAAAAAAAAATTCCCAACAAAGATAAAAGCAACTTCTTTGGTACTGCATTACGCATTCGATTTCCTAATGAAATTATTAACTAAAAAACACATATACATGACATTATTCTACATTCTGAAAAAAAAACCTGTATAATATTAGCGCAATTTATTGTGTGTCCTTTCAAATTTGAGTTGTCTGCATATTGTACAACAACATTGCGTTCTAAGACCTCTATGACTTTTACATCGATACATTCTCCGATTTTCGGTACTCGCGAATTGTTTGGATTATTTGCTATAAACCAGTTCAGTTCTTCCAAAGCATAATGTACCATAGATGGTGCAAAATAATCAGGTTCTGCACCAGATGGTATACAAAGATGTGTCTGAAAAACACTTGACACTTCTTCTACTTGTTAAAATGAATTCAGAGTACAACAGATAAAAAGTGGTAGTGTGGAGTTTCATAAATATGAATAATGGATTAAAATAACAAAAGTGATAACATCACAATAAGCTTACATCCAAGATTAAAGCAAATCGTTTCTTCTCCAAATTAACTGATGATACTCGTCCCACAACAGTCTGTCCTATTTGAAGCTCTTCTAAAGAATTAGTAATTATTTTATGAAAACTATAGGAATTTCAAAAATGTGTCGGATATAACACAAAAATTACACACAACCATGAATTCAAAGGATTTATAAAGAAGCTTTTTAATCTAATTAACAACTTACGCATTGACACCGATGGTGTCATCGGACGTATAAAGCGTGCTGGCGCTGTAAGAGCTGAGCCTCCGGCTAATTCAACAACATATCCCATTTCCTGATGTTTCCGGATGATGTTACCACAAACAAGTTCTCCTTTTCTAAGATTTTGGATACTAGTGATGCGTGGATGTTTTTCTAACCAATCGATCATGAAACGTTTACTTGTCAACTAAAATATATATTATTCCAATTCGACTCCACTAACTTCAATTCGCTACATCATTAATGACCTTGTAATTACACTACTTATTAAACTGTATAATAATTCACTCGCCTTTAACGAATCTCTGAATTAAATCTATCTATTAAATGAATGGTCCTAAAAATTGAATTTCGAAAAGTTGAATAAACTTTGGTTTGAAAATTGACCAACCTTAAGATTTCCAGCAACACTGCCCAACACTACAACTTTTGGTAGCACACTTTTAAGTGCAATGCTTTCGCTTAGTGAAGGAAACGGTAAATCAAGGTAATCACTCAGCAGTTCTTGCGGAATGAATGC
This sequence comes from Dipetalonema caudispina, assembly GCA_013365325.1. NCBI lineage: Eukaryota > Metazoa > Nematoda > Chromadorea > Rhabditida > Onchocercidae > Dipetalonema > Dipetalonema caudispina. The sequence continues at coordinate 435,743 of JABVXV010000023.1, read as the reverse complement.
TTTCACTTTTCCACCCTGAATTGAAGTAATTTTCAAAAACGAACTTCATTGAAATCGATAGTATGATATTCCTTATCTCCCCTCATATCAATAAATGAAAAACACGTTGGTACGGAATCATTTGCAGCACTAATAATGAATGAAAACCAAATATATTAATGACTTTAGCAAAAAACGATGGAAAAAATCATTGGTGATAAATACTTAAAATGGGTTAAACAAACCAATTTCTTTCCTAGCTGAACAACAACGTTCAAAATTTCGTGCTGATTTGACTTATCACCGTTTGACGAAACGTTCACAACAACTGCCGAAAAAGAAACGGGATCCTCGCCATCGATTAGAAAAGACTAAAGTTGAAACATGTGCAGAAAAAAATTAAAAATTCTTCTAGAAAAATTCATGATTAAAAATTTATTTTGATTTATTCCTTTCTCGCCAGAACTACGAAGTTACTCTTAAATTAGTTACCTCTATCTAAAGCTCAAGCTACAGAAAGGAGAAAATCGAAACTCTTGACCAGGAATGTTAGCTCCACTCAACGGTAATAAAGATCATTTTCCTATGTCACTTATCAGTAATTATTCGGCTTTGTCCTATGAAGCTCTACTTAACATATTAATGTAAATGATTTCGACTTTCCGAAAATGTGCTAAAATCAAACCTGAGCCCTTGCTATCCCGGTTCCAGCGTTACCTGTATTCGCTACCGCAACCAACATACGTCCAGATTGCGAATCAACACTGACCACTCGAACACGGACTGTGAGACCAACTCTTGAAGAGAAAAAAAATCAATATTGATTTTAAAGATTGAAAAGCTACAATTGATTACAAATTACTATAGAATGACTACAACGAAAAAATTTCGACGTTCTCAAGTTTGATATAAAAGTACACAGTGAAATAACACATCTGAAAAACAGTGCCAAACATACTTTACGTTGGTTCCTAATCGTTCCGTTTCTTTTGGAAACATGAATCCGCGAGTTCCACCGTAAAAACCTATGATGAGCCCACCACTTGGATGCTGAGAGATAATGTAACCAGTAGTTATCGCATTAATTGTAACGTCAGCATAACTTTTAATGACTGTATCTTTGTTTGTTGTAAGGGATTGTTTATTTGTCAGAATAAGTCGTTCTTTCACCATATTCACAGCCAAAATACGACAGTTTAGCTCGTCACCTAAAAATATAAAAAACTGTGAAGTATTGTAGAAAACACATTTGGAAGAACAACAGCTTTAAGAAGTGGCATCATTTTTAAACCTGAACCACATGTTCACTTTAATTTCCCATAAAAGTCGTAACTTCCAAACAGTGCAAAACAAGGTTTATACAACTTTACGTTTACTGTTGTCTTCTCTGACGAGTGATCTGCCGTCCTAATGGGTAAAGAAAACTTTCCAGTTCTTCAGAATATCATCACCGGATTGAAATGATGATGATTGATAATTTTGGTAGTAATCGAGGAGGGCAGGGGATGAGACAATCCAGTTTCATAAAAAAAACCTAATAAAATTTGAAAAAAGTTTACCGACAACGAAATGCTTGTCAATTCTCGTGATTAACTTGTCGGAAAGATGGATTTTAGGTATAAATCCCGGGATCGAATTATATATTTTGACAAACAATCCCTTAGCTAGCACAGATTCGACTTTTGCGGTGACTTTTTCACCAGGAACAGCATCCTGCAATGAAGAAGTGAAATAAATGGATCAGATACGTTCATCCAACACTTTCACCACAAAGCGTGAAATCCATTGGACCTATAATTTGGAAATAACATATGAAAAACGGGGAGACAGATAAACAAAGAAATAGTTAACTATTCACTGTAATTGTGTGAGTGTTAAAGTACGCCCATCTGTGCCTCTGTTTAATTTTAGAAAAATAATAATGATGCTACCAGAACTAGAAATCGCCTGTGTGAAAACAGCAGATTTCGAAAAGAAATCTACCGACAAACAAAATATTAAACAATTGAAAAAGAAACTTTACTTTTACGCAGACCATTTTTTGTGCCAAAATATCTTTCCGTGTCGCAACTATTAATAATCTTTCAACCATTTTAAATGATAATACACGTGCTTGATGTATTGTTCCTTTCTTGTATTCAACATGGTCTAAAATATTGCTTAGGAAATTTCATCACTACTAACTCCGCACTAATGGATAAATTAAAGAAACACTGATATTGCAGATTCCGCTGAAAGGTAGATTTGAGTTACGCCAAACTACATTTGTGCAAATCCAAGAAAAATACAGTGAATATCTGACTGATTAAAGTAATTCTTTAACCTAACACTAACGCATCATCATCTTTGTTAGTTTTAAAAACTGGAACTAATCCTTACTAACATCTTTAAATATTCATTAGAAGAGGATCCATTACGTCCTATAAAATTTAACAGTTCAAACATGTTTGAAAAACTAAGACAAATCGACAAAGTGGAAATATAAGATGTATGCAAACCTTCTAGCTCAGTTTTTCTCGCAAATGCTGCAACCAATGAATTTTTTTCATCGTTATGTAGTAACAAATCAAAATTGACATTTTCATTCTTATCCACACTGCTTACCTTGCACTCAATAATATCGCCGATGTGGACATTCTGAAAATCAAAAACATGAAGAAGGATTTCTGAGAAGCATTATCAATCTTATCAAATTACCAAATAAACACGACAAACTTACTAAAAATTCTAATCTCTCGGCATTAAAATAGAATGAGCGAAAAACTACTTGAGCCGTTAAAAGATCAAGCATATAACATTATTATTCTACCTAATACTGTCTTACGCTTAATTCATATGGAATGAGAAGCCATAGCAAGAAATAAAAAAGTGACGGTAATGACTGCTCATAACAGAAAATCATACATGAATCTATCAAAAAAAGATTGCCACAAAAATCTTTAACTATTATCGACTAATTATCAATGAAAAAGAAAAGATAACACACCTCAAAATTAGTTCGTTTTACGAACTTACTAACAGCAATAATATCAGGATGTCCATTCAATGCTAACAAATTGCTATTTTGTTGACAAAACATCACAATCGTTTTAAAGGACTTCAAACACTTAAATGGATCGTTGCGATATCTCGGTGGTAAATGCTGTTTGCTCACATATCCTTTTATGTCTGAAATATTGGGAATGAAATTCTAAAAAACCGAAAAAAGAGAGTCTCTCCTTTTAAAGAAAATCTCTTTTATTGTTCCAAGATATATCCGGGATAACATTCCGATTAAAATTAAATTGTGTTCTTGAACTCAATTTTAACTTTGAGCTTTAGATGATACAACTAATAACAGCTGGTCAGCTCGTTGTTTTTACAAACACATTTATTTTTCTAGATTTTCCTGTAACTAGACATATTTTAAAATATTGTTCGTAAAAATTAATTGTGATGGAATCATATTCTAAAAAATCATCTAAAGCTATAATGTTTACCATTTCCAATGTTGACATAAACACCGCTAGCAGTTGGTTGTAAGGGATTTACTAGAAGTAAAGTTCCTGGCATTAAATTGTTAAGCTTAAGTTTCTTAACAGCGGCATCATCCAAGCATTCCATTTCAGGGACAGCAGATAAGCTGACAACTCGTGCTTTCTGCAATAAAAATAATATGTTAATTTATGTAGGTTTTCAGGAATCTTTTGAAATAAGAATTATTACTCAAATTAATGTTCAAAAAGAATTTAAATCTTTAACCAGGAAAAAGAATAGTTTGTAGCTTCAATATATCACTATTTAAAATTGAAGAATTGGTCTTACTTCATTTGATAAACTTTCATTTTGTATTCGCAATAACAGCGGTTGTCCTTTCACTAAACTATTCTTTTCAAAAGTAGGTGGCAAGTATTTTTCTGATAGAAATCCTTTTAATTCAACTGATTGCAATCCAAGATCAACAATAACACCTGTAATCGGTATTTATCACTAAAACTGCTGAAAAAAGAAAAAACAAACGAATAAAACGAAAAACTAAATCTTAGTTGAAAAGTAGCGAACTTTTTGAAATTATACCTTTATCTTCTACACTTTCCACAACACCATTAAGCACAAGACCACTGATTAGAGCACCAGGATTGAGATGAAAATTTACAATCGAAGGATCACAACTGACAACAGGGTATGATACTTTTCTTCCTTTCTTCTGAGTTTCTGAAAAATAAACACATAAAAACTATTTATATTTCCATTTTTCAGTATATTTTAATTCATCTTCATATACAACTGCTTCACGTTTTGTACTCAACTGATTAAAGCAAATTGTTGGATCTAATTACTAACATATCTAAGTCTTCAATAATGTTAAGTCAGAAACTTCAACCTCGAGTGATCTTCACATTTTAAAATCCTATTGATAATAAATCTGCAGATAAGTACGGCTCCCCAGTGCAAGTTTAAGCTAAACACAAAAGTACCTCTGCCAAAATATTCCCTTGATTTACCGCCTGAAAATCCATAAAGGAATCGTACCGTCTAACTCTAGACAGCCAGCAAAGAATGGCATCCTCTCACTTCACATTACATCGTAAAATACTGTTCTTAAATTCTGTAGGAATTAAATTTGAAAAAGAAAAATTTGCTGAGAAGTACCATAAGTGTCTCTGGCTTTGATGACTTTAAATGCTAGCATTTGACCATCTTTGAAGACATCTTCCAGTGTAAGAGATGAACTTTTAAGTGTTTCCATCATTAAGTTACCAAAATTTTGAATAGGCACTTTCACAACTACACCATCTGAACATTCCAACAGTATTTCTGCCTCTTTAATCTAAATATAATTATTCACTGAGGCAACAAAGAATTTTTCAATCTAATCGGTAAAGCTATATGATCTTATTTCACGTCGAATCACATGAAATAAGAAAACAGCAATTTACCTCAAAAACTTACTTTTATAACAATACCCAATCCAAGCATTCCCTCAGACAGAAAGTTGGGAAATATGCGCTGATTCCATACACCATCATATTCAGACTTCTGCTCATTTTTAATCGATCGCTGCTGAAAACATTGACAACTTCGATGATTTTCACTATTTTATCCCCTGCACATCCGATTAATCAGTTCTTCATAACACATCTCTTGAAGTAAAATAACATTAATAATCTTACGTTACCTATTTTGTAACACATTAATGTCATCATTATCATTACTACTATTATTGTTCTTACAACCATTTATTAACAATGACTACCATTGTCACTCAGTGTTGTCATGGCCATTACATTCAACTCTTTGTCAAAATTATTATTATTCAACACTGTTATCACAACTATCACTACCACTGTAGTCGTCACTATTTAAACAGTACAATTATTACCACAGCTTTGGCCAGTGAAGACTTCCATTATCACTGTCATCATTAGCATCAATAATACTGCAGATACTATCATCGTTATCACAATTAACATCATCTTCATCATAATGTAAATAAATCAAGCGTTACATTACTTGTCCTTGCATACAACCATCTTAACTTTAATTGAAAATTCACCTTTACATTCGTTGTTTTATTGTCATCTAAGCATATTTCTCGACGTTTTCTACTTAACGATAATTCTTCACGTGGGAAATCAATTTCCATATCTGTTATCTTTCTGAAATATACGATCATTATACTTCCCGGAACAGAACAATCCACTTTGTTCCCATATCAACATACCTTATACTAACCCTAGCATCAGGATATAACAGTAACGCGTTAAATCATAGCATCATTGTTGTGATAATGAGGTATGTGCTCAAGCTATATGGTAGAAGAATCATTCTTTTATTTAAAGATTGTTTCATTGTGTTTCAATCTTTTTAGATAATTTATAGGATGAGTACAAGAGACGGTCATTCTGTACAACAAGCGCGAAGTGTTGTGGAACAATTACGTCGTGAACGCAACTTACGTCGTACGACAATATCTCAGACGGCTACTGATTTAGTCCGGTATGCTTACACTTTTTCAAACTATAAGTTACACAGAAATTATCGTCGTGGAATCGTTTTCGATGTAAGAAATGTATTTAGTGCTGGTATTTGAGGAAGAATGACCAGGAATGTACGTGTAAAGCAAAAAGCTCAGGAATCCTTTCTTCTTTTTACACATATTCTTTTGTCAGTCTGCCAACTGCTGAACAATTTCTACTTTTTTTAAAACAGGGAGTATTTATTACTTCAAGTGTCATGTTTTTTCGAAATTTTATTTTGGTATTTGCAACCAATTTAAAAGCTGTTGTTGTCCTTGAAATTCATGTAAAGGATTAAGGTACTGTCTTTGTTCAGATAAGATATTATTTAGCTGAATCCTGGTCTAAACCTCGGGATACTGTCATATTTCCTTTTGTCAAATGAGCTTATTCTGATCCTGAATTAAATGATTGAGCTTGTTGTGACGAAAGTGGAAGTGAGGAAGAAATCTATCCGGAAGAATTCTATGGTGATGAAGAACAGTGTTATGTATTCCAGCAGCAAAACATTCGTTTTATTAATTTGTTGAAGTTTCAGGTATACACAAGATTGTCAAAGAGATGATATATTATTGACGGGTTTTCCGAATGATAAGATGAATCCATTCCGGCCTAAAAGCTCCTTCCAATGTTTGCTACTTTAAGTTGTATTATCGAAGACCGCGAAATGGACATGTTGCAGAAGCATGTTATCATAAATCATTGCTATTGTCTCTTCTCCGCTACATCTGGCGAAATCATTTCATTTTGTATTGATTGTGGGTGATGAATAAGGTGTTATTTAGACATTTGAATGTCTACGAAAACTATTGCTGCACAAGGGAGTCCTGGTGGTTTTGAAATAAATTTAAGTTTTTGGAACAGAGCAATTTGGGATTTACCATGGAGATATATCCATGTCCTTATTGTATGAACCTGTTTTTTTTTTTCTCTTCACTTCGTTGTTCCCCTCTCCTGTCTAGTTTATGCTCATCGTTGATAATTTTCATTTCAAACTTAATTTTTATATCTTTTAATAGTAATTCTCTTCTCCACTCCTACTTTTCCTCGCCTTATATATCTCGTCGATGTGCCACCTTTCCCACATTTCATTGTAAAAGCTTTCTTGTATTCTTACCAAAAATAGAACTGTGATAACAGTGAAGCGTATCTATTAAAGAAATCGTCAATCCAACAAAGAATTGTGGAACTGGTTCCGAAGTCTGTGCATTACCATTTTTATACGCACTTCAGTGTATAAATCGGAAATTTATATGTTAAGACGTTATGATTTAGCAGTTTTAGAAGTGTTATCACTTGATTAGCTAATTATTCAGAACCCAAAGTCTATCTTTCATAGACTGCCGGACTAGTGCTTATCAGCGGAATCTCAAATATTCACAATAAACAAACATCTTATGTCCTATGAATCCCTTTGTCTCCTCGTCAATGAATACCACAACTAAGCATGAAAAGTATTTCAAACGTCAATGCAAATTGCTAAAACAATTTTATTTTACTTATTGGAATTTCTACAATGAAATTTTAAGCATAAAATTTAACACAAGAGCATTCATCAGGAATTATCAGCCATTAGTTCATCGTATTCCTTCTTTTTCAATCTTCCTTTTTTTAATTTCTTCAGTAATGCGAAGTCTGATCCGAGATCGTCCACGTTGTCCTTAGTTTCGCTATGCTGTCGTTTCTTTGCAGAATTTTTGGACGTTTGCTTGCCTCCTAACTTTTTTTTCTGAGTTCTACCTACCTATAAGAAATTTATGAGTTTGATTTCAGCAAAATGGCGCAGAAGCACATTTAAACATCCATCAAATTGTCGATGGAAGATAAGAAGACATAGATATGCCAGAAGCAAATTCAGCTGGTATACCTTTTTCACTGGTTTATCTTGGGTTTTCAGAAGTAGTAACTTTTCTTGCCTTCGCTTCTCCCTTTCGGCATTTTTATAAGGTATTTCTGAAGTATTTAAATCAGAGCGTTTAAAATCACTCAAATCGCTATGATGAAATTCTTTCATGCGCGGAAGACGTAGTAATCCATAAGTATGGCCGTAACCAATAACATCCAGATCTGCAATTTAAAGCCTCGAGAAATATCTCACATTTCTCAATGGAATCTAAATTTCAATTTTTTGAATTTTATTAGAATTTCGGTTAATTAATCCTATTAAATTAATTAATTTCGGCTAATTAATTCTCAAAAAAGATGAATGAAATATATATAAAAGAAAAAAAAAAAAAAAAAAGCTTCAATACCTTTAGATGAATGCATCTAAAGGTATTGAAACCGGTTTTTTTTTTGATACCTTTAGATGAACACACTACGTTGCAATCATGACGCGCATATGATTCGATGAATGACATAAACGCTCGAGTACCACATTCTAGGATCTCTCTGAATAAGTTTGATTATTACTTAGTAATGCTTCACAAGCCAAAAAAGTTAACCTCCAGGCGATATGTTACGTTTTATTTTTCGTACGCTAGCTTCCACACCAAAAAAATGGCACTATGTGTTGTGAAAAAGGTTCTTGTTGATTATGGGTTTATAAGAGGAGTTCCTTCCTTTTTTGTATATCGTAAATAAGTATATATATATGAAGTAGGAGTAGTTTACAATCGTAAACAGAATTGCATTTAAGCTAGATCAAGAATTACCGAAGTTGATATATGATAGACTGTAAACAGAGTTGTATTTAAGCTAGATTAAGAATTACGAAATTGATATGCAATAGATAGTATATAGATGGTAAATATATGACAGTTAGTTAATAAACAAATGGTGAATATGTGATGAATACTTAATCGTAAACAGAGTTGGTATTGAGTTAAATGATTTAAGACTTAAAATATTACAAATTATATAAAATTTTGTTTGCCCAGAAATTTTACATATTTTGTAATAAAATTATCTCCGTTTTTTCCGATATCATGTCCTTGTCGAATCATTCATACCTTAGCAACTTCTTATCGATAGTAGGCAAATAAATTGAAGAATTTTTCAAATAAGCAAAAGACTTTCGGACACAATCCAAAGATTGAGACAAGTAGTTGGAATAGTTGAAACAATTCAAATAAAAAAAAAAAAAGAAACAGATATACCGTTCCTTTGAAGCCATCTCAACAATCTGTTGCCTTATTTGTTCTGCTCCATCATCGTTTCCTTTCAAATTTGCTTCCATTTTGGTCAACGAAACTTTCTCGTACTTTTCGATAAATTCGATGTAAGCCGTTTCTTCCGGAGTCAGGAACAATAAATTATTTCCCTCTTTACCACATCTTGCACTCCGACCAGCACGATGGACAAACCAGCTGGGAATTTCAGCAGCAATTACTTTGACTATCAATTAACTAATAAGTTCAGCTAACTTTCTAGATTAAAAGGATATTTAAGGCCTCCTAGCATAACTGCTACATGAGAAACTGAAGTTAAAAAATGAACTGAATAAAACGACACGACTTTTTTACTTCATTGCATCATTCTGTACTCTTTCAGCACTTGTTTTTTCTTGTATATGTTACATATAAATCATTTCTGCCCATATATTTCTTTTGCGTTAAGCACCAGTAGATTTCTTAATCATAGCACAGTTCTTCGAAATTAATATTGTACTTCTTTCGATCAGAAATTCAGGACTACTTCAAAATTGTAATGTCGGAATTTTAGTCTCAATTTACAACTTTCTTGCTATAATATATGTGAATACTAGCGCTCAACCGTTTAATTCCAGTTTACTTAAAGTGGTAGCATAAAAAACTGTCAAGAGAACGATGATAGGAAAAAGCGATAATTTTCAAAAACTCATCACAAATGCTTGAAGATATCATTAATGTTGATTCTGTACTGAATGAGAAGTAAACTTCACTAAAGCAAAACAGCATGATGAAAGAAAAACCTTGTTTGCTTTGGTACGTCAAACTGCACGACCCAATCAATGTTATCAACATCGATACCTCGAGAGAGCACATCTGTACACAGCATTAGTGACTTTCCAGTTCTTCGGAAACTTTGCAGCTATAATTACAATTTAATTAGTAGAAGTCTGAATACATAAATTTGAAGTCTTGAAAATTCCAGATTTTTGGTATATCACCCCATAAAGTAATGTTTCATCTGCTAAACCAATCCCCTTATAAAATGTAACTTGACTTAATTAAAAGAAATTAGCAGTTGGCCCAAAAACCATACCTGATTTTCTGCTTTCTTTTTCTTCTTTCCATGCAAAGCAAAGATTTGCCTTCTTTGAATAAGACCTTTCAGTACTATCTGCATGTATTCGACACATTGACAGGTTGAGAAAAAGATTAATACTTTTGATTTTGGATGATTTCGGATAAATTCCACCAACAGATACAACTTCTGATCAGCTTCTACTACCTGAACAGGAAAGTTAAACTCAAACACAAAGCAGATTTGAAGTCCATTCAAAAAAAAGAAACAGTTAGAAAGCTAAGAACTTGCAAGGGAAAAAAAATTAGTGGTGCATTACAATTTGATGAAAAACAGATAAGTTTGAGAGACGGTGTAAAGTTCCTTCGCTATATTAAAAGTATCTGCTTTATAACAATGGGAAAAATCGCTTTCGTCTTTTTCTTTCTGTAATTGCGGATATAATTATTTCATGATGAGCAATTAATTTAAATTTTAGAAACGATTTGGAGCTAAATTAAGAAAAGACACGCACCATATAAAAGTTATTCAGCGTATTTGGTGATATCGCCTCAACCGAATCAACCGAATCAAGTATTGCGCCACAGCTTGCAATTGTAATTTGCGTTGGGTTTCTATAAAAACTCAAAAATTTAACTTCTTCTTATCCGAACATGAAAAATACCAGCAATTTAAAATGACACCAAATGCTTAGTGATTTGGAAAATATTATTCAAATAAATAACCTTAATCCAAACTTCACGATTTCTTCCATTTCTTTGGCCTGTGTTGCAGAAAATAAACCAGTCCGTCTCTGTTTAGGTAATGACTCCAAAATTTCAGTCATGCTAAAATAACATGTACAATTACTGAGATTACTGAATGCGATAATGCAAACTGTTACAAGTATGCTACAACTGAAAGTATAATAAAAGCTTTAGCAAGCATGCAGGTCAGTAAGACTACTGAATTTTTTGCTTACCTAGCTTTGAAACTTGAGTCTGTATATCGATCCGCCTCATCAATAATCAATATTTCAAGAGCTTTTAAAGCTTTTTTGAAATCTGAGTTAGACGATATTAATGACTGCAATCTTCCAGGAGTAGCTATTATTACAGTAGCGCTAAAATTGGACCTTTTATGTAAAATAAATAATCAATGCATCATATAAATCATTCAGGCATTTGAAAACATAACACAAGTATTCAACAATGCCATTACTAACAACTTCAACTTACTTTGATTATAATTTTTAACAAGGGAAGTTAGATAGAAAATTACGACTTCAAATTATCAGCGACCATACCTATTAAATAGTACCGCCAATGATGCCTACTTGCGACTGATTAAGAACAGTGGGAATAAAACAAACCTCAAAGACTGGACTGCTTTTGAATCGCATTTTCCTTTTTTTCCACCAATCATCACACGCATACTGAAGGAAAGCGCATCCGCAAACAATTTACAAACTGCACCAACTTGTTTTGCTAATTCCCGGCTTGGAACAATCATCACTGCACCTATTTCATTTTCTGGCCAAACCTGCATACAACATCATACACAAGACGTAATTCGATGTGATACATAATTCCCAACAAGTCTATGAATTTGCTATCATGTAAACAATCATAATTCCACAAAAACTGTCCTGTATCAGCAGATTTATTAGCGATGTTTTATATGTTCCATGAAACCGCAATGGTATCACCATATTGAAGAACCATACCTTCTTTTTCTTCCATAAAATTGTAAACAATGGTAAAATATATGCAAGAGTTTTTCCAGAACCAGTTGGTGCTTGCACAATGACATCTTGAAACTTCAACAAACGCTCTATTGTCTGTTCCTGAAAAATATATAAGATCCCACATAACAAGATATTTCGAAAAATCTTTTAGATTCATCGTGAACATAGTTGTCTTAGAAATGGCGTTTAGTAGCTTTCATCTGACATATCTTCCAAAATCTTTTCTACTTGTTATCAGAATTACAGTTGGTAAGAGAAAAAAAATTCCGTAATACTATAATGTAAATACCAGTTACAATTCCATAATCGCTGGCTTTGATTAAATGTAATTAGTTGGTGAACTATAAAAAAAAGATCAAATGGTCAGCCTTCTTTAGGGAGTAGATATTCGACCACATGTCTATCATGATTTATACTAATTAGAAACGCATCATCTTCAGTGTCCAGACATTCCTAATTTACCAATTTCAAAGGAGTGTTTGACTCTATGAGTTTATTATATTATTAAGAAAAACACAATAAGGAATACATACGCGATCTGAAATACTGAAGAAAGCGTGAATATTATTGGAGAAAATTGCTACTATCAAGAGCTTATGGGATTAAGTAAGTTCCCAACCGCCTTATGCAAAAATGTCATCATAAAAAAACAACCTGCTTTCATAAAGTTAGCTGAAGTTATGAAAATGTTCGAAAAACAAGAATAAGATCTCACACATTTTATCCAATTTCGCAGAAATTTTTTGAAAAATATTTCGCACTAAATTTTTACAAGTAAAGATCGAAATATTGTTTTTGTTCCAGAAAGCAATTTCCAATGGCTGTTTCTGTTTCAGCGGGCAGTCCCTAATTGTAAAACAGCTTCATCAGGTTACGAAAGAAATTTCAAACGTTTAAATGTAATTTTAAAGTTTTATATTGCCATATTATTAATGCCAAAGAAATCAGTCCAATCCACCTAATTAAGCGGAATTCAAAAAAGAAAACAAGTGTAAAACAGACCCAAGCCATCAGACAAAACAGAGTTATTGAAAAAAAATATTCAGCTTAAACAACACAATAGGTCAAAAATATTATGGTACACAACAATACATTATCAATGCTCATAATCTAGAAAAATAATTAGCCATCTAGTACTGAAGATTCAACAATACTGGGACCTAAAATATGTACTTGTAACATCTCAAACAATTTCTACTTAAACTTTATAGTCTGGACAACTTCAATCATACAAAGATCCCAAAATTTAAAAGCCACAAAGACGTCAGCCGCTGTTTCGATTCCATGGAAAACGAAAAGGATTTGCTGGTCGTGCATCACGCCACTCACGGTTTACATTTAGCGGATATTCGCGAATCCGTATACCAACCACTTTAGCCAGAAAGAAAGCAATCAGGAAAGACGATATGACAACGATGAATGCAAACACATAGAATGTCTCCTGAATGATGATCAGTTAAATTTTAACATGTAACTTTCCAAAACACTACGATTAAATTGCTCGAACAATAGCGAAATTCTCATTCGTAATATTATGGATTTTAATCACAAACAATAGCATTTTTATGAAATTAGAAAAACCGTCAGAGAATTTTCTATTTTATATTTCAAAGCTACATAACGCAATAAAGTATAAAATAAATCGACTAAAAAATAAATTTTGAAGGCTCATTCAATTTACACTGCTTACGGTGTTTTAAGAAATTCAATTTGAAAGTCTTTCAATATTATACAACACAACACACGGACACTCACAGCTCACCTCATCAAACAGTTCATTGAAGGTTGGTATCATTTGATTGGCCGTATGTATCAATTCCAAGACCCATGACTTTTTGCCTTTACGTCCGCCCGACAAATAATAATCACCCCATCGATAATCACTCTGTTCGCGCATCCTTTGATACTCAAGTACCCAATAATCACTGAAGGATAGATCTATCCTCATTTAACTCAAGTGATCAGAGTCAGATTTGCATTTGTTTCATGCGAGAGCTTTAATGAAATTCAATTTTGCTAAATGTCCGAAAATTGAAGTGAAAGTGAAGTAGCAGTATATAATGCTTGGTAATGTGACAGAGATGAAGCTTAAGAGACAAAAGTTAACAAAAATAAAAGAAGTCGATGAAAGCAAAAAAATTGTAGAAATATCGAAATGTAACGAAAGCACAAACAACAAAAATATGCCAATAATGCGCAAGTCGTAAATCAAGTAAAAGTGTGAAGACGATAAATTCTTGCAGAAATTGATATTAAAAAAATAAATCCAATGATGCTCAGTTGATAGTAAATGATGTAAATTTTCAACAAGTAGAAAATTCCGATGATTATTCAATAAGGTATGGATTACAACGTGTAAGCTGATCTTGGTCTAACAAAACCAAGCCATTAAACAGGAATCTTAAAACAGGGCTTAGGATTGCTGGACTGTCATCAGACCCATTAATCCATATCTCTGATCTTAACAAGCCAAGAAACCAAAGCGTTCTCTCCGGCAATTGGACTCATTGAGATATTTTCCGTCAAAGTTTTAAGCAAAATTTTCAATACCAAAGAAAATGTTGTTATGCAAAATTTATTCTTTAAAGTTGAGTCAAACGATCCCAATCCAATCTGTACCTACTGGTAACATGAAGTAAAGTCTGCTGGGAATAGTTCGACGCATTAAATCTGAATCAAAGAAGAAAAGAGTCCTTAAGGAATAACTTTATGATTGAATTTAGTGAACTAAATCTAAGTCTTGTATTACATAAAAGATGATTTGCTAGCATCGTGAAAGTTCTAAATATCATTCCAAGACAATCATGTATACAAAAGTAGTGCTGCTGAGTTCCTGAGATGTATCAGAAAAAATACTCGAAACCCCAAAACTGAAGTCAATACCTGAACTGATGTGAACTGTTTGAATGCGAGTTTCTCGATAAATACAGTTAAAATTTCATCGGGTAACAGTAGCCGCAGTCTCTCACTAACGTCTTGCATTGAAACTTCCTTAAAATTGTTCTGATTTCAGTTAATATTTGGGATACAACAATAAGTCAACAAAGACACGAAAAATACAAAAGCTACTGAAGAATAAAATGTTGCAGCTATTAAATCAATATCAAATTTATCAAAAAATCATTCCAAATGATGAAACAACTGAAACATCTTACTGTCAATGTCTGACGAATTTTTAATTTGTATAAAGACGAAGCTAAATTAAGGATACGTTCGTAATGTAAATACTTGCTATAAATCTTTAGAAACTCTTTAATTTTTTCATTAGATGAGGAATTTCGTCCAAAATTCAAATTTAGTCAAATAAAGCTTAACAGATAATCAACCTCTCAACCTCCTTCGAAAACCTCAAACTAAATCCACCCCTCATTAATTTTGACGGACCATGTGTTATGCCTAAATTTTAATTGAAGCTGTTTTTGAAATACTTTCATCCCACAATATAGCTACGTCATGAAGTGCGGAAATTAAGAAATGCACGTAAGCATGTGAGTCAGAAAGATTTGATCCGCGAGAGTTCGAATAAATGGCGCGCATGTTGCATATGATGTGATTGTGATTGTGATACGTAGGATGAGAATACATTGTACGTGAAAGGTCACGCTACATTTCGTCTTGACTGTTAGTAAATTTAGATGTCAAGAAGACTTCGAATTTTTGTTTTTAACAAAATGATATGGAACCCGTTTATGTGTAAAAGGAAATCTACACAAATGGATGGAGTGATAGCTTATTATAACTTTTTGAATATAGGATTAAATTTGAATCATATTTTAAGGTTGTGGAGACGTGGAAGATGGTAACTGAATGCTAGGCTAGTAATATCGACACTAATTAAGGCTTCAATAATCAGTCAAAGATCAATCCATTAATATTTCTTTCAAATCGCGGATGTTACGCGAAAGTAATCGAATGACATCGAAGATGGCTCGCTCGTTCCAATGCTGTTTTGTTTGCACTCAAGGCATGGTAATAATGCAGTGATTTTCAAATTTCAAGGCATTATTTTGCCCAAATCAGCACTGAAATTTTTCCCTTAGGTGATCATTCTTATAAGGCGTAACGTGTACGTAGGTATGTTAAAGCTAGATTGGATGGTGATGCATGTTAATATCCAGAAACGTAATCAAATACCTCATTCAATAAAGACATAAGTCTTATTGTACGTGAATAGCCCGAGAAAATCGCAAACTTGTGTTTGAATTGCCAAGGTCTAAGGTACTAACCATCAAATTATTTAATCTAGAATGCCAAATTTGTTTGAATTTTAATAATTTTCCTTCGTATTCGACTTAATAGCATTTGCAATATTTCTGGAATTTTGGCCAGTCAAGAAAACCTAGCATTATTATGAATCCTGATAACTTTTTAAATTCCGTATTGAAGGGAGCAGTATTTTGGGAATTTATATATTTCATCAGATATTGTTAAAACTTTAGAACTTTGATGAAAGTTCCAGTTAATAATATTCATTAGTTTCATACGTTTTTGGCATGAATTAAATGTAATAGCCTTGCCTATCATGTGTCGATAGAAGAGTCAAACTGGTACTGCAAAGATTTCCTGATAATTATAAATTAAAAATTTCAGAGCTTACTGAATAGAAGTGTAAAACGGAAAAATTTCAAAAAACCGAAGGCTTCAAAAGTGTTGAATGTTTCCAATGCGAATGTGATAAAGAATGCGAAAGTTAAACTCAAAAGAATTGAGGCTCAAATGAATGATGATCATCTACAATTGGCGGAAAATGAGCCTGAAAGGAAAGAAAAGGTCATTTTGTATCAATTTCAAAATGACAAAAGCCGTCAACACAAATTGATGCAGCTCGACCTATTATTTCTCGAAAAGTAAGTAAGTTCTTTATTCAATTCACTTTAACGGTTGTTGTTTAGTAAAACCAGCAACACATTTTATTTTCATTAAAAACTTAAAGAATGCATCAGGAGTTGTCGTCAAGCTAAATTAATACATTAATTAAACTTACACAATGTGTTCAGGTTACATTCTTTTAGTAATGTCTCTTTTTTCTTGTTGCTCTAAAGTAATCTTTGTTCGTAAACAGAAAAGCATTGTAATTGTTACTGTTGAAAAGGAAGATAAAGTGCATTTGGTATCTTTTTCATTTTTCATCGTTAGTTAATATTTCTATTTGCATAATAAGTAATAATTGGAAAATGAGCCTAGAGCGTAATTTGCTTATTCCCGAGTGTTATAGGCTATTTGTATGTCTCTGTATTCTCCAACTCATCTATATTTGGAGACATGAATTGCGAGCTGTAAATTAAATGAAATTTTTAAACAAAAAGAAATCAAGTTTTTTTTAATATTTCTTATTATGCATTGTTTATAAAAATTGTTTATTTTCACTACAAAGCTTCAGCTATAGGTGATTTAGGAAAATCGAATCTTGATCCAAGAAAGTAACCATCATTTTTATTAGTGATAATTACTACGTGAAGTGCCTGAACCATTGCTGTAGAGCATGAAAAACTCTAGCTTATGCAAATAAACTGAATTATGATTCTTCAGCTTTTTGAACTTCTATCAATGCTATATTAGACGGTTCAACTCTTAAGTTTTGTATAGTTTTTCAGGAATTACTTTCGTAAACTGGATTTTCCTAGAATTGAACAGTGTGCAGCTTGGTTGAATTCAGAAAGATACCACTGGGGTGGTTGGCACATTCGAATTCCAACATCACGACCTCGCTTTGGTATTATCTTGGCTATCGCGCATTGTTGGTGGAACAGAACGTCGTTCAAATGCGCTCACAAACTAGCTATTCTTGTTGTCCGTACATCATTCAGCATTGTTTATGAAAAACATTACCACAATCATGCCATTTTTCGGGTAAGATCAATTTCAGCCCCTAGGCTTGGTTTAGATTAGTTTAGACGGGTTTTTGAATTTTTAAAAAATATTTATCTTTTGAATACTGTGCTATTCGCTGTGATAATAAAAACAGACAGTCATCCGTGCATTAGTACGCGTATTATATCAAAAAAATAAGATCGAATCATTTCTTATTACCACTGAACTGCTTTCTCTGCACGACTTCTGTAGGAATAACGCAAGAGCTTTCCTACTAATATTTTATTTGCTGCCTTATGATCTCCTATGCGAGAAAAATGGTCTTTCAAGCGAATTTATAAGTGAGGGGAACTGAAACAGAATTTCCAATATTTTAAATAAAGTATTCTAGAATAACTTCATATGTTTTTATCGCTAAACACCCATATTTTGCGCTATTCCCAGTATTCAGTCAGAAACAAAGATGCTCCTCATAAAATTTACTGTTCAATTTTTGTTGATTCTGTGTGTAAAGAAACGCCTTCTGGTACTTTCCTCAGGAAATTATACGAAAGAGACTGTACTTTGAACCAAGAAATATAATACAGCTTTATTGCTTAAAATTTCTGCAGGAATTTCGTCTTTACAGAAACCATTGGTCAGCCTCAAAGATTATAATTATGAGAACGATGAGCCCGTCGAATCCTTGCGAACGCATCTACCATCCGTGGAAACTTTGCTCTCATATTGAAAAACCCGGCACTTCTAAGTCTTTGGCAGTTTCATTCCTACTTATCATAACTGTTTCTTGACCGATAATAATATACAAGTCACATCTCCCCCAATTTTTTAATGATAATATGAGAAAGTGATATCCAAAATTTTTGTAAAACGTCGCTTTTGGTCGTGACATGCAAATACAATCAGTTCGGAAATGCAATTTTTGATTACTTTTTCATGCATAAATTTTTTAATCGGAATTCGGAATTTCGCTTGTAGTTTCTCATCTATCTCCTAACGTTTAATCTACATGAAAAATTTTCATATTTGCAGTTTTCCCATGCGGATTTTATGCTTTTTCGAAATTTGCCTTGATGTTCCCCCTCCACTCCTCTCCCTATACCTTATTCTCTAGTCTCAATGACTGTATATTTGCCACAACACCAATATTTCCGATCACTCACTTTATCCATGTTACGTGCTTACGCGTAATTTGATGAATTAAATGAGAAACCGTATTTCAGTCACTTCTCCAGGAATTAGGAGTTGTGGTCGAAATCTTGACATTCTTTTGGATCTCATTTTCCTTGCATTCTTTTATCGTTATTTTCAATGAATTCGCTGTATAAACAATATTTTTGATTGGTAAAAGCCACTTTTTATTAGCAGCAGCAAATTCCCACTTGATAGATTTTATAACAACGTGAAAAAATTATACCTCCAACAATAAAAATGCTCGCAAAGTTAATTTTCCAGCAGTTAGAAGTGAGTGAAATAGTTAACGGAAATTAACCAGTTGTAAATTGAAGGTTCATCCATAGAAAAGACCAATCAGTGACAGCGGTATCACTTCACCGTTAGGTTGTGGGTCGGCTCCATGACGAAATCCTGAAAGTTTATGATTGCTGAATTCGATTCCGCCTTTAAAAAAACGAAAGTCTTCTTAGTTTTATGCTGCTGTCATCTTAAAATTTGGCATAAAAATTCAAATCTAATTACAGACATGTTTTATTTGTGAAGTATAAACGCTGTACCGATTTCGTTTTAGCGTATTATTCGGGTTATCCGATACTATCCATCTGAACTTCACCTTCTAAACTATTTGAATAAAATTCCTCAGAAAACATTTGAGAAACTTACCTAAGTAAACAATGAAAGGAACACTTCCCCATTGTACAAAAATCCGGAAAATGTTTGTTGTTTGTCGTATTAAGTTCTGTTGTGCCGATGATAACTTCATTGTTTCTAGTTCTAGTATAGTTTCACCTATAACGTTACTGTTTGTCTCTGTAATAAATGATTATCCACTGATAAATAACTGATTTAAAACACGTAAATACTCATGTGAACTATAGCATCACTCAATGCACTACATCTTCAGGATACGAAGCGAGGAACGTATATTAAATTCATTCATATATTAAGCATTAAATTACACCACCCAATTTACACTACCAATAATTCTGTTCACATACTTTATCCAAACAAAACCGCACCGGTTTTTCGACCTGTCAATGTATCTTGATATTAATTTCTTACTATACAGACTAAACTTTGTAAAAGTTATCTAACAAGATCTGGATTTTTCAACTATTTAGCCACCACATTTTCCATCAATATTGTGTCAGATAATATCCGAGAAAAGTAATTCTGGAGTGAAAGTAACTCATACAAATGAGAACTGCGTAGAGATCAAAGTATTTGTTAAACAATCAGATAAGTACAAATTAACGAATAGAAAGTAGAAACTTCAAAGGAAAAAAAGGATAGCAATGAAAACCACATGAAAAATCGATATTATATTATGAGCAATTATCTCCATTCGAAAAAGATTTCTTTTTAAATGGAAATTTTCAGCAAAAAAATATGGCAATTTTTATCGTAACAGATGTCTCATAAAAGTGATTTATAGTGCTTTACCTGGGAAAAGAAAGCAGAATTCATAAATTATTAGATATCGTAAATAATGTTTATCAGAAAACCCAATTTTTCTTTCACAAAAAATCGAAACTTAATGCAGGGAACTGCTCCAATTTCTATTTACAGCTTCATTAATTCGACACTTTCTTAATGGTTTTTTTCAAAAAGTTCTCCAATCTTTTGGAGAACTTTTTGAAATAGTTCTCCAATCTACTTAGCTGCTAAATGAGACTTAACACTTTCACTTAGATAAATTCCACAGCATTTTTGAAGATATTCTTCTGACTATAATATCTCCAAAAATCCAACAGATCTCGGGATTTGTTCAGTTTAAAACCTCTGAATCATCTTACGTAGGATAAGGGAACAGCTATCTTTCCTGATTTATTGGTAATAAAGATGTCAGAATAAATTTCATAATACGCAAGTGAAACAAGCAAGCAAATAAGAAATCTTCACATATAAATCTCAAAATCAAGCCTAGCAATGGTGTAAAAAGTCTGCATGCCTTTTTTACGAGCCCAACCACCATTTTCAAATTTGCCTTCCTCCTGTAATTTCATCATTTCTTTGCTGGAGACTGGACCTATAATTTCCGCATCTTCATCATTCGATAATTTATATTCCCATACCACGTCATTACTAGTAGATTTTGCAGCTCCATCGTTTTTCTTGCTCTCTCCTGCAAAACAAAAACGTTTCTGACAATTGCTCAATGAATTTCTCATTTTCTGTTTGTCTTAACAAACACTCAACTATTCTATTCCTAAATATGATAAATTCCTAGTTACACGTCAAGCACAGTCGCATCACTGTCTATCTGTTAAGGAATTCATGATACCAGAAATGGCCTTGTATTTACATTTCATTCAATAAATTGGCAAAATACAAATCAAGTCCTCGAGAAAAGTAAAAACTTATGATTCAAAATTAATTAAGAAATGGATGTTTTGACTTTCCTTCTTTATTTGAAGGATAACCAAAATCGTTCAATCATTCAGTGTAATAGTTTTTCAGCAGTGTTAGCCTAAATTTATCCAGAAACTAAACGTTATAAACATTTAGTTTTGGACCAAGATATGCAGCGCCCTTAACTTTGATGAAATTAAGAAATAAACAATCTAACAGGTTTTACTGATGAAAGGAACCTCTGGTAGAACAAGTAGGTGCTTCATCCGAAAACATATCCAAGACATCAACGGCTTTACTTTCCAATTCCTGGATCATATATTGAACCTTTTCGAGTGTATATTGATAAGCTTCCATCTCGCCATTTGATACTAGACTATCAGTTAAACCCGTCAATTCCTTCACTGCAAAGTTCTTTTCGTTGACGTATTCTTTGCCAGCTTTCTTTGCTGCCCATCTCTTCTTGCGCTCTTCCGCTACGCTTAAACCTAAATAACACTATCATCAATTCCATAAACAAATTTGGAAGTATACAATAAAGACAAAAGAAGACTTTAATCATAAACTTCAAGAATCTAATAATGTAGTAATTGATGCATTTTGTAATTCAAATCTGAAACAAAAAATAAAAGAATTAAAAGACTGTTCCAGTGGAATTTTTCCATTAAAATGTGATTAAAATATGGAAATAGACACTCGCCTTTTTCCTTCCCAAACCTTGCTAGCGCTCGTTCAATTGTTTCGTTCGACTTTAACATCGAAGCAATTTTTTCGTATATACTTTTGAGTTCACTATCCCCGAGATTTTTTGTTGTTGAATTGTCTTCTTCC
The DNA here is from genome assembly GCA_013365325.1 of Dipetalonema caudispina. Lineage (NCBI taxonomy): Eukaryota > Metazoa > Nematoda > Chromadorea > Rhabditida > Onchocercidae > Dipetalonema > Dipetalonema caudispina. Next base: position 413,702 of record JABVXV010000023.1, on the reverse strand, counting down.
TAAAAAAGAAGCCCCCTGTGGATTCGGTTTACTATCTCAAAAAGCTCATAAGAATTTTACTTGTTCCTTCGCTGAATGCTTTTGAATGCAAAAAAAAATCTTTCCCTTTGGACGTGCAACGCGTATAATAAAATGTGAGACCATTTCAAACCATGGTATTAAGAGGTAATGGAACTACTGAGAGATCTGAGAAATGAGAATTCCAAATAATAGAATTATTCAGCCGTAAGTTGTTATTAAAAATAAAGATCACGAAATAAATAAGATCGAAGTACATTTTTCTGATGCCACTGATCTCCTGCATCTGCTTTTACGTTTGCCCAGTTGATATTATCCAACCAAGCATCCTTTATTTCAGTTTCCTTCTGAAAGTAAACTTAAAAATTTTGGAGGGAATCGGGAAAATATAAAATTAAATCTTAGTTGATTTAATTCAAGATATAACAACTCTAATAACCATAAGAAAATTGGTTTAACTGACTTTATCGAAGATAAAATTCCCATCAGCATCAAAATGTCCCTCCTCTAGATCCTCCTTCATATTGAAAGCCATGATTTTCGTGTTACCTTCATATTCCAGACCTGCTTCTTCCTGACCATCAATCTTAAACAGCTTTTAAATGAAAATTGTGTAACTAACTACATCGTCACAAAGCACTGCTTCATAAGAGAGCTAAGAAAATGAAAATCATTGTTCCAAAAAATGTGTTTTCCAAATAATTTTTCCACTTAAATTCGTTAAGTACGGCTGCTAAAGCATACTGCTGAAATATACTAATGACATGAATCTTACCGGTGCTTCATCAGTAATCCAATAACACCTAGCGCTGTGACAAACGATTATACATATCAACATAAAAAAAAAATCTCAAATTCGACTAGCAAAAAGAAAACAATCAATGGAAAACTTGAATTGCGAGGATGAAAAGCAGGTAGATGCAGAATTACAGAATACTCGATGAACTATTTGAGTCATTTGGAAGTTATCCGGAAATGGGTTCTAGCTGCGGAAATGCTAAGTAGTTAATGAAATGTACGAGAAAAGATTTCCTAGCTAGATTCGTTTATAAACCAAGATTTATTATACGAATAAATAAACAAGCTCTGACTCAACTTCGTTCACATTCTGTAATTTTAATTTATTATTTAAATACTTGAAAGAAAAAGACGAAACTAAAATAAAATAACAAACTTTGTCCACATCCAATTTCTTATATTTCATTTCTTCTTCCTCATCACTATCCAGAGTATGCTTCGATCGGTAATCCTTCATTGTACTTTCTCCATTTTCCTCCTCATCAGAATTTTTCCCGTTCTTCTCGTCCTCTTTATAGCGAGCATACTTCTCACGGCTATGTTCCAAAGCTCCTTCATCAGTTAGTTCGTCTACTTCTGAAAACCGCAACTTGGATTTTGCCATTGTTTTTCTTTTCTGAAAGGGAAAAAGAAAGTTACAATGTCACACTCTCCTTTAAATGAAGCGAAGATGCCCGAACACATACTCTTAAACCATCCTCCAAATGGAGATCTCAATTTTTTCCATTTTTAAAATAAAATCTAGCAGTTGGAAAATGAGCAAATTCAACATATTTGAATCTTTTAAATAGTTAACGCCGAACGTCTCTGACTATAAAATAGGAAATAGAATGATAATATAGCACAACATATGAGATTAAAGAATTAAAACCATATTGTCTTGATTATCAGGAGTTCTTATAGTCTTAATACAAACATATCGTTTCTATTAAGATAAGCTACTCCAATTTCATTCTTCATTACTTCAAGATACCTTCAAACTGTAACACGCTATTTTACAATACCAGTAATTTGGATAGCAATTCATTCAATAATTATTATAGCAAAATATGTGAAGATAAAATTCGAGAAAAAATAAATAAGCTATATATTCCAAGTAATGAGTAAAATAATAGAGAGATAAACACATAGATACAAGCAAACCTTTCTCTTAATTGCTAGATGAATCTGTGGACAAATATAACACATACTTTCTTTACCATTGTTAAAATTATAATCTCAAAGATCAAAAAAAAAGGTAAAAACTAATAATTAAGTAAATGGATATGACTATTAGATAAACACTGCGGAAAGACACGACACACATTTGCTATACTATTAAAATCCTAAAAAGCAAAAAAAAAAAGGAAGTGGATAACGAAACAGTAACGTTTGCGAAACGTCCCGACCGCTGCATGCCGTTTGTTCGATGTTTAGTAGAAAGGTTGTATGTGGCCGAATGATCGATTTGCTTGGTCCAAGGGGGGATGTAATGTCGTGCTGCGTTGTCAGTTGGGGACGGGATGAGCCTACTGGTGTATTCCTATGGTTAATTATCATTTGTCATTGCTATTTATCATTCCTTTACCACTACTCTGTCATTTACTCTTTCTTCTCTATCAGTACATGCTGTATTGTTCTTAATTATAGGTTAAGCAGTTTGATATTTGCAAGTTAATTAATTACGGTCCCTTAAAATGGGTAGTTTTAGTACTCAAAGCCGGATAATACCAATAAGATTAAGTAATTTTAACATCATAGGTTAAGTAATTTCATTATCGTTGAGTAAATAATTCTGAAGAAGTTTATTTTTATTGCCATGAGATATGAGTGCAATATACTAATAATTTTGTTACCACAGGTTAAGCTGCTCAGATGAACAACTTGATATTGTTTGTGACATCAGTCTTTGATTGCTTTTATCTAAAAGACCACTGGTTATATTATTTACTAGTTGCTATTAGGATAATTCTGCTTTAGCAGTCGAGGTGCATATAAAAATTGGTGGGTTCATGGTTATATGGTAAATTATAGATTTCATCTTTTTATTTTATATATCAAACATTGTAGCCCGACTATTGTCATCAGTGTTGTAAATCATAATTAGGAGTCGTCTAAGCTTTTGTTGTAGATATGAATCTTTCCGCAAACAATCTCTAATGATTATTCATAGGGTTTTTTATCAAATAAGACTCGAAAATGGTTTAATCATCAGCCTAGAGAGAAATGCAAAATGTTCTCTACAAAGTTCGCGGTATGACTAATGATGTCCAGTTCACAAGTTTATTTCAGCTTCTGAAGCTGAAGCATTTATAATCAATAGAAGTATCGCTGAAGATGGGAAACATCTTCACCAATCTCTTCAAGGGCCTCTTCGGCAAGAAGGTGAGGAAATTTATTTCTTAATTTGAATTTATTAAAATATTATTAGTACTTTTGAAGACAAGATCCTTTTATTATCTATTATCGATCCGCTAATCTGATATTATAATAGGCGAAAAGCATTTAAGTTTGAATTAAGTCAATCCTTGTTGTGTTTGACTGAAATTAAACTTCAATTTCTGTTGTAGGAAATGCGAATTTTAATGGTTGGTTTGGATGCAGCTGGCAAGACTACAATCCTGTATAAATTAAAACTTGGAGAAATTGTTACAACAATTCCTACAATTGGTTGGTCCCTTGACTTTCATTAACATAAATGTGTTAACGCTGTCATTCGAAAAAGAGCTGATCAGTGAGGTTTACTCAAAAGTTTTAAAATTTGCGGACTTTTGACAGCTAGCGATTGCTGGCGCAAACAGCGGTTTTCATCGGGGGTATTTTCAGAATGTTTATTTGTCATTATGACAGATTAGTGCTGTTATATCTCATTTTGAGATGCTTTACTTTAATGACCGGATGTGCTAGTAATTCTGTCCAAAATCGAACAGATTCTCGGTTAATTAGATTCTGTGCTGGATGATCGCATGTGTTTTGAGCGATTTTTTGTACATAGAAAAGTGGTATTCCATTTCAGGGTTCAACGTTGAAACAGTAGAATATAAAAATATTTCATTCACAGTGTGGGATGTTGGAGGTCAGGACAAAATACGACCTTTATGGAGACATTATTTTCAGAATACTCAGGGTAAATCTATTATTTCAATTAACCAGATAGTTGAAGTAAGTTGTTTCTGACATACAGTTTTATTTCAGTTTGAAATCAGAATCGCAGTTGTTTTTATATCGGTCATCCAATAATTTCGTTTGATCGCATGTTGGATGAAGCAATTCGCATAAATAGATCATTGCTCTGATCAAAGACCTCTGTTCCAGGTCTCATATTTGTTGTGGACAGCAATGATCGCGAGCGGGTAGGTGAGGCTCGAGAGGAGTTAATGCGGATGTTGGCCGAGGACGAATTGCGAGATGCTGTCTTGCTTGTTTTCGCTAATAAACAAGTGATTTTTTACACATATTTCATATATGATCTGTCTTACTAGATTAACATATGATGAACAGTATTTCGTCGTCAGAAAGCAAACGAAATTAATTTTGGTGGCAGAAGCTATAAAACACAAACTTATCACTGGTTAGAGTCTCAGAGTAGGAAAGGATGCAGAAATGGATGTAAAATTTAGGAAATGACAGTCATAAGACCTGATGATTCATTCGCCGAAAAGCAAAGAGTTTCGTCAACCTTCTCAGCATACATGATCTGAATATATACCTAATTCAGCTAGTTTACAATAACTTCGTTTAACTCGTAAACGAATTTTCATAACGTTGACGACGCTGTACTGATACCTCAGAGTTCGTAAACTATCTTACGGTTTTTCCAAGAAAGATCTGAGTTTCCCATTCCTGTTTGCGCTAGACTTGGTTTCCCGGGACAAATAATAATATTTCCAGGATCTACCGAATGCGATGAATGCAGCAGAAGTAACTGATAAACTTGGTTTGCACACACTTCGTAATCGCAATTGGTATATCCAAGCAACATGCGCGACATCCGGCGATGGCCTTTATGAAGGACTTGATTGGCTAAGCAATCAGTTGAAGAATAGATCCTGAAATTTGAGGAGAACTGTATACAATTTTTTGTGCATGTCATCTGACATTCGTTTGTATGAATTAATTTACAAAAACTCCCAAAAGTGCTGCTCGTAACAAAATTATTTGTTTTAAAGCTGCAGGTTTAGTTCTACTGCATTCTCTTGTTCTATTATTCATAGCAATTCAAATTGCGTTGAGAAATTTCCCGACCTCTATTTTTAGTTCAGATACCATCTTTATTTTTCCGTTTTTTAGAGCTTTTTTTTTGTAATTCCAAAACTGAGAGTAACATGGAATCGAGTGCCTACAAATTGACTCATTATGCAGAATGAGAAAAGGTATATAAATGTGTGACATGCGTTTGAGGGCCTTTATAACATTTATTTTGAATGGCAAATTCTTTGGCCCTCAATTCACTGTCTTCATCATTTATCACGCAGCACTTCGTCTTAACTTAGCGATTAATACTTTCTTTCATTTCTTTAAGCGGATTTTAGGTAAAAGACCAATTTCCTGTGCGCAATATAGCTGAGATTTGAATATTGTGATAATTATGTTTATGTAACAGACGATTGTTTAATTTTTCCTGAAATTTCATTGCAAATATTTTTCTTCTTTATATCGGCAGTGTTGTGGCTATTTCAGTCAAACAGCTGAAGTAAAAGTCAATCACTTATTCCTTTCAAGAGATTTTTGCAAATTGTTGTGAAACTGTTCACATCCGTTTTCTCCTGCTTTCAATCCTCGCTTATATTACCCGAAACACTCACATCGTGCTGTATGGTTGACTGTTTCAATGGTTCGGATGTATGAATGTGTGTGTGTGTATGCGTGTGTATGGAATTCGTACTTGAGTTAGGTGCATATTAGGTGTTTCTAGAACTTCATCTTGTTGAAAGAGTGAATATCGTTCTGATTTAATTTTCTTGTGTTTTCTTCTCAAAAAGAGGAATATCATAGAGCAAACGATATGAGCGTGTTGGTATCATTATCCATCCTTTCCTCTTCCATTATCACAAAATTAAGTCAGAAACTTTGCAATGTGTTCATTCATTTCAAAAAAAAAAAAAAAAAATCATTGTTTTCTTTGCTTTTTGTACTCCTGACATTTACTAGTAATTGTTCCTTCGTATTCCAGATTTCTATTTTCTCTCATTTCATTTTGTGTAATTATGTAGCCATCGAGATGGTACACAAATTTACATTTGAAATGACACATCTGCACGAGTTTACAGCAATTTCTCTTCTTTTTATTGATTGCACTATAATTGATTAATTAACTTAAAAACATGACAGTTATTGATAGGTTTCTTTTTCTTGAAAACAAAGACCGATTTTTATGAGACATTGCCTGATCATTTAAATCAGCTTTGTTGGGTTTTTGGAAGTTAATGCTATAGGCAACTCTTATCATAGCGCAGAAGTGACGTACCCTTCTGTTCTCTGATTTAATGAAATTGAATAATCCAAATACTGCATTGATTATTTTTAAATCCAGGATGGTATGGATTTTGAGAAAAGCGTGACGTATATTGGTTCATAAAAGCATTCACAAAGCAATATATTTTTTCCTCCATCGATTTATAACTATGCATTACCTGAGGTCAATATTCCACCTTGTTCTACGGTAATTTGAATGCTAAATTTAATTCTTTGCATTAGATTAATTAGCAAGATTCTTGGTTATCATGTAGATTTCTACATGATATATGCATGCTTTATATATGAAGATAGATGAATGGAATTGAATTATATCTCGAACTATTGAGGAAGAAATTTGCGAACTTTCTTCTCATTTCCATTTCATTTCTTTTTTTTACTTTTGAAATTCTAACTAATCGAAGAAATCCTATAAATTTGTTGAGAGAGAAAAAGAAGAAATTACTAAATACAACAAGAAATAATGAAGTAAAGCTTGAGATGCGAGGTCAACTTCCATTCTCATCTGATGATTGACACCATCGTTGTTGTTGCTGATGCTGACGATGTTGACTGGAGCAAATTAACGGGATAGTGACATCCTCCAAGTTACCTTTGTGAAGCCTTTGAAGGTATTTCGAATTCAACTGCATACCAATATAAAGTGTTACTCCTGCACTATTGCTATTGCCCTCTAATAGAGCCACACCAGCTTGATTAATACGTGAACGGCTTGGTCTTCGTTTAACTGCTCGTTGTCGTTGACGTGAGATGCGTGAAGTGCGCCAATTGTAACGATTTTGTTTTGAGCTGGGAAAGAAGTAAAAAAGCGAAAATATGATAGAAATGACTTTTTATTTTATAACCTAATACCATTTTTTCCTTTAAGTTATTGAAAATTTCGAATATTATTTATCATCTTACGAAAAACTTTTTCAAACGTTTGTTGTAAAGTTTGAAAGCTATTTTATATTTAACCTAAATTGACTTCAGGTGAATTACAACTCCTTTACTCTTATAAATTTCATTATGCTTAATTTCAATTTTGAAATAACTAAAAATGCATCTACCTTCGCAAAAGTCCCGGCCGATCACTAGTTTGGCATATTTGATCAGCAACCTGAAAAAAGTCAGTAGTTTTAACTAGAAGGCAGATCATGATGAAGTATTAACATTAATCAAGCAAATAATTTCCAGAGAGGTGATTTGTCCATAAAGTATCATACCTTACTTTGTTTTCGAAATTTATTTCCACTGATGATGGATTTTTTTTAGAGAGATTAGGCTAAAAAACAATTATTTGAAATAAGATGAAAGTAAAATACTTCACGTTTATTCGTTTTACTATTGCATATTGCTGGTACAGTTAATTTGCGTACTGTATCTGAGGCATCTTCTGGCTGAAAAAGAAGTGAGAAAAAACTTACAACATTTAAAAGATATTACTTAATTTACTAGGATAGGATTTATTTTATTCGATTAAAAAACAAAAAAAAAAAAAATTGAAATTGGGAAAGAGAGCACATTTATCAATAACTATAATTTAACCTAAAATTTCTCTTTTTTTATTTTTGAGAAAGAAATTTTAAAAGAGAAAGATGGCTTGCACTTTAGGAATATTTTGTGGTTTAGCCAAAGTGGACAAGCTTTGTTGCATAATTGAACAATAGGAAAAGTATACGCGTTTACGATAGCGCCATCTTGAATTATCTAATGCAATCCTGCAAGAAAAAAAAAGACAGACATAACAATTTTACAACAGTTATATAAGCCTAGTACGATTAGAAATTCAGGAAAAATATAATTTATTGGAAATTTTGAAAAAAATCCGGGAATCCCAGACATCATAGATTATTATTCTATAATTTTTGATTACTCCAAATTATAAGAACTTAATACTAGTAGCATACGGTGGTCCAGAGGAAATTACGGTAACCTATAACAATATGTCGCAATTCATAACCTATGGTAATAACGTTCCGCATATGAATTATAACAGTGTAACATCTATTTCTGTTTAAATTCATTTTGTATTTTGCTTTATTTGATAAAATTCATTTATATTTTATACCTAAATCGTTTTGTTTCACTAATAAACGTATAAACTGCTTTTGTCATTAAGCGTAAGTAAAGCTCAACAAAGATGAAAATGACAGAAATAATGGCCGCAGTACGGATCAGGAACGGATCATTTCGACCAAATAAATATTCCTCATTGTATCCTCCCATATCAGCCGTAAAAGTAAATGTCGCATTAAGTAAGAGAAAAACACAGGTAACATATTGAAATATCAATTGTTGCCGGAGTAAATAAGCATGCTTTTCTAAAATAGCAATCACGAATAGCACCTGAAATTTAATTTTAAAATGTGCCATTCCAAAAATATCGTCAAAATCTATATTTTAGTTTTAATTTCACATTTAAAAGTAATCCATAATTTATCTATATTTATGCATTTATTATTTTGATAATAGTAATGCATATTCAATATATTCATTGAAAGCACTTTGTTGCTGAAAAGGAGCAGAGTGGGAAAAAAAATGAAAATGGTTTATATTACAAAGAATTTAATAGAATTAATTTTTCTATTATTCATCTTATTGATTAATAAAGAATGAATTAAATAAACGATCGATCACATAATAAATGATCTAAAACATAAAAATTTCAAAGATATGCTAATTAGCATTCAAAAAATTACAATTTCAAAAGTTTGTAAATCAACATTAAAAAAATTAACATTCAAAATTTACAAATTAACATTTGAAAGTCAACTCAAAATTCCAAAACTTTATGATTCCGAAATAGAAGTGTTACTTTTTTCGAAAGTGATAGAATTTAAATTTTTAAATTAAAATTTACCTTTGCGCTAAAAAATATACTAAGCTGTAACAATGTAATGAAGCATATAAAAGCTGCAATAGTTCGAGCTTCAGAAGTGAAAAATGCTATAATATAGTGTAAGGAATAAAGCAACAAAAATATGACACCAAAACTCCATTCAATTGCGCAAACAACAATTCCCCTATAAATAACGATAAAAACATATTTAGGTTACCTTTTTAAAAAAAAAATGAAAAAACTACAAAAAAAGAACTATTCATTTCAGTTGTATGCGTGAAATATCTAACAATTAAATATCGATTGATCTCACCCTTCACTTTTTTTAGATATCAGAAATTTCTGAAAACTTTATCATATAATTAATCTTCTGCAACTTTTAACATTATTCATCTTACGGTAAGTAAAAAAATGAGATTTATTATCTAATAAATATATTTATCAAATAGTTTATGTTATTTACTTTAAAATGGATTGACCATTAGCATGGTAAAATTTCAATTCAGTAATATGATTGAGAAAGAAATAGAATTTTAGAAAAATGGAAGTGATTAAAATTTGTTATTGTCAAAATTTAATTCCTTATACATTTCTTATTCTTCAGTTTAGTGCACAACTGATTAAGTAAATTAGTGGTAGAAAGAAATTGATATATAGATGTATTAAAACTATTATTGGGTAATTAAATACCAAAATTGTTATTTAGATTGATTTTACAAAAACTTAACAATTGTTCCACAAAATGATACAATAAATCATACCAGGAACGAGATGCCGGTACGGAGTCTCTTTTCCAGAAGAATGGCATCATAAATTTCGGATCCTGTGCATCAAATCGTTCCGGACCAACAAGCTCACGTACTTCGATTGGACAATTTATTGGCCATTCGAATTTCACTTCTATAGAAAAGACGAGAAAAATATGTTTTCAAAAGATTGTTTCATTTCGATTTGAAATGAAGTGCAAAATTATTTGTGTCTTTTTTTAATTTCGAACTTATAAAATCAGGAATTTTTAAGACAAATTAGCTTGTGAAACTTCAATTTTAATATGAAATAATTTGAAATTGCCACTAATGATTAAATACCTCTCTAGGAGTATGATATTTTCAGTGTTTTAGGCAAAAAAAAAAATTATCGAATAATTCTTTTTATTCTCTTGCAATTTCAAAGAACGCATTAAAATGTTTGGCAAAAACGTTTTCGCAACTAATATTATAATTAGAATTTTAGAAATCATTCAACAACTGTTATTTCTTTTTTAATGACTCTTTCCGGTTTTTGGAAATGAGTAAAAAATACATTTCGCGGGATGGAATTCAAATGTAAAAGATAAATGTGATGAAGTAAAATTACAAATTTAAAATGCATTTGCTATCCAGCATGGAACATTTATAATCTTTGCTTGATTTTGCAACATGCAGGATATATATGAATACGGCCATTTCACAACACAATTGATATCCACAGTATCATGAAGTTCCAACTGTTTTATTTTGATTTTACAAGAAGTAAACTAACTGATCACTTAAATAAATTTTATAGGAATTGAAATATGCAATAATTTACATCGTTGAATTGTACTATTAATGAATTAAACAAATAAAATTCAAAATTAAAATATTGACGTAGAAAATCAATGCAGAAAATTAATAAATCGAAAGAAATTCGATTCTAACTTACTTTAATGAGTTAAAATTATATACAATCAATTAGTGAGTGAAATTAACGGTATACAGTTCAACGGTTAATTTATTTCAAATTTCAAAAAATAAGATAAAAATTTGTGATCTATTTCACCATTTATCAAAAAATACCTGACTTATCGGCAAGTGTTCGCCATCCAGTTACAATATCTTTTCGACAATCTTCCCAAAATTCTCGAAAATGCATTCCTTAACGATGGGTACTGTTGGAAAGATAGGTTAAGTCCGTCGGGTATGCAGACGGAGACCCAATGAATCAGGGAGCTGGTATCTGTCTACAATTACACCCTCTCAATTAATTGATTAGATCATTGATAATAACAAAAGTGGGGAAATACATACATACATACATACACACATACATACACGTACGTAACACACACACATATATATATATACATACAGACATACAGGTGACCAACCGGTCAAACTCAAACATTTATGGGTTGTCAATTTTGATTGATGATTACGGCAAATGTGCTAATTGCGGAAAAATTTCCCCTTATTCTTAAAAAAAAAAAGCCTGAGGAAGTGAAGAAGTAATGATGCTAGGAATAGTAAAGATTACGCGATGTCGCGGGGGTCTATTTTTTAATTTAATCTTTTCTTATTCAAAGATTTCAAATACTGAGTACTTTCATGATAACTTGTTCACATCAAATAACATTAAAAACCAAAGTTGTATAGATAACCATGAAAGTATAAAAATTAATTACTTCATTCAAATATAAATATAACTATTACAATAGTTTGATTAAATGAAATTGAATTGATTCAAATTTGCAAACAAACACGGCTTGCATTTAATAAAGATTCGCTCATTCTTTACAAAATGGTTACTTACTTTATAATTATTCAAAAAAAAGCAAAAGAAATTTACCGCAGAAAGAAATGACACGATTTTTAATAACCGATAATATTTTGAGTAAAAACAGTACTTTTGGAAGAAAAAATTGATAATGATAACTTTGTTGCAAAAATTTCGAAAGAAAAAAACCGAAAGAATGGAATAATATTGGGATTCTTATTCTTTTTGGATTAGTTTTCCTTTTTTTTTTTCTGAAGATTCAACATTCAAATAAAGCATAGGTTTCATATTGTAAGCGAATTATATGGACAGACAAATTTAATCTTTCGGATGATTTAATATGGGATGAAATAAATTTAACCTTATTTAAATATCTTTTCCTCTATTGAGTTTTCCTTTTCATTTTTTAAAGCTAAAAGGGAGTTTTTACTTTTCTCTTTTGAATATTGTTTATGGAACAAAAATAAAAACGATCAGAATAATTTATGATTAACAATTTATAAAATTTAAATAAATGACAAATATATGTGCTAGCTAATTTTCCAAAAAAAGAAGAAGTAATAGGTTGATCTTTCTTTTCTGACAAAATTAATGCACAATATTAATTGAACTTTCGAAAATTTTAAGAGAAAAAAATACTAAACATGGAAAACAGATGATGGACAAAAAACACAGTTAACTTATATATATATCAATATAACTCCTAAATTTGATATTTGATATATGTATCATTTCGATTGATTGATCATTTCGACAAATGTAAAATACATACAGTATGAGCAAAAATATTATACGCCTTATTGCACCTGTTAATTACTATGTTAAATATCGTAGATAGTAAACATGTAAAATTTATGAAAGACAGCATACAGCAATTTCTCGAGATCAATAATTTATGATCAACCGGAAAAAACCAATATTGCTATACTTCAATGTGAAAAAAATAAAAATCATATAAATTTAGTTTTTTTAAACTATTGAACAAAACGAAAAAGTGCTCTGATCTTCGTATAATAGCCAATTTCAAAAAAAAAGATTCAGTTTTTGCATTCAAACAAATCAGCCATTAATATATGGAATGAGATTATGTTTCATATCGATGATACCGTTTATCGCTGATTTTATACGAATTGCTTAGAAATTCTTAATTTCAATAATGAATATTTCTTTCAATCAGATAGGAAAGCTCTGAATTTGCTAATTGCAAAAAAAGATTGTTGATAGAACGAAAATTAGCGATTAATTTCCTAAACAGTTTGTCACTAGGGAGTAATTAAATTTTAATTGGAGTTAAAATCTGAAATTTAACGAACAGAAATTTGTTTCATCTTTTGATTGCGAAAGAAAAACAAGTCTCCAATACATATTACTTTCTGCTATTATTGTACGATGGCGCAAATTTTATATGAAACAAATTGTTGAATGAAAATTCTGCCGCTTAAATTTGGGTTATTTTTCTAACTTTTCAGAGTTTAAGTTTGCATTTTTAAAAAACTTTAATTTACATTTATAATTTCAAAAAAATGTTTGCCTGATATTTTTTATTATTTCAAAAATTTCTTCTATTTTTTAATCCATATAAGATAAACTAAGAAGATGAAAAGAAAACGACAATTATAAAAACCTCCGTTATGACATGACTGAGTTTTTCTTCGAGCTATTTTAATTATAATATTTGCCATACTTGTAATAAACAATTTTAATCCTTCTATTAAATAGTATTTTCAAAACATTCAAAATTCAAAAAAGCGCACACATACATAAACACATATGTGTATATATGTATACATGAATTCAGTTGAACATTTAAATTTGAAAATTTCAGCCTACAAGAAAAAACATAAGTAAATGTCAATATTAACGAATAAAAGACAGACGACCAGTAATTAAATGTTTCTGATAATCGACACACATTTATTTTAAGCGTTAAGAAAACTTTCTCATTTATTAAATTTATGATAAATCCATAAGAATTTAGGGCTGATGTAGATCAAGTAAGGCAACTATAGAATGAATTTTCAATTTTTCAAGAAAATTCAAATTTTGAGGGTCAAATATCATGTGCTAATTTTATGGTCAATCAACTGCACAGCACAAAGGATTAGTTCATGTAGGCCAGATGGATCAACTATAAAGTGAATGTATAATTTTCCTGAATAAAATTTTGAGAGCAAAATGACTATCGATTGCTTAGCATGAATTGGCAATAACATTTTATTGCTTCGATATCAAATTAAAAAATGAAACATATCAAATTCAATATTTAAAATGTTTCTAACTCGAAGAAGCTAATACGTTCTAATCAACTAGCATTCATTACTATAAATTTAAATCTAAAAAAGAAAAAGAAATTGTACAATGGCGTCAATTTTATATGCAAAATTTGTTGGATGAAAATTCTGCCGCTTAAATTTGGGTTATTTTTCTAACTTTTCATAGTTTAAGTTTGCATTTTGAAAAACTTTAATTTACATTTATAATTTCAAAAAAACGTTTGCCTGGTATTTTTTATTATTTCAAAAATTTCTTCTATTTTTTAATCGATATAAGATAAACTAAGAAGGTAAAAAAAAAAAACGACAATTATAAAAACCTCCGTTATGACATGACTGAGTTTTTCTTCGAGCTATTTTAATTATAATATTTGCCATATTTGTAATAAACAATTTTAATCCTTCTATTAAATAGTATTTTCAAAACATTCAAAATTCAAAAAAGCGCACACATACATAAACACATATGTGTATATATGTATACATGAATTCAGTTGAACATTTAAATTTGACAATTTCAGCCTACAAGAAAAAACATAAGTAAATGTCAATATTAAGGTATAAAAGACAAACGACCAATAATCAAATGTTTCTGATAATCGTAATATTATGGCTTATCTGGTAATCACCGCAAATATAGACATTTTAAAGCCTAAAAAGCTAAGAAGATTAGCCTAATAGTGTAATGAAAGTAACATTTGAGCATATAATTGAATAACTGTAAAAAATCATGAAAATAGTTTATCAAATATGCCATTGAAACATTTCAGATACAATACTATTTCAAAAATCAATAAAAAATGAATTTATCGAAATGTTCCTCAGCAAACACTTTTTTTTGAGAAAAAAAGGAAAATTATATACCGATATCATTATCTTAATGTATATCAGTGTTATCACTATTAAGTCAATAATTATTCAAATGTTGCGGAGGAGATTGATTTTATTGTCTTGTTTCAACTAACAAATTATCCAAATCTAACTGCTGTTCAGGATTTTCTGAACTACTTGAGGAATATTGTGAACACATGAAATATTCCAAATATGACTCATCGTTTATAATTAATAAATTTTCCCATGCAGTAGTATGTTCTCCACTTTCTGAATTTGCTAATACTTCACAAGTTATCGTATTCAATAATCTTTGAGCACTTTCCAGCTCTTGTTCGACTACGTTGACATTTGCTGTAGAATTTGACAAAAAAGGATAGATGTCATCTGCTTCTGTGCCATCACCATAATTTCGAATTTCCACTGAAACTTCCTTTAAATCATCCGATGAAATTGGCAGCATTGGATCAACAGAATCAATCAAAATTCTTGATCTTCCTCTAGAAAGTTCTTCGTCTTCAAGGGAAGTCGAGAATTTTCGACTACCCGAACTTTGTAAAATTTCTGAAGTTTCAAAATTTCGCGATGGACCTGAACCTTCAGGTATTATTGAAGTTGTCGAACATTTTGCATGCACTGGATGTTCTGAATGTGTCGAGTGCTCCAACTTTGATGAATGTCCTGAACTCACCAAATGTTGTGAATCTGTTGAATTTCCTGGGTTTGGTAAATGCTCCAAATTTGTTATGTATTTTGAACTTTCAAAGTGCTGTGATTCTGATGGATTTTCCTGACTTGATAAATACTCTAAACCTGTTAAATATTCTGAATTTGCCGAATGCTCTGGATTTGTCGAATTTTCTGAACTTGATGAATTCTCTGAATCTGTTGAATGTTCCGAACCTACCGATTCCTCTGAACCTGTCAGATTTTGCCGATTTTGTGAATGTTGCAAATTTGTTGAATGTTCTGAACTCGCCAAATGCTGTGAACCCGATGTATTTTCCTGATCTGGTAAATGCTCTAAACTTGTCAAGTATTCTGAATTTGCCGAATGCTCTGGATTTGTTGAATTTTCTGAACTTGATGAATTCTCTGAATCTGCTGAATGCTTCGAACTTGCCGAATACTCTGTCGGATTTTCCGAATTCGATGGATCCTCTGGGCTAGTTGAGCACTCAGAAG
Organism: Dipetalonema caudispina; assembly: GCA_013365325.1. Lineage (NCBI taxonomy): Eukaryota > Metazoa > Nematoda > Chromadorea > Rhabditida > Onchocercidae > Dipetalonema > Dipetalonema caudispina. The sequence continues at coordinate 397,808 of JABVXV010000023.1, read as the reverse complement.
TTTCAGATTCCCCTGAATTTGTTAGATTTTCTGAACTTGATGAAGTCTTTGAGTGCTTCAAACTTTCGTAATGTTCCGAATCTGTTGGATTATTCGCTTTTGATGGATCTCTTGAGCCAGTCGAACATCCGAAACTTCCTGCTGAACCTTCAGAATCTGTCGAATTTTCCGAACTTGATGAAGTCTCTGAACGTTTCAAAATTTCCGGATGCTCTGGATCTGTTGTATTTTTCAAACTTAATGGATGCTGTAATTCTATTGATTTTTCGGAATTTGTAGAATGTTCTATTTTTGAACCTGTCAAATATTTTAAATTCACAAGTTTTTTTAAACATGCAAGTCGATTCCTCAAAGCCTGAAACCTGAGTGAATTTTTTGAACTTGTTGTTGGACAATCATATATTAAACGTGCTCGATCTTTTTGAAAAATATTACAACATCTTGATTTTTCTCCCACTGCATTAAACTTTGCCGCTAATCTTTTCAATAATAAATAAGTATCGTTTATTTTTTCGGTTTCTCCACAATTCAAAATTCCCTCCGAAGCTTTGTCTGAATCATCGGCTTTTATAATTTTTACATCCTAAAATAATTGAATACTATAAGTAAATCATGAATTAAAAAGACTCTCATGCCAAAATAATTAATGATAATTTTTTCCTAGAAATTTTTGCTTTGATACGAAATTTATTTAAAAGAAAATTACGAAATGCATTTAAAAACTTTTCTAATGAGAATAACATATTTAAAAGTTCCAAGTAAACATGATGCAAAAACTTGCCGTAATAAATTTCGAATAATCATCGTTTATATTGAATGAACTGTTATCATTGAATTTCCTGATAATAATATTAATATCATCATGATATCGTGTATTGTATTTAAGACTATTATCATCATTTGCTGCTACATTGTTAATTAGATTATTCGAATCATTTCGTTGTTTATTATCAGCTGAACGATAGTTGTCATCATCTACCATATTGTAATATGTAGTAGTTAATAAAAGATATGAACCAGTTTGTTCAGTTGAAAAGCTTGTATTTCCTTGAAATCCCTAAAATCCTTAAGAAATTTATCAAAATTATTACAAATTAATCAGATCAATGATAATATTAATTGATAATAAATCAATTGCTAGATTAAGTCCTTCAAACCTTAAAAAATTTAATTCAATTCATTTATTTAAACAAAATATTCCAGTTCTAAAATAGCATACGATGTATTCTTTCTTACATATTCATTAAATAAATTAGAACTTAGTTAATGCAAAACACATTTTATGAAGTCTTTCCCTAATCAACAAATTATAGATACCTATTAGAACCATATCAAAAGTAAGTCTACTTACAATGACAACAATAAACAATTCTTACTTGGATTGTTTAGGAATTTAAATCTGCTATGCATACAAATAAGATCATTCTTGATCTGTGTCAATTTTTATAGAAATATCTAGCACATTCGTCCCAAACTGTAAGTGTAAATTTTTGTAATTTATTATTAAATGAAAAAAATAATTAGGAAAATAAAAAGTTTGCAAATAAACAATGTAAAACAGAAAAAATTGACATTATTCTGCTTTACCTTTTTTATCTTAAAATTCAATAATTAATTGTTGAAATCTAATGTATTTTTATGCTATACAAAAATTATATTATTACAGTAAATTTTATATATACATTTTTTCAAAATCCATCAATTTGTGCAAATTTTTCTAATTCTGTTATGAACTTTATAATTGATACAAAAGTTATCACAACTGTTATTTGTTAATAATTATTAAAAGTAATCCAGCAATTAATGTTGAAGATGTTAGTCATTTACCTTATTCAAATGTGATAAAATTTCGTTAGTATTAATCCAATAAAATCAGTATAAGCATAAAAACAATTCATATTACTTATAAATTATTATATTCGAAAGAACACGTAACATAAAATGATCACCAATCTATAATAATTAAACTATTAATATTCTGTTTAAATTTGATATCGCTAAATTATTCTTAAAATATATGAATTCATCTAATTATTCCTCGAACAACTGTTATGAACTAGCGCATCCTAAATGAACATGAAGCGTTAGATCAATCTTTTCAGATTCTGCATCGATTTTTCTGAATTCCTTCCTTACCCTTTAGCATTTTGTTACTAATTTGATGGAACAAATTTATGATTTTACAGTTTTAAGAATATTTTAGCAACATATCATACTATGTGGTTAAGTTATTAACTGTAACAACCGTATTCTTTTTATCCTTCAATAAACATCGAACATAATACTTTCAACAATGCTTGCTGGTGAATATTGACAATTATTATATGATTACATGAAAATAAAAAGAGTTTATAATTGATAAGCAGAATAAATGTAATAGAAATCTTTGGGAAATTAAAGTTAGGTCAAATTTCTGTAGAACCTTCTATGATCCTTTCGGCGGTTAATCGTTTTACCCCAAATTGTTTTCTTTATTATATATAAGAGTTAGTCATATGTGATGCTTTTTATTTTGTAGTTCGCTCATTCTATCACTTTTTTTATTCAGCGATTCGTTATTTAATACAAATATTAGCATGCAATAATATTGCGGAAAAAATACTAAACATTAATTTATAGGAATTTAAATTGTTTTTATGTTTGAAATATTTTGCAGAAATTTTGCAATATTTTTTTATTTGGAAAAAGTAGATTAACATTATATGGTTTAAATCTTAATTTAACTTTAAAGAAGATGTTGAAATATTCAACGGATTAAATCAAATCATTATGAGCGTATGTATCGATTCTTTAAATAAAATATTGTTAGTTTTTTTTAATCATCTTCTGTTAAACAACAAATTTTCACATTTTTTCTTCCTTTCTTAAAATCATTGCATTTATTAAAGATATTATGGAGGATGAACAAAAACAAAATGCCAAAAGTGCTTCAGATAAACAAAACCAAAGCGGTAAGCAAAATTTACTTCAAATACTAAGTATTAAATTATAAAAATTCTAATTTTTGCTATGTTTAAAGTATTTTTAAAAAAAAATTCAAATTCATTATATGTACTGTAGATATTATGGAAGAAGAACAGAAACAGAATCCCAAAGATGATTCAGATTCGCCAAATCAAAGTGGTAATGATGGGGGCCAAACATCAGAGAGTTCTGATGAGGATGAAAATGTAAAGAAATATTTTCTTTTAAAAAAAGAATTTATTGATTTCTTGTTCATTTAAAGATTTATGAAATTTGCATCGGCTGAAATTCTATTCTTTCTCGTTAAAAGATAAAGATTGCTAAGCTCATTAAGGTAAGGCAAAAACATTGCTTTAATCAATGGATCAGAACAAATTTAGTGCCCTAGTATTTTTTTTTTATTATTCATGTTATTTTCTGAGAATTATTTCACTTCGAAAACAAAAATTTCTTCTGTTAGATAAGTACGTGGATATATTTTCATTAAATTTAAAGTGAAACTTTAAATCCCTTTTATGCTTACTAACTAACTTGCTATTCATTTCCACTTTTAGTTCTTTATTAAAATATTTCACAAAATTTTCTTTTTCTTCAGGTGCATGGCGATGAAAATAACACTTGTTTTAACTGGAGAAATTATGGATTTACAAGCCAAGAATTAGAATTGGAACTTGCTTTCGAATTATATGACGTTCCAAGTGTTTGGAGAGTACCAATAGAACAGTTAATAAGTCATTTGAAAAGAAAGGTAAGCGACTCATTACTCATCAGCTTTTTTTTTGCTGACTTCACTATCAGTTTGATTAAATAAGTGGTGGTTAAGAAAATATTATAAAATTGTTATCTTAACATATTATAAGAAATAAGAGGCCTGAAAGTTTACTTTCAGTTGTTACTATTATTAAATTTTTTCCTTTTTTTGAATTATTTTCGTTTTTTTGAAATTTGAAGACAAATTTTTTTCTATATTAGGATAAATTTAATAAATAAACGAATATAAACTGTCCGTTAACAATTTAAAGGGATTAAAATTGAAATATGGTAGAGATAGGGAAATTAGTCCATATTTTTAAAACATTAATTTTGTTGTTTGGAATAATGGATTATAAATTCATATTTTTTGTACTATCATAGTTTATCATTTATGATTGTGTTTATTTTATAACTTACTGACTCTTTTAACTCTATCAGTTCAACATTTTCTAGGATGTCTCAATACCACATTGAATCTAATACGGTTAATTAGGCTGACTAGGTTGAAATTTTTATAAGATTTATTTAATAATTCCAAGTTAGCAACGAAAGGATACAAATTACTTTCCGATTTATTTGTTCACTTTTTTTAGATTTTTACACAAAACTTCTTCTACTCAAAATTAATAGTGGTCTTAGTAGGAGTGCATAAAATTAACATAAATAATTTAATTGAAAAAAGTATAAATCGAATTTTTAACATTTTCCGCATTTATATTTTATTTGGATTTATAATTAAAAAAGGTGCGATGGACAATTTTTTAAGAATTTTTAGTTTTAATATTTTCTTATGAAAATAAAATTTAAGAACTTTTCACAGCATCATTAATTTCGAAAATATTCTGTCACCAAGCTTTTTTCTTTTAATTATTTTAATTTTTTTAGGGATTTTTTTGATCGATGAAGTTAGTTCTTATAAATTTTGATATCATTAAAAAGATGCGTGTAAGTTTCAATAATGTTTCACTTTTATTTTTTCTTCACTTTTGTTTCAATGCTTACTGCGTTTGAGTTGAAAATTGTCGTTTTTATTGTTTTAATTCGAAATAATTTCTTTAATTTTGTTATCGATCATTTTTTTTATTTGTCAACTTTTTCTTACATTATTTCTTAGTTTTTGTATAACAGTCATGGGTTTGTTTCATTTATTTTTTTTACCTGTTTTAAATAGCGGAGCATTGATTGTTTCTAGTAAAAATATTGTCTTGGTGTTGATTTTTTGACATTTTTTGATTATCGAAAGTTTTTTTTGGTTTTATTTTATAATAATGTCAGTGATTAGAAGTAAAAACATAAAAAAACTTTTAACTTTAGAAAAATCAGTCTGGCGGGTTTTTTAATCTTCTTATAGATTTGTTTTGCTTTTTCAATAATGTAACAAATGATAAAAGTTTGTCAAGAAAAAATTTGATAAAAACGTATCTTCCATCAACAAGGAAACTTCAAAAGGAGTTTTGCAACAAAACATTGGCAGCAGAAATTTTCATGTAATTTGCTCATCAAAAGCATCATATAGCATCAATCATCTTAATTTTTCAATATTAACTTACACACTATCTCCCATTCTGATCTTGAAACAATAGCTAGCATGAATTTATTAGTCTCAACAAAAAAATGCTGAAAGGTTGAAAAAGTTGAAATAAATTGTAAAATTTCTAAATGATATACCAGATAGTATTAAACATTACGTCATTTTATTACTCTGGAGTTACGATAATCTTTTGAAAATATTTGCTGATCAAAAATTTTAGGATGCTAGCAGTAATAAAAAGGCAGGACCATTCGAAGAGATTCGATTTGCTTGTAAGATTTTAACAGATTATATGGATAATTTCAAAGGTAAAGAAATTTCTATTTGTGTAAACAAGCACTTTTTTTAGTGTTTAAAAGTCAAAAGAATGAATTTACTTAATGCAAACTATTTTCATTAATTCAATTCTGGGACACAAAAAAATATATGAACAAAAATTTTAAAGAAAATTTTCCAATCCATACTTTCTCCATTTATATTATTCCATTTCTCTACATTTAAAAAAGCGAAATCAATCCATTTCAAAGTTTTTCCAAATTTTAAAAAGCATTTAACGAAACTGTATCTTATTTGTATATTCATATAATCCATTTAACTGATACAAGTTTAGAGCTATAAAATATCAGATATAACTATTTTAGCAGAGGGGATGTGAAATTTATTATTATTACTATTATTATTACTATTGTTATTATTACCATTATTATTATCAATATTATTATTATTACTATTGTTATTATTACTATTATTATCATTACTATTATTATTACTATTATTATTACTATTATTATTATTACTATTATTATTATTACTATTATTATTATTACTATTATTATTATTACTATTACTATTATTATTATTACTATTATTATTACTATTGTTATTATGACTATTATTATTATCAATATTATTATTATTATTATTATTATTGTTATTATTACTATTATTATTATTACTATTATTGTTTTGTTCAGAACACCACAAATTAGTGGCATTTACAATGCAAAGGATGATGCCGTTCCTCCTCGAAATGAGATACGCAGATACGAAATCAAAAAATATATCTTATGATTCGGCTGGACGAGATAAAATTCTAGCTGAGGCTCGGGCTAGTGCTGATTTTGCCACAGAGTGGATAAGATCCAGAAAGCTTTTCTACAAGGGTATTTCCTCAGAACTTAGAAAGATGTTAGCTAATCTTAAGATAAATTCTCTCGAAACAGATATGAATCGTTCGACAGATAAAATGAATAACAAAATGACTGATTCAGAAACAAACGTAATTACTTCTAAATTAAAAGAACTGACTTGTACTCTTTACAAAACTACTCTTGATACGAATGAAACATCTTCTGGAGCGAACACAGAGACTTCTAAAGGAGGAAAAATGGTTTTCAAAACGATCGAACCTATTGATGACGAGCATGCATCAACTTCTGGAATAAACGAAGTATCATACAAAAGAGAAGAAATGGATTCTAAAGCACAGGCACGAATGCAATCTAAGAAAGCAAATGTTTTGCAAACTATAATTAAATCCATAGTCGCAAGTAGCGATTCTGTGCAAAAGTTCAACAAAATCGCTCTAGAAAATGCTGGACGAATGTTACACGATACTCATGAAAAGAAAATATTGGCTGAGAAAATGAAATTCGGCAATTTACTCTCAAAGCAACAATCACAGTCCTTCAAAGATGACTTTAATCTCTGTATTAAATTCGCCCATGATATTAAAAATTGTATTTTCAATATAATCAAGAATATAGATACAATTACTGAATATTTGAAGCTGAATGAGGAGAAATTATTATCAGGGAAAGAGGATGTACTTCAAAATTTAGCTTATTTTGAATATGAACTTTGCGAATACCTTTTGGAGTTTCACGAAGTTGCCTTTACTTGCCAAAAAGCAGGAGAATTGCTTGAAGAAACGAGTTGTGAATCGATTACTGCATCTATCAATCGAGGATCAATTGAATATGAAAGCTTGTTTTACAATCACTTGTCAAATTTTGTAGCTTTATCGCAAACTTTTCAAACAGCTTGGAATGCTAGTGATGCCTATCTTGATATATTGCACTGTTTGTTCGTTTTGCTGGTTGATGATATCGAGAAATTTTGGAGCGATCTTCCTCAAGGATCTAATCCTGCTTGTTTTAACAAATGTAATATCAAAAGTGCTCATGGAACTCAAATAAACACTACTAATGTACCACACAATGTTGCTGCTATAGTGTCAGGAAAATTAAGTACCCAAATTCCGAAACAAATCATATCAAGAGAGAAAACCACTCCAACAGCAACAACAGCAGTTAAGGCGAAGGGAAAGACACGTGTATGATAAATTTAATTCATTACCTAAGTCATTTTTAACTGATTAGACAGTGTTATTTGGTCCAAAACTCCTTGCGTTTTAATTTTAGATTTGCTTCATTAGAAGCAACATTTTCTTTCAAATAAATGCAAACAAAGATCAGTAGGATTCAAAGATATACGAATACAAAAAATTCAAAGACAGGATATAGATCGTTGTAGGATACTGATGTTGCATAGAAACATATATATATATATATATAAACAATAACTGCAGAGCTACCGTAAGCTGGCTGATTTGGATATAATTTTTTCGAACCAATTTTTAACAATTAAATTCCAATTGCAATTTAATTTTAATATTTGCAGAAATCGAAAAAGAAAAAAAGAAGATAAAGCATAAGCTCCTGATGTATATTCCAAATATGTCAGGTTCTCCTCGACTTGTTTTTCCAAGAAAGAAGAAATTTGAAATATTGTCTAATTTTCATACTTATTCTAATTATTTAAGTTTTGTAAGTTTTTTTTTAGAAAAGGAAAAGATTTTAAATTGTTGTTCAATACGCAAACTTGTTTTAAATGTTTATTTTTTGGAAAAGAAAAAATTTGAGATATTGTTGTCTAACTTGCAAAATTGTTTTGATTGTTTCGTTTTTTTGTATTTTTATTTCTTTTTTTGATGAAAGCATAGCATAGAAGTATCTGTAGAGACTAATATAGCAGGAAGATATCATGCCATTATAGAAGTTTTGCATGAAAGTTGAAAATGTCGTCATCTTCTGATATTTTAAATAGGAAAAACAGGATAGTTAGTGTATTATGATTTGTCATAACTAAAATAATTGCTTCATTCATGTACTGCCGGAAATTTTAGAATCCTGAAATTTTCTGCAATTTGGTAATTTTAATCTTAAAAATATCGGAAAAAAGCTTTGAAAGAACTGGCTATTTAATAAATTTTAGCTAAATTTACGCGAGATTTCTTGTCACCCTTCTTTTTTGTTTGCTAATTACTCTAATTTTTCTTGTTTAAAGTATATTTGCCTATTGCAAATAATTAATTATAACTTCACTCGATGAAGGTCTAGAAACTTAACTTTTGAACGTCTTAAAAATATATAAGCGCATTGGCAAAATTAATAAATGTTTGTTTTCATTTTACTTTTCATTATTGAAATACACAACATTTCATTTTTAACATTTGATAAATATTCTGCATAATTTTTTTTAAATTGCCTTTCATCATTAGATGAACTCTATCCATTTAACCGCTTTTTGTTTTAAAAAATATTGCATCCCTGATATGTAATTTCTGGGAAAAATTTGCATTAACTTTTGTTTCTTTTACTCTCCCTTGTTTTGATATATGTCATGGTCAATTCTTCTTCCAGTATATTGTATGCTTATATGCTTTTTAGCGAAATTCTTTGCAGCAAAATTTTGCAAATTTTGCTGCAAAGAATTTTTTCATAGTTACAATGATCTGATAAAATGAATTATTCAAAATATATATGTATATGTTAACATTTAAACATTCAAACCATCAAAAGTTTAATATTCTTAAAATAGCTGAGCAATATAGAAGGTTCCAATGAGCCAATAGATCGGTAACGGCAAGAACAGATATCTTTCATATACCTTCAGAAAAAATTATATAATTTGTGCCTATCAACACCTCTGATATATGGCCATTTATAGCTAGAGGTATTAGGGCCGGGCCCGCAACAGTCCAGTGAATTTAGCCTAGAAAGTGAAACAACTATTTTTGTCTTTTTAGATTTACTTGTATACCTTGCAGTGCCTTCATTCTAAGTATACTTATTTATCCTGCGAAAGTCGGATTTGAATAAGAAGTGATTAGGCGGATGAATGAGTCAAGAAGATACTCACATTTGTAAATTTCATTTAGAAAGCCTTGTATTACTTTGTAATCTTAGGTTGACTTAGATAGTATACATTTGTCTCTTTACTGAATCCTTTTTTCTTCCTTTTCCTCTCTTCTGTTTCCCTCTTCCATCAGAAATTGAAAATTAAAATTTGATCATGTCCAACAACAACAATCACGTCCAACAGATTAGGAATCACAACTTATATTTGGAGATTGTCAGCGTTTTGAAATTTTTTAAAATTTAATGAATTTCACTTTCAGCCAATTAGGAATAGATATTCCAATTTATTTCCTGCCATCCCAAGAATAAAATATTGAATTAATTACTGACAGAAATTCATAATGATAAAGGACAACATGATGAAGAAATGCTATTAGGACATTTGTTACATCTTTGTTTTAATAAATTTACTTTTCAAATTTTTTCACTCTCGAAAATTTAATTAATTTATCATTTTAAATCATCCTTATCAGTCTATATTATAGAAGAATGACGAAATGGAAGAAATGTGTGGTTGCTTTAGAGTGACACCAATGGTACGACCGCCATAATACATTGCAAATCGACCCATACCGCTTTTCAAACAATTTTAGCAACTCACTTTCCCATTTACAACGTTGTTAGATCAAGCGTAAACCAATCTAGTCAAATAACCTATTGAATTTCGACCTCAAAAATACCAAATTTCACAGAATTTGTCCACTGAAAGCTACCTGAACTTCACCTTTCTTACCAGACATGTTGTTGAGTACACCTTAGTTAAAGCCATTTTACAACGCCTCAGGCAAAATAACCGAAATGCAAATTTGCTAAAGTATAGAGTAAAGGATCACTTAAGTGATGCTCCAAAAATAAGCCATAAGTAACTTTAAGTAATTTTTAAAAAGCGCAAATAACAGTGAAAAAAAGATATAAAGTCTGAAATTTCTATAATTCAAACACTTCGTGCCATTTAATTAAAAGTGTTTGATAGTTAAATTTATATTCATCTTGTAGCATAAATTCTCGACCATACGTTGATTACACTTTGAAATGTTTAGTATGCGAAACTAACGTGTTACGTGCCATTTTGTAAGTGTTACTTACCAGCAGGCAATGCATCTTTTGGAGTGAATACGACCATAGCGAAGAGTCCCAGCGTAGTCGTTACATCGCTCTTTGCCACATATACAGCTGTTTCTCCATCCTTTCAACCATTTCTGGTGAGAACGTACTTTCGGATCGGTTGTTTCGGGATATTTTTAGGCAGTATTCCGTCTTTAACTGTTGTATAAGATTGTACGTGAGGGCACGTCACGTTACTGAGCTTTTTTGTACGGCTTTTCTTGTCATTTTTTAATGTAGAAATTACGGAATTCTGCAAAAATTACAAGGTTTTTGCATTATTCGTTTGAAAGAATTTCCAAATTATCACTACCATACTAAAACGGAATTCTGGAAATAGGATTCGAATTCCTGGAATGGAATTCGAAACCCAAAATATGGAGTTCCCCTAGATTTTTTCGTCCTCTCGAAGGATTTAAAGTCATGTATAATACGAAACCTTTTAAATGTTCAGTTTTAAATAGTGAACTATCCACTTAATATTTTAATGTCTGTAAGATTTTCAAGGTTTAAATAGAACGAGTAGCATACTTCAAAATGGCCTTAAATTTTGAAGAATTATTAATTTCTGAATACTTTCTACTGTAATAACAAATGGTATATGAGTGATTTTAAAAGAATGCATAGCGTTAAGAATACGCGTATGTGGTAATTTTTTAGTGTATATTATTAGTGTATATTAGAAAGGTTATGAAAGAATCTAAGCTTCTAATTTATATGGTTTTTACTATCGTAATTTTTTTACTGGGCGTTTATAGTTGTTAGTCTTTTTTGCCGCCACTGGGCTATTATGTCCAGTGGCGGCAAAAAGGAAAAAAGAATGTGGGAGGATACGAGAGCCCAATCTTTCGGGTAAGAATGATGCATTTGAGGATGAAGGAAACGATGGCGAAAATTTGTGGCGAAATCCGTCTTTCACATCTTTCCCTTTTCCTCATATTACGAAGCACTAACCTGTATTCCATAATTTTCTAACTTTCTAACTATTTCGGTTCTTTTTCATAACATTGTGTTGGCAGAACATTTCCTTTTTGTTACATTTTGTGTTAATTAAAATTTCACAAGCATTTGATGCATCTATCCATGTGTGTAGCGATGTTTTCACGTTGAAGGCGTGCTTACGTTAACATTTCATTTCGCATTTTCCCGAATTTTGGGTGTAATTTCAGCGCTTTCTGATTCTGACCAACACAGTCTAACAACAATGCCAGCCACTGAGGAAATTGCTGCTGCTCCCAGCGCAGCTACAGGTGATAATCTAGCTGTCGTGGTACCATCTAACACTGGAGCATCAATAACTGCACCAACTGGAAAGAAGAGGAACATGGTAGCAAGGATGAATGTCAATGTTCCAACATCTAAAGTTTTGAAATCGCAAACGAAGTCGCAACACAATCATCCACCCTACGGTAACATGATCAAGGCGGCACTGCTGGCCACGCAGGATAAGAAGGGTTCGAGTCGTGCGGCAATCCTGAAGTACATCATGCAGAATTTTGCAGTTGGCGAAAACCCTACCATGGTGAATTCTCACTTTTTCAAGTAATTTCATTCCAACACTATAGGTATGGTCTAAAATGAGTGTAATGGTCGAATTTAACGGAGTATGAATTATTACGCAGTAAGGTGAAATTATTTAAAATTTTTATTTTCAACTAGTGCACCGGTAATATTATTTAAAGTTTGAAATGACACAGTTTGACTGCCTAAGTTTTATTATGGGTTCCGATGGATTTGTTATGTTCTAGAATACTGAAGGTTTCTCGTTTGTATACATATAGGCGATGATAGGACACTAGATAGTTACAAAGAAAAATTAAAAGATTTTACTAGCTATATTTGTCAGATTTGTTATCACTTTATCTTCCGTATTCGCGAATTTTCTGTACAATTTTACCAATTTTGATCCATAGTTTTTCTTTTTTTTTTTTTTTTTGTAGATCTTAGCAGGAATAAATGAATTTTGAAATTCAGGTTAATGCGCACCTTAGAATGGGGTTGAAACGCGGCGTCGCATCAGGTGTTCTGAAGCAAATGAAAGGCACCGGTGCTTCTGGATCATTCCGCTTAGTTGATGCAAAACCAGAATCTCCTAAAAAAGTCAAGAAGCCAGCAATTGAAAAGCCTGCTACAGCTAATGATATAAAAGTGTTGCCGCCAAAAAAGTCCATGAAGACAAAATCTAGCACAAAAAAGGTTGTTTATTCATTACCTAGGTAATTGTTTTAGCGCCGACCTTGCGAGTCTGCTCTCAGATTGATGTTTGAAATTTAATCTGTCAACCGGTTAGATCATTTGGTTTTGCTTATTCGCTAATATATGGTAATACACGATCGACTTGCTTTTTACCAAGATATATATAAATCATGCATCAAAGTATGTGACTTTGTTACAGTTTAAGGGAGCTGCACCGAAGGTTTCGAAGCCAAAAGCTGTACCGAAAAAGAAAGCAAATGCTACTCCTGCAGGAGGAGTTCAAAAAAATAAGAAGGCTGCTGGCAGACCGAAAAAGGCAAAAGCTTCGTCAGTTAAATCGAAAACGACAAAGAAGTCGGCAGTTACACATACAAAGAATAAGAAGTCTGCGGCTTAAGATCAATATTTACCTCATACTCGATCTCATCCGATTTTTTACGTTTATACAGTGTATCGCATAAGCTTCGTTTTAAAAGAATGCAAAATTCTTTCGAAGAGAATGTATTGTCATCGGCAAAGTCCAACCCTTATTGTGTATGATTTTCTACACTGTATGATGTACATGAGTTCTTCAACTAATCTATTAGTAAAAACTATAATCATAATGCTCTATGTTCACATATAAAGCTTAAGGATATTCCTGAAAAAGATTGTTGCGGATGCCGACTTTCAAATAGATTTAGCAATCTTTACAATGAAGAGAAATCCTAACCAAGAACGCAACAGACAAGATACTAGACTTCAAAAAATGCAAAAAATTTGTCGCTTTGTTCATCTGGATTAAAAGAAAACAGTACGGAGCAACGAAGTTCATCGATCTGATGATCATCTGCTGGACTTAAAGATTTTGAATGAAAATTAGCGGAATAGAGGTGCTCTATTTGCTGGGTTTTTTACAATTTCAATTAAAAATTAAAGTTACCAATTCATTTAACTCCTCAACCAGCCTTGACTGTGAACGTAACAACACTTTCTGTACAATCACACCGCTCATCATTTCAGTTATATTAGTCGTTTGAAGCTTATACCAAGACATAATGAAATATGGAAGTTTGCATCTTGATGCTATTTTTCGTTATTCATTTCTACACAATTCAGCCAATCTAATAATACATTGAACAGTGATAGAACGCGGAGTTATTGATTTCCAAACATTTAAGCTGCTGATTGATCACAACACTCTTACATCAAGAGATAACGAAGGCACTAAACTAACAGTAAGGCAGCAATGTAATAAGTGATGTACTGGAAAAAATCATTGAATAAAAGTAATTAAATGATCTTTGATTGCATAAAATCAATTGCACTAAATGGTACAAGAAAACGAACAATCACTACCACAGGTAACGTTAACGATTTCTGGATATAATCGACAATTCATCTCAGCTGTTTTTCTCTGGTTGGATATCATCCATGTAGGATTTGCTGCTCCTTACCAAAAAAATGCTCCAAACATTTCGTTTCTAAAAAACGCAGACAATTAAGCAGAAATGTCTTTAAAAAGCAAAGGGTGCAACTAAACCTAAAGGATAAGCGTGCGATGATGCTTGAAGATCAAGAACCAGGAAAAGATGACTAAATCCCACAAGACGCACAACAGAAAAACTTCTACAAAAATTAAATTAAACAACAAACAAAGCGAAACGGCTATAAAACTGGACAAGCTTTTTTATGCGAGGGGTTGTTTAAGTCCGTTTGATTTTCATAAATTTTTTTAGTCACTTCGATGAACACTTTACTGCATATCTTTTATTTAGTGATGAGTTAAATCTTCCTTGGCTCTCCTTGAATATTTGATATTTGAGCTGCAGGACACCCGCGGATTTCTGATTTTAATTAGATGCAGTGAAAAAATAGTGTAAAGTATGGAAGGTCACTGGAAAAAATTACAAGAGAAGACAATTTACTAGTAACTAAAGAAGTCGTAGAAATAGGACAGAATAAAATATGAGAACAAATACGAAGTACACTTACAGTTAAACAAAATGACGGCTGGAAAAATTAGGAATTGTATGTGACGAAACTGAATTTTCATAATGAAACAATATTTACGATTTACTTCGCATTATCATTTGCGCACACAAACAGAATGAAATTTACAAATCACAAAGTAACAATTTACAATAACAAACGGCCAATACCAGTAATTTCATTGGAGCTTGTCCGCTAACTTTCTAACCAGTGTCTTCATCACAAGAGAAGAATACGGCTAGTATATCAAAGAGTCTTATTTGAAGCAGGATAACAATAAAATAGTATTCCTGGCTTATTGGGATGCTAAACACAATTAAAACTCCTAAAATTTTAGTGAAATGTACTGAAGTCACTGAAAAATTTCCTCAACTAAAGCCGATTTTCTTTGACTCAAACCTGATATATCTTAATTGAATAACAGAAGCTAAAAGCTTTTCCTTCAAGCAAGTACACAGACTAAATTAGGGGGATGTAACAATAAGAACACATTTGCATTGTAAGCATCGCCAGTACATTAGCACGTTCATTCTTGAAATCGTGAGATTACGTAGTAGAAGCGCCGAAGTCAAGGACAAAAGAGCATTTTTGCTTAATAACTGCTTAAGAACAGAAATTCACTTCATGGTGAAATAGCATGGAATATTAAGAAAGGCGTGCTGTTATTGGGAAGAAATGTAATCATTCTCAGGATAACAGTCTGAAAATTTCCAATTGTCATTTTTATTACAGATTAATTTTGTGAGTTCCATTCTTGAGACACGGGCTATGCCAAGATTCCAACTTAACCCGTGTAAGTAACCAGAAATCATGCGTTTCATTGGAAAATCAAGCGGAACTTAGACTTTATGCTAGTAGTTCCTTAAGCGCAAGTATACTAAATACAAAAAATGAGCAGAAATCCAATTACTTGGTTTGCGATGCCTTTGGTTGAGCAGGCTGAAAAACAGCACTTGAAGCCATTAAATTCTGAATGTACTGCCCAAGCACCTGATTTTCAGATCGCAATTTTAGGCTTTCTTCCTTAACACTATCAACGCGTTGGCTCAAATCTACAAACTGCCTTTAAAATATTACGAACAAAGCAATTATGACAGAGTTAATGATATATTTCAGAAATAAAAGCTAGAACAAAAACAAATTTTTTATTGACCTAAGAATTATTCATTAACTCAATTTTTTACGCAGCGGGAGCGAATCCTGCGAGTTCGAAAAATTGACAGGAACACCGGAAAGAGGAACTGATTTTATAAGTTCCAAATTCAATAAAGATTGATTTACGGAGAATGCTTCTTCAATGGATAAAGTTTTCTCACTTGTTATAATATTAATCACTAACCGTATAACACAGTACGATATTTTAGCGAAGATGGAAGCAGCAGAAATGAAAAATTATTGAAAGAATTAAGTAATAAATTACCATCCAGAGTATTCTGAAGTTCGAGAACTTGAGATATCAGTCGTGCTTTCTCTTCTTGATCATCAGATTCTTCTCTCGGCAACGGTTGTGCCGGACGAGGGGTTCGACCTCCTGTATCTATTGAACTTCCTTGAGATTCTACAAATCATTTAAAACTTTAGTAATGCAAAAAAGTTTTCCCGTAGTTTTCAAACTTCATATTGAAGCCTACCATCATCTGCAAGCGGAAAATTGTCTGTTTCGTGGGTAACCGCTGTATCTGTGGACATCAACCTGGAATAAGAATTGAAATAATCCAAATTGAATTAAGGAAAACATTCCCGTGACAAAAAAAAAAAGACAAATCTT
This sequence comes from Dipetalonema caudispina, assembly GCA_013365325.1. Classification (NCBI taxonomy): domain Eukaryota; kingdom Metazoa; phylum Nematoda; class Chromadorea; order Rhabditida; family Onchocercidae; genus Dipetalonema; species Dipetalonema caudispina. Next base: position 381,319 of record JABVXV010000023.1, on the reverse strand, counting down.
GTACCAATTTTAATTAAGAACACATATACGCACAGAGATCTGAGAACTCGTAAGATATTTCGGGACAGATTAATATCATCTCCCAGTAATCTAGATATCGAGAATGTTGCAATCCTAAAATTATTATCGTGAAGGAAATGAATAGTTCCTGATACAGAATTCTTCCTGCGATACTCTGATGCATTAGATGTTATTCTTCATTTGATGACTTCTACGAGCTTCCATAACCAATTTTACTTGAAACGAATAAAAAATATAGTACAGATATAAAATCATCCAGTAGAAAAGTGATAAGATTACGATAGAAAAGAGAGAGAAAAGGAAGAGAAGAAATCGATGAGTTGGAAGGAATGCTAAGAGTCAAATGAGAAGTCTGCCCTAAAGCTTCCTCAATCGATTTCAAAAGAGTCTCTGAAATTCGCCAGTTATTTGTTTTCAAACATTCAAAAGAATGCAGAAAATTTTCAACATACAAATTTCTGCATCTATTATACATGAATGTTATATGTAAATGAGACAAGTCATCTGATCTAATAAACAATATAGCCCAGCCCCCCTTATAGTAAAAATGATTCATGTTGTTTTAACAATGTTAACTGTTAAGATTGTAAAATATTAGAAATATGTGCATTTCATGTAACTATAAGATAATTTATCTTTTATGAATAATTCTATCTTTAACTGTACTTCCTTGGCAAGTTACCCAACTGATCGTTAAATGTGAAATGATCTCTCAAGTCATTCAATAATATGATAGAGTGTTACTTTCACGATGATCTTATCTCAGAATCCTTGGAAGACAAAAAATTGAAAAAAGTTTGGAAAAGAATTTAATTTGAAAAAATTAGCGAAATAAGTGAAAGAACAGCAAGTGACAAGAGATAGAAATTGGTTGAGACAAGTTTTGCTAGACTGTACTATCCCTCCCTCCTTCTTACCACAAACCTTCTCTCTCTCCCTCTCTCTCTCCCTCCCACATCATTTCACAAAATGGAATTCATTTTGGCCGAACCATTTTGCGTGAAAGTGTAGTATGGCCGGGTACAAATGGGAGATGATTTGAGGTAGTGCGGATAGTTCTCTCGAAATTCGGGATGGTTTCATATTACTTATATAAGAGTTCAGGTTTATCCTCTAGAAATTTTATTCCTTATAAAATCCGATCAATCACCATGCTCTCTTCACATTATTTCACGTTTGATCACGTTACGCGTGTTTTACTGATATTACTATGTTTGTTTCTTTTTTGATTCACGATGAATCGCACATTTACTACCCTTATCGTTGTGTACTTTGTCTTTCCCGCTATCTTTCACTTGCGCACAAAAATTTTCATTTTTTCTTGCTGATTTAAATTGTTGAACGATTTCAGACATCAACAATGATCACAGATATGCAATTAGGCGTTGTAGCAAATGCCTTAGGCATTGCTATGCTTCTGCTAGTTGTCTTCTTTCATTACGTCACAACCAGTCAACGTCAAAAGAAATAACTAAGGGAATGTTCAGTTCGTGTTTTAAAATTTCAACTATTTCATTTTAATTCATCATCAGCATTACATCAAGTTTAGCTACCGTTTATCACATTCAATCATTATTTGAGAATAGAAATTATATAATTTAAACTACTAGGTTTTACTCTTCATTTCAGTGCAGTGAATCGAAACCGATCATTTTATAGTTTTACTTTTTTATTGATATATTTGCATGTGTGTTTTCTATTTATAATCAAATTATATCCACTTTGTTTCAGATCAGTTATCCAGAACGCTAAAGGCTTCATCTCTACAATGACTATTTATTTTATGGACAACTTATCAAGTGCCTTCCTAAAGAATTCTTTCGAGAAACAGTTTCGGCAGTGATATTACATATGTTTTATAGTCGAGAATTAACTGTAGCTGTAATAGTTAATTTATTCCGTATTTATGTCTTCCTAATATCCATAACCTAAAAGCCGCGCTCAAAAATTCTGTGTTTAAAGTCTTTATAAATGGGGATTTAAAATATTAAAACCAAATCACACAAGTAAGCAGGCATAACTATAAAAGGTGTTGTATTCTGCTTGTTTAATTTGTAATGTGGAAAGATAACTAATGATTTTTCAGGATTTTCCATAAAAATTCGTACAAAATTTTGTCTTTTTTATGCTTTTAGGAGTTATAAACTCTGTTATGAAATATCTGATTAAATATGAGTTGTTTCATAGAAGCAAATAGTAACAGCTGTTTATTTAATGTATTGGATGTCTTAATTCAGCTCAATATCTATCCATATCAGATGCAGAAGTATTAGGTGTAGTTTGTATTGTTTTGGAAATGTTAGGTATATTCCATAACTGGAAACTCATTAGCCAGATAATCGATCGTTGATTTTAACCTTTTTCTCAGATTTGCCTTTTGCAACCACAATTTAAATGAGTTATACGAATGAGTTTATGCGAATCTCTGACGGCTTATCAGCCACTGCAGTTGTTCCACAGAGTATGGTACACGCTGGTACCTCGTTTACTTTTGCAACTTCTGGAAGTCGAGGTCGAAGATTTCCAGGTAGTGGTTATACATCACCTGGTGCAAGATCTGTTGCCAGTAACGGGTTAGTTCAGTTCATTGTGCTACAGGTCTACACTTTTCCTTCTGTTAATTGATTTATGTGCACGTTTTCTGTTGCTGTTGTTTGGCGTTAAACGATGTAATTCCATATACTAAGGCTTTTTTTTTTTCTCATTTCAGTATAGTGACGAATAGGGCACTCAGTGGAATCACCAGCATTAATATCATACCCAAATTACTCGTATTTACTTGTACATTGATTTGCAGACATAGTTAATTATTTACATCCTAGTAGTCTCGAAATTTGCACATATTTTTTGTCCTTTTTTTATTATATTAATATTTTTTTAGATCTATGGATCACATAGGATGTCTTACAGCAGTCAGGATGACAGCAGTAGCGAAACTTAATCGTTATTTTCGACGACTTATTCGTTTTCATCAGATGGACTTCGAATTTGCTCTTTGGCAAATGATTTATCTGCTAATCAAACCTCAGAAAGTATATCGCAATTTTATGTATCGCAAACGTTCGTTTCGTGTTCTTTTATATCTATAATAAATGCTGAAATTAAAAGATTATGGCAAATGTTGAAATTTAAGTTAAATTAAAAAGTGGTACTCATTTCATAACAGTCTGGAGAATAGTATTACCAACTGTCTTAGCCGAGTGATCCTAATCTCTAGGATTGTATGAGTGGATGAATATTGTTATCACTTCCTGTATCAGCAAACCATCACTGGGAAAGATACTGCTATGTATGAACGATTTCATATATTTGTAGTGTGGAGTTTCTTGAACACGAAAAAATTTAATGATTCAGGAACAAAGGACCAGTGGGCACGCGATGATCCAGCGTTTCTTGTGCTACTTCTGACAATTCTTGCTATATCGAGCATTTTGTTTGCATGGACTATTCAACTTTCATTCATTGGCTTCATCGCATTTTTCCTATGGGTCGTTTTTATTGATTGTATTGGTGTTGGAATTCTCATCGCGACTATTTTATGGTAATCTGTGATTATTTGGTGATAATCTGGTTTCCGCTTCATCTCTGAAAAGAGAAGGGAAAAGTCACCATCATGGGAAAAAAAAATGTTTGCATCTATAAAATTCATTACACTAAGAAGCCTTTCGAGAGTAATAGGGCCAAGATGGGATTACATCTTTGAGCTGATTGTTTCAAATTTATCGCTCTGAGTTAGTATAATTTGAGTCAGGAAAAATAGTTTTATAGATTTATAAACGAATTCAGTGTAGGAATTTACCGATAAGTTGGAGTAAGAATTTTCAGGTTTACGTCTAATCGTTTCTTGAGGCGAGTTAACGATCAGGATGTGGAATGGGCTTATTGTTTTGATGTACATCTCAACGCATTTTTTCCGATGCTTATGCTTCTTCATGTTCTTTTACCCCTCACATTTTCGCGTAAGATTCAATATTTTTTATAGTTTTCTGGAACTTAATTTTTAGTTTTTGCATCTGTAATTATCTCTTATTTAACATGGATTTCGATATCAAATGGTCAACATGAAACTGCTTTTTAGATTTGATAGGTTTCGATTCATTTTTGCCGCGTTTGTTTGGTAATACGATTTGGTTTGTAGCCATAGTTTACTATATATACATCACCTTCTTGGGATATACCGGTATCTTGCATAATTTCTTGGTAGTTTTGATGAAAGTTATATAATTTATGGATTAATTTGCTGAAAGCTCATTTCAATTTCTTAGGACTTAGCATAGGTATGATGGCATTTTTCTTTCTTTATCTCTTTACTTGAATGGTTGTATATTTAAACAGAAAACTTCAACCTTTTAGCCGTTAAAACCCGAAATGATTTTAAGGTTTTTTGATTTGAATACTCATATATGTCAGTTCTCACCAGAAGGAAAATCAGAATTCTCATTTCACCTTCAATTTTCAAACATGCACAAAATTTTTACATTTTCAGCACTTCCGATTCTGAAAAATACACACATCTTCCTGTATCCGATCACGTTCCTATTCATATTTTATGTGGCGACTGTTACTGCCGGTTGGAATATTTCTGTGACAGCTATGGATTTTTATCACTTAAGAGCTGAAAATAGGCAAAGAGGACATTGAGAGTATGATGTTTGCTTTTATAAATGCGAATTTATACTTGCTTGTTTTCAAGCCTTTGCTGTGCAGTAATATACATGCTCCTAGTGGAAGACTATGAGACCGTACGATAGGAGTAAGTAGGCTTCAGTCTACCGTACATTACATAAAACTAACCTGTTTAGTGATTTCCAACCTCAGTGTTGTATGATTTCCAAGTTGCGCTTAAATTTGGTTGAGAAGAGTTAAACATTCTGCATCAGAAGTTATCAAATCTGTCATCTATTTTCAACCAATTGATATTTGTTATGCTTTTTGTGTTTATAATGGTGGTTTGCAGAGAACTACACAGTTGAAGAGATGTACTTATTTATAGAACGTTTTTGTATGAGGAACTTACATAAATATTCAATACGAAAAAAGACCATATGACTTATCTTTTGTAATGATTTCTTTTCTATCCTGGTAAACAATTCCTTGTCCAAAGAGAAGGAATTTTTGGGGGTGCTTCAGATCAGATACAAAGGGAAATCATCTTAAATTTCTTCGTATTTGTTCGCTGTTTTTAAAAAATAAATGCTGGAAGATAAAACAATCCGAATGTGAATCGTGGGAGAAAGAAAAAGAATAAGATGGGAGTGTTAATTCAACCAAACTAATAATAACTCTTTAAGATCTAATTTGATTCATTTAATCAATGATACCGAATTAAAAAGGGACAAAGGAGAGTTGGGGAAGAAGGCGATTAAAACGATAAACAATGTGGTGTGGGGTATTTTTTTTTTTGTTAGTAGTTTATGCATGTGGTGTTATAGGCAATTTGTCGGTCTTACATTGAGAAAATTGTGAAATGACATTCAAGTTTTTAGATATTGAATACTCACTCATCCTTAGAAGTTAGTAATTATGATTGTCGTTGATCAGCTTATGGCACAAGTCACCATTAATTTTCATTTAACAACAACTCGTGGACAAACAAAATGTAAGCTATTAAGTTTTATTTCATTGTGGTTACATTCAGGTGAACTTAATTTTTATGCATCTATAGTATAGCAAAGAATACAACACGGGCAGTTATCATCAATAGTCGGTGCTTTTGTAAATGTATAGGGAAAGGGAAGCTGAAACTATTAATTGCTTCCCAGAAAAAATACTACAAATGTTGCTCTGTACAAGAAAGTTGCCAGTTAAACGAAATTATTGGCAATGCTTATCTGTCCAGATAAGCAATCACTTATCGTTGGAAGTTGAAACCCATTCAGTGATATCAAAGTTGCTCATTGCATCACTGTATAATATCCCCAGTAACATATACTGAAATAATTTATTTTTTGCAAATGCAAATATGCAGGAAAAATAAAAAAATTGCTAACAACATTTATTCTCTCTGTACAATGTTGCATAATTTTTTTTAGCACTTTATAATTTTTTAAAAGCCAGTTGCCAACACTCGATTTAATATTCATTATTGATCAAATCTCTTTCCTGGCAAACTATCTCATCGGAATATTTGAGGATTAGGAGAAAAAACCCATTGCAAATTCGTTATTTTCGTAACGTGCTTAATGTTGCTTTATACTTGCCGAAATTAGTTTCGCAGCTCACTTAGTTATTTTTTCCGTTAAATAGGTTTACTTATATCTTATTGTTTAAATGAAATTATATGGACAGGTAAACAAATCAAAGTAGGATAGGAATGCAGTACTGAGGTAAATTTGTTAGAAAGCGAAAAAAGAAAACGGGAATGCCTACAGTTTTATTTTTATTGCTTCTTATTAGAATGAACCAAAATATGTGAATAAATAAACTGTTGATTAAGTCAACAAATATTCAAATATATAGGCAATTAAGGAGTGAAAATGTAAATATAAAGCCAAGAACTCAGACTTTATGTTTTCATTGACTTACTTGAAAACAATAAAACTGAACGGAAAAATTGATTCGCGAATTCTTATCGATAGCGTTTGCGTCGCATACATGAAAAGATGCCACAATAGAGCGTGCCTGCGAATGTAGCCATTGGATATGGATTTTGATGGTTTGGCTTCGAAGATTCATACTCGGATTCCCATGTTGCCTCAAGCTAAATATTACTTCCTTCAGTTACATAGGTACCTTTGTTGAAATGACACCAGGCAAACTTAGATAGACACATGTACTTATCCGAAACTCTTCCTACTGCTCCACGTGTTATCGGATAGCGGGAAATAGAAAAAAATTTATTGATAACACAAATTCATACAAGCAAATGGGGATGAAAATGTTTCCAATAATAGATGTGATAATAAACGTATCACCGAAACATCTCTCTGAAATTGCAGTAACAAAGTGTAATTGCAACATTTCACGTACTATAAATGCAAATTTAACTTTTTTTTTAGACAGCATGCCTAACTTTGCGAACAGGGTTGTAGCAAAACGATAATATCACCTCTCATTAAAAGATTTTGCAGTTTTTAGATTTTCGATGAAGAAATAACAATATTCTTCACACAGTCATAGAAACATGATGGACAAGAAGTTCTAAAATTTATATCTGAAAGACGATAAATGACTGAAAATGGTATACCAGGAAAAAGAGCCTGCGGTGAGTTTTGATAAATTAATTTGAAAAATATGACAGATCATAGATGAACAATGGGCATTAGTATTATCATTAAATTGTTCATCCTTCATCTACTTTCAATCGTGAACTGAACAATTATCGCTGGCATTTCTTTCATTGTAACTTCCAGTAAAAGATATCATCATATCACTGTCTTTATCACGATTATCAACCACTGCATCACTTACTGTTTAACTCAAATCTTAGAAGGACCAACTGAGTGCAGTGCAGAGAGAAAGAAATGAACGATATCGTACAACCTAAACATTTATAACTTACCGTTTCTTGTACCACAATTTATTATCAGTGGCGAGTCGAGGATAGTCGGGAATACTGAAATCTATACTTTCACTGGTAATTCTGGTAGGCATTAGTGATAGGAGAGGTGATGTAGAAAGTTTTTCACCGCTATCATCAGTAACGGCAGTTCCATAAAGCATTTCACTAGATACCATTGATTCATTCTTTTGATTTTTTTCAATTTTCTGTAAGGAAATATAACATGATTCTAATAGAAATTCGATCCGCCGAAATGTAAAGAAATGAAGTTTTACTATCATATAAGAACGCAGCATACATATTTCCGAAAAATAGTGCAAACAGATGAGTAGCCGCACATCGTAATCACTTAATACAAATTTGTTTGATCTCATCCTATCGTTATGCAAATCTTCATTGATCTGACATATATATATATGTATATAGTCGATCAATCGATAAGATTGGAAATAAATGTATTTGAAATATAGTTTACAAAACGAGGAATTTATCTCAGCAATTGATATTAGAACATTTTAAGAATAGAAAAGCTGGAAAATGAAATTCGAATAAACAAAGCCATGTTGGCATCATCTTTTGGAAATATCAACTGAATAAAATATTTGACATAATTTTGACGTAAAACATCTCCAAAAATGGCATCTGTAAGAGGAACAGAAATAATTTTAAGAAAAAGTAATTGGAAATAATGAAAAAGTTCGATATGAGTAGAAGTAAAATCGTCGAGAGTAAAACTGAAATGATGAGAAATAAATGCATTTATTCGGAATCAGGAAAGAAGAAACATGACGAAGGGAATGATGATAACATTCTCAAGCCCGGAAACCCTTGTTACCTATCTGAGCAATCGCCGATCGATTTACTACAGAAGAGGAACAGCAAGAGAAATGGAAAAAGTAGGAGTAAAAGGAGAATTAGTGGGGAGTTGTACTAAATTTGAAATTTTAGTCAATGAATAAAGTAAAAATCGACTTTTATGTTTGGCAATCCTTTTTGTCTTATTTCATGTAAGCAGCTTAGTGGACCGTTTAATATTTTACTATTCTAGACAACATGTTTGAGACTAATATCTTCATTCTAAGCTTAATATAGCCATGAAATGATAAAAAGTAAAACTTTAATTTATTTCGGGTCCCAAACAAATTTTACGCCGAAAGATGACACAATGATTCCCTTGTTCACCTTTATTCTCTTCACTGCAGTACTTCGATGTTGCACTTATAAGGGAATGATCGGAAGCACATATTGCTGTACAGTACAACATTGATACACAATATCACACATGTTCTAGATACTATCCTTCTCAATCAAAATCGGCATTTTAGATCTATCAACAAAGGTTAGTAACTTTTTTTTTCAAATATCACTTTAGGTAATTAAGTCAAAGATTAAATAAAATTTATGAGAATGTTAATTAAGGTACACATAGCAATAACCACTAAATCGTTAGCATTGAAAACTCAAATATTTTACTTAATTTTTGAAAATTACAGTTCACACTTTACATATCCTTGAAAGTAGTAGCATTTTTAGATCCTAATGCTCCAGTGCAAGTTGAAATTGACATATCTGTAGAAAGCATTGGATCAATATCGGAACAACAAATGGTTAGTATCTACGATAGACATTATTGTAATCACTGAGTGCTACCATCAAATAAGATTTCTGATTCCCGGAATTTTCACTGGAATGCTATTTTCGGCAGAAGTGATTAGATCGACGATTAGTTTTCAACTCGTTTGCAAATCGAGAAGACCTACCAATGGCTAGTAAAATACTCAAAGATATATGGGCACCGGATACGTACCATTTTTATCTGCTTGAGCAACAAAATTTTGAACTTCATATTACATTCAGAATAGGTCGTTTGAAATCCAATCATTAAACCCAATACCAAAAATAACCAAAGGTTATCATAACTTCTTCTGAACTTTGAACTTTAATGTTCTTGGAATCATTGAATTAATGGTCACTGTCCCGCAAAAATAACTTGTCCCAAAGGCTCATCTCATTTTTTGCTTCTTTCATCTCCTCGCCTTATCGCAAAAATCCTTGATCAAAGATGTATTTATTTGTTTGTTAATGGAAGGAGTTTTACTTACAACCATTGAATTTAAAAATCTTTGTTATCAGACATTCAGATGCATTCAGAGTGGACGGCATCCATATTTGCATACTCTAACAGTACCCAAAGTCCTGTTTCGAGTTCGTTACGACGGACAGATTGATGTATCACAGAGGTGCAAAGTTTTCTTTTCTTTTACCTATTTGTTGCCTACCAATTTTGCTTGTTTTTTCTTATTGTTCATTTACAAATTTTATTCATGTAATTGCTTATCTCTTTACAGAATAATGGCAAAACATGGCAGAATATACTGCTGAAAATTCCTACATATAACGAAGATGATACTATAATGAAAGCGATGAAAGAAATATTTGGTTGCTCGCATAGGAAATTCCCTTCAATGAGCTCTTACATAGCCATAACTTTTGCTTTATATCAAATGAACCAAACCGTTCTAGTAATCATAAAGATTTCCTTCTATTCGTCTAATTTTACTAATTTACATCAATTCATTCAATCCTATCACTATCAGTGCATTCTTGCAGATTAACAATACGAAGTGGATGTCAAATGTTTTTCAAGAAATTTCCAATAGATTTCAGATTAGAAATTTGCAAGTATTAACAGTTAAAATACTGATCAACGTTTTGAAAATCATGTTAAAGCATTTATGTGGAATGATGAAAGTAATAGAATTTAAGGCATGTCCAATTGAAATCAGTAGTTTGGGTTATTTTGTCGTTTATATGTGAAGAGATGTAGAGTTGAACTCAAAAATGAACAATATGCTTGCACAACATCAACTACTTCACATCATCAAAACCTCACATAATTGGACTAATCCACATGACAGGAAATTAAGGAAGTTGAACTTTCAAATTCTTTATAAGTTTGAAATGGATTTTGTAGGGAACTGGTACACTTAGTTTTGAAAGATTCCCCTGTAATCTATTCATGAAGAAATAATTATGAGAGGAGGCATACAAGAAATTGATAAATTAACCGATCATTAATTAATCGCCAATCGATTATAATAGCTATTGAACAAATCCCCTCGATCACTCCAGTTATCATTTAAATTTTGAAGCGAAACAATTTATTACTGGTAAAATAAGAAGGCGATCTCACCGAAATGTTTATCTGCGTTAGACGTATCGGTGTTGAAAGTGTACTTTAAACTCCAACGCCCTGTACGTTGATCATTTCAATTTCAAATAATTTCGAGAATGGTTGCTTTCTAACTTCAACAATTTTGGAATAATCACTGTTAAGTAAGCTGATATTAATAGACTTATTTCAAAGAGTGCTGACTAAATATCTAAGCTCATTAACGCATTCTTCTGGCTAGCCAGCAATTTTTCCACATGGGAATTTTGAGAGCGTATCGAGAAAATATATGTCAACAGAACGGCCTTATACTGTATTTAATTTCGAAAATATAAATGATACTCGAGAACTTTGCATTTTAATTTATTGTTATTATTTAATAGTAATAAGCACGGATACTGCTAGATACTGTTGGATTTTAGGAATAATGACAGGACTTTCCGGATCAACATTAGGCTTCATTTATCGATCCGATTTGCCTAAAGTCTCGCATTCAACTGCTCTTGATTTTTATATTATGTTGGCAGTTTTCGTTTTTATATTGCCTCACTGTTTGTGATAATTTTTCAAAAATATATAAATGCTTCTCAAAAGTTCTTGGCAGTTTATTGTGAAAAAAATTACAAGAAATTAAATTATACCACGGCAGACATTGAATTGCAAATTATAAAATATTAGTATCTCCAGTCCAGATTATTTGTATCAATTTCGGAAGTGTTTTTCAATTCGTGTTTCGGATTTGTATTTGCTGCAGTGATCGAATATGCCATTATCAATTATATAAATAGAATCAATTTCCCCAATCTCGAAAAAAAAGTGATCCCCCTAAATCTCGAGAATTTCGGACTTACTGGTTGCAATCTTTTTGAAGAACTCCGTTTCTATATCGTTCGAAATGAGTGGAAGTACCTATATTACTCTTTTTTGAAATTTGGAAAAACAAAAATTAAAAATCGAGACTCTCCATCTGATAACAAAATCTCGAAATCATAGGTCTATAATCTAAAGAAATTGGAAACCACCGATACGGCAAGTCCCTTCAAAATTTGCCATAATATTTCGAATCACTCGTAAGAAATTAATTTATCGACTGCTTTATCAGAAATTCAAATCCTTTATTTGTACCATTCTACTAGATGTCAAAAATACGCATATTATCGACACCGCTAATGTTGACGAGATATATTAAAATATTAACCATATATTAACCACAAACAGATTCACTGTATCAACATTTATTCACACCAAAACAGAAGCATTCAGGTCTAGAGTTTACTCACTGCTTTCATCTATTCGTGCTTTATGATAATTCGATCATGCCTGCCTATCTATTTATCAGTAATATCAACTCAATCTAAACTTTGACCCATCAAAATAAAATTTCCGATCAAAGAATCCAAATTAATGACAAATTATGAATTCGTATATAAGAAAAAAATTTAAATTTCATAAGAAAATTTAAATTTCAGTGTTCCATCGATTTGTAGCAGAAGCAAGTGAAAAGATGAAAATAAAGAATCCAACGAATGTAGTTAATCGAATAGATTCCACTTCCAAAATTGCCTTTCCATCGCTCTACATCTTATTCAATGCTATCTTTTGGTTAGCTTTCCTTTACTGGATTCCTGATGAAATAAACAATTTCATCTAATCAATACTTGAAAGCTAATGATTATCGCGGCATTTGCCAAATCTCTTTTTTGTGACCTTACATTGCTCACAGAATGTAACGAGATACAGCGGACTTCATAAGAGAATATATTTAAAAAACATTTAAGTTGTTTTATCATGCTTGTAAAATAAAAGCAGTAACAACAACAAATAAATTACAAAAGTGAATCGATGAGCAACTTATGTGAAACGTCTCCTTTTTCGACCTGTATATTTCGAAGACACACAAACCTCTCTGAAATACGAAAATTCGTGAACATTGTTTTCAAATTTTTAAGTGATTTGCAATAATTAGAAAGAAGCACGGAGTTATGGACCTACTAATCAGAAGATTTAAATAATAAGCAACATACTTTCCATGCATTCGGGCACGATCTTTTTTAGCCTCTATCCATTCTCTCGAACGTTTCAACAATTTCCGTTTGTCTCGTTTGTCACTTTTCCTTGATCTAAAATGAAAATGATGTAGCATGTTCTTCATTCTGCCTCCAAATCTTGTACAGCAAATCTCGGAATAAGTTTTCAAATTACCTCCTTCCTATGTTCGAAACTTGATCCAATTCTTCTTCTTCAGTTAATGGTTTTGGCAGCTGTTGTATACCACCAACCACCAACACCAAATAAACTCTTTAAAAATATTATTCAGTATACTAAGAATTAACAACAAACAATAATGAAAACAACACGCTGATTCGTTTGAGTATTTCAAAACGTTACTTTTTAGTAAGAAAAAACATTTAGCGTAAAAATACTTTTTGGCTTTGGTGCTGTTGGGAAAATCAATAACAACGCCTCCAGTAAAGCCTGCTTTTGTTGCCTGTGTTGTTATAAGTTCAGTTTGACTAACAGTTTCTGGATAAAACTGGAATACAGCACGGGTGCCGCGACCCTGAAATACTCTATCCATTTCAAATATTAGTTAATTTAAAGTCAAATATATGAATGATGCAATGAGTTTCGTTTACATTTTCGCTTTACACGAATACAGAAAAAAAGAGAATATAGATGGGAAGAAATCAGTTCCATTAAATCCTTACCATGCAAGCATATAATGACTGGAAGAACTGAAGTAGCCGTTTTTGTGGATTCTGTTCTCGGGTGTTTGCATGGCAAAGCCACTGAATTGCAGATATACTAAAAAAATTAATTAAAAATTTCAAGTATTAAACTCAAATGATTAGGTTTCGAATGAATTCCAAGTAAACAAATTAATTTTAGTGAAATGTCATTGAAAGCTTAACCAACAACTACCTTACTGCACCGTCAAATGTACCCGGTCGAAAAGGCAAACCATCACCCATATCTTTCAACACAACATCGCCATCGACCTCTCGATCATCTATGGCAACTTCTAAAATCATATAAAAGCTGGAAGTTATGATGCCAAAACAAGGCTTAAATAAAGTAACAAATAATTTATGTTACTTAATGAATGAATCCACAGCCGAAGGCCTTTACTATTCACTGTGACTACCTAGACTAATATCACAGAAAGCCCAAGCATGAATAATTCAATTAACTCTTCTCATCAATTTCAGATTAATAATAAACATTGGAATCCCGATTCATTTACATTTAGAATTGAACAAAAAATTTCAGTCCTTCAATATCAGGAAAGTTTTGTTTCTTCACTTCACTGAATAAGATACTTCATATTCAGGACCCACTTAACATCGCTTCACTAATATCCACGCCAATCCAATTATGACCCATTTCCGTGATAACTTCTCCACTTAATCCAGAACCACATCCAATATCCAATAGTAACCTCGATACGTTATCATTCGGAAGAGCAAGCAATTCGATGGCTCGTTTCGTCATATGTGTTTGAATTTCGACAATATGTGGACTGAAAACTTTCGGTGTTAGAATAACAAGTGTAATTAATAAAGAAAAACAGAGTCGAAGCATAATTAAACAATACACATAAAAGCTTCACTCGAGGACAAATGATAAAACTTACTTCTGTGAGTACTTGGCAGCTTGAATATCATTGTAATACTGAAAAAGCAAAAAATAACAAGAATATTATATCTTGAATGATCAATTTTTTTCAAAATATCTCTTAAATTCTGAAATAAACTTGTCTTCCTCTACATTTGTGTATAGCTGCACCGCCATTTCAAACACCGACAATGAACCCATTACAATGGGTAGTTCGTAAAAAAAAAAACTATCCAAAAAATTTCAATGAATCGCTTGTAAAAAATTTTAGCCAACATACCAATTCCGGAGGACCAGTAAATTCCGGACGAGACATATTGCACGATATATTTTCTTCTTAAATTCCAACGGCTACTTTCCTGATACGTCCGTTCAGTTTACCAGCAAACAACAAAGAAAGTATTGACATATATAAATCAAAGTGTATGACGTCAATTTGGGGAATTTTTTCCGGTCAACCTTCTTTGATTTACGTGATATCCGTCACTTACAGCAAGCAAAAAACTACCTCGAGACCTAAATTGCTGTCACGCGGCCGAACGATACATATGTCGTGTAATGGATCCAATTTGTTGCATAATCAGTAACTCTTTTTAACGTGTCGGCCCGTTAAAGGCGATTGGTTAGGTAATGACCCGATATCTCATTCATTTCATCGGTAGTGCAGGATGCGGGATGGTAATGAGGGAGAAAGGCTCTTCAGATGTAGTGCGATTGGTTCCAGTGAGTTGTGTGACGTTTCATATATCTTTTGACAGTACTTTCATATATTTCTCATGCCATTCAAGCTTCATCTCATTTTTCTTCTCTTAAGAAGGAAAGTAATGATTAATTAAACAATTGACTATCTCCCGGGAAATCTCATGTCATACGGTGTGAAATTGACAATAACGAAGAACTAAGAGATCGATATGCACTGGTATCATATCTTGGAAAGGATTATGCTGAGGACAGTTCACGATTATTTCAATAATTTATTGTCGATGTTGTCGTTTCAGTTTGTTCACTATATTGCATTCCGATACAGTTGAACAATTATCAGTCAATAATTAGGAAGGCTATCATTGTAAAGGCAATGTCCGATTGGGACAATTTGGATAAATTGGTTGAAACGGATTCAGTTCCAATCAAAAAAACTGCTGCATCAAAAGTAGCAAGCAGTCTTGAAGAGCAAAACATTCTTTTTGCGAAAGAGAATGACGATAGTGATGTGAGTGTTTTTTGGTCCTGATTACGATTATAGTCATAATAGCATTTTGATCAAATGCTCAAATGCACTTTTTTTTCGATGTCGGTTCAACTTGATTTTTCTTCACTCGTTATTTTTAGATTGAAGACGGAGTGTCTACATCGATTTCAAGCAAAAACGATGTCGAGTCGGGAAGTGAGGATGAGGAAGCTGGCGACATTGTCATTACCAATGACTTCACTATAGGTGTTGTGAACCTAGTTGAAGTAATTGCATTGAGAATTCATCCATTTATTATATTTCTACATTTTTTAGAATCCATCCATGTAGATCTTCTGAAGTTAAACTGGGTATGAAGTTACTCAAATTGACTCTTATTTTCCATTCTCGAGCACTAGTCTTGGGAAAAGCTGAGTAATTATTTGCTTTTTTCATAAAAAAGGTTTGATAATGGTTTACTTTGTAGATATTAAATCGTTTCAATTCAACATATGATAATATAATCTCCGAATTTGCGGATGTGGAAATATTTCTAATATCGTTAGATGGATTATTAATCGAACTTACAGCACACAGTTATTTGAATTGGACGCTGGGTGGACAGACTATCGTTATTGCAAAACAAGTAGGGATTTATAAAATTATGTATTTGTGACGGTTGCATAATCTGGAGTTGAATTCAATTAATGGTCATTACTAACATGATTAGTTGTTGATCTTGAAACTTTGATATGCTGTCAAATCGAGTGGACTCCATGATAAATTCACATTGTGTAGGAATGATCGACTGTGGGAGCAACCATAGCAACATCTGAACTTTGTTGATTTAGATATAACAAATTTTTTTTTCAGATTGAGATTTTGTTGAAACAACTTTCAAATCTTGGCGGCAAGTTCAAATTAATCTGGTTCACGGATTTATGTGCCATCTATGCTAAAGATACAGTGCTCAACTTTTTGCGTAGTTTCGTTGCAGCTTACTTGCTTCAATCTCAATGGGCAGCGGATGTTGAACATTTTGTCAATCCTACTGACTTACTTTGGTTATCTTACTTACATGAACTGATGCCATCATTTTTGGTACGCAATAACTTTTTCTTAGTTCTATATACACAGAAACTAAAAGACAAGCTTGACTATACTCTTGCTGTGACAATGTAACCATGAACATCTACGCTTAACATAGGATGGATATACTGGAGCGGTTAATGACTTTTCGCTTTTCATCTTTACTGCTTATTATGTTTGAAAATACGGACCTCTTATTCTTGCTTACGTATTTTTTATAAATCAGTAGTTTGTTACACCAACAGTGTTCCAACAAGGAAATTATCTATTTTTTCCAGATGATTGGTGTAGACGATGTATCAGAAAATGTGGTGGCAGATACTGAGCTGGGTTTCAAACAACTGCTTGCTTCAGTAGCGCTTCAGGCGCTTGCTTTGACCATTCCCGTTGTGTATTTCAATGGTCTCGTCGTGAATCTCTGCTCAGTTTACAGTCATCGTGTTGAACCACACATAGTCGATTTCAAAGGATGGACGGATTATTTATTCCAACTGTGGACTGAAAAAAAAATTGGTTAGAGTAAACTAATTAGTGTTTCAAAGTATTGGTGATGATTTTGTTTTGTTGTGTTTTAACATATCACTGGCAGTATTTTATTTTATAATCAGTTTCTCAACAAAATGAACTAAATTTTGAGTTATTAAATCTTGTAATATTTAAAGGCTCTTGTGAGGTATCTGAGTTACTACTTCATCACAGAAATCATAAAATTTTTTCCCTTTTTTCAGTTTTGTCTTTTTTGAAACTTATTTTCTACTTTAAATTATTTGCTGCTTCGCTGTTTATGCAAACACTTTCAGAAGTTCACCGAAATATTGATCTATCAAGTTGCAAAAGTGTTTCACAGTTGTGGGCTCAAATTATTGGAGATTGTAAAAAAAGGTTGTCACTTTGTTTTATTTGATGAACTAGCTATCATCAGTCAATGTTTCCTTAAATCATACCGGAAAAATGCTTTATTGAGAGTTATGTTAGTCCTTATTTTCATTCCAATAAGTTCTAGATTACTCATCTTATTCGTGACTAATTATTTGTGCCATAAAACTTAATATGTCACAACATAATCACACATGGATTGAAACTTAACATCAGAAATTACGTCCTTGCAAGCGACATCACTGATTATAATAAAAATGGGATTTGTTTGTTATAGTGGTGGATTACCGAAAGAATCCGATGCGCTGGCATCTGCTGTGCTTATTTCTTCATTGATTTGCGAACGTCGTGGAACAGAACGCCGTTATTTTGAGGAAAATAAAGCTTCGAAAAGAGGCATCGATTTTATTAAGTTCCGACGAACACTGCTCAATTCTTGTGCTTCTTTACTGGATGCGCTTGATTTAAAAGTATAATTGTTCCTTTTTTTTAAAATTATGCTTTTTCGTAGATTTTGTATAAGACAGAAAGTAGCACGATGACTAATATTAACAGAAAGTTGAAATAAAATGAGAGCTTAGTGCTTTTTTCGATTTCTCCTCATATTTACTTAATTTCTATATGATTTGCTCCAACAAGATTATCAAATTTACTGCATAAATTTTACAGCAATATTCATTATCTTTCTCACTGATCGACCTTTGGGACGGTCTTCTGATAACGGGAATATATGATGCTATAAACTCAGGTGCTAGAGTAAGTTCATCTTTTTATTTCGCAAGTACCCAGTATACATGAAATACGTTTTCTACTGGTGTAATAGTTAGATACTGAAGACGTCCTAAAGGAGACCCCTGATATCAACCACTTATTAAGTTTGCTTGTTGATTGTTTAGATGTAAGCTATCCTTTGATAAGACTCAGTACCTCACAAAATTTCAAGAAGGAGTTTTTTTTTTTTCGTTTTTATTCATATATTTCTTTTACAGGTTCTCCCTTATCGTCTTCAGCAGGAATTAGCTCCTCTACATAAAACAGCATCCCTGGAGTTGTCTCTTGAAGTTGATGTAGACGATGCTCTATTTGATTCGGTTGTAAAAGAAGTGGATTTTAAGAAGCCTGCACTTCTTCCCATCAATTCTATATTGCTTAATCTGTACGCCCCAGAAATGCTAAGCGCTGTGGATTACTGCATGGAAACGGTAAAAATAATTTCTTTTGCTATTTCTATCTTTTCACGCATAAAACTTATAACTACAGAATTTTCCTTTTTATAAGCACAAGAATTCTTTGAACAATTATATTTTTGCTACAGCAGTCATGTTTCTATGTTTGAAATTTCAGAGTAATACTAAAAATTTGTTGCACTTGATTTGTTTGTTCGATTTCTAGGTTTCAAGTTGTCCTTAATTAACGCTTTGTTGAAGGAACCATCTGTTTTCAAAGAATTTTGGCTACGTGTTAAATGGCGTCTCGATGCTATCGAAGAACCTTATACTAAACCCGAAGAACGAATTGACAATGCATACCAACTGAAAAAGCAAAATAAAAACAGACAAAAGCTTAGCAAATGGTCAGAATTATTACATCCTCTAGAAAAATACGGTGTGTTGATTTTTTTGAACATCTCCATAAGTCTACAAATTTTGATTTGCAACTATCTGCAGGTATGAATTCTTCGCAGAATCACTTGAAGGACGTGGAACTGGTTTACTAGTTGATTTTTCACGCACACCACGTGGATTTGTTTCAAAAGTTGATGAACAATCTGATAAAAAGAAAGAGAAGCAGCACTGGCAACCAAAAGGCAAAGGAAATGGTATGGAAATGTTCTTTTTAGTTCTTCTATGCCTGCATAAGTGTTGTTGTTATTCTGTGAGACCTTGTCCTGAGAAATTGAACTTTATAACAGCTTTATTTTGCTGTTTCACAATGTTTAGCTGTTGTAGTAATAAAACTGCCCAAGTCCTGAAAAAAAGCTAAACGCAATAAAAGTGATGAGTGTTCTATATTCGCTAGAAACTTTTTGCACTTTTGTTTGTGACAAGTGCACTTTCATTGCTTGTCTGAACTGGGTTTATATTCAGGAGTTTAGAATTTGGGCTTTTCAAGACCGCTTGTTGAAACAGGTTTAAAGAGATGATAATATGTCGGAACTCTAAGAGAATTCTCTAAGGAAAAAGAGTAAGCAGTGGAATATACAAATATCTAGACGAAAATAATAGAATTTGACGATTATATAGAAGTTAGTGACATGGGTAAACTCAGCCTGTTGCACACTGTCAATTTCATGGAACTTTTTAAGGGCCAAAAGGTAAAGGAGCTGTTAAATCAAAAAAAGAATTAATTTTGGAAGCTAATCGAAATAAAAAGAATGAAAAACTTGCGGAAGATGAGAAACAAATGGTTCGATTTGCGGTGCAGCAGGGAAAGAATGTAAGTTATGGTAACAGACGGGAAATTAGCTTTAGCAATAAAGAACTGCCATAGAGGGGTGGGCAGAACGGTAGATAAAGAGTACTGCTTCATTGACTCAGGCTCTGTTTCAAATTAGGGCCTGAATATTTTGCGTTTTAGTTTCGAGACTCGAAGTATGTAAACTATGCAGGCATGTATGTGCTTTGTCTTAATAGAGTCACAAGATAATGCTAGTAAAAATGGGATATTAATCCATTTATAATAGATAAGTACTTCGTTATAGTTTGAGATAGCTTTATCTTTAACTATAATGAAATTACTAGATAATCTTATACAATATCTGCACCATTTCAATTCAGCATATATCAGGTTGATCTGCAAAAAAATTTGGTCGTTTTAGGCAATGTTTATTTTGGAAAATTTGATGAACAAACTTGAACTGGACTCTTCTAGAGCTATGTGCACCTACCAACAAGTGCTACGTATGTCAAATGACTTCAGTTCTCTAGAGGGACAAGATTTTATAGAGAAAAGAAGGATTCGGGCAGTTCCTATAATCAGTAAATTGAAGGATCTCTTTACAGTATATTGGCAGCATTTGGATGATAAGCAGAAGGAATATGTACGTGTTTTTTCTTACTGTTTGAATTCAGATAAGGGTTGCGATGATACGGTGATCATAGCTTTTTCCAACTTAGTTTTTATAAACTTATGGAACTGTGGGACCATTTTAGTTTTACCAATGATTTGGCGATAGTTGATTAATTTCCCTTACTGATAGGCAAAGACACTCAGCTTGTTAACTTTTTTTTTTTTCGAATTTCGTGGAACTTTCGAGATGACTCTAACAGTTTCATATCATTTTTCTACAGTGATAAGATATCAAAATCACATTTTATGGATTTCAGATGAATTTGCAGGAGATGTTTTAACTATTTCTTATGCAACATTCGTTTTCGATACTAACCATGTAATTTTATTCGCGTACTTTTAGGTTACCGATTTATGGGTTTCTCTCGGATTTGAAAAAAGCAAGAAACCCACTGCTTTTTGTGAAGGCAGGTTAACGTTGAACATGAATATGATATATTATCAATTGTCTTATGGTGGTGAAATTATCGATATTCGGTCAGATCCTCAGAAGGACGATCGTGTTACTGGTTTTCAGCCAGATGCATGGCAGAGACGAATGTTGGATGCTGTAGATAAAAGCAAGTTCCATTTCTAAATCTTTTTATGCAACTGTGTTCACATTTATTGGTGAAAATGTGATACGATGCTTCATATTGAGAATCACTCAATTTAAATTGCACTTGTCAAGAAGTACACATGGTTGGATAATTAAGGGTTGCGAGTTCACTCCGAGAGTTAGGATAAGGTCCGTACTAAAATTTTAAATATTTTAGATCACTCTGCTGTTATAATTGCCCCAACTTCTGCGGGTAAAACTTTTGTATCGTATTACTGTATCGAACGTGTATTGCGACAAAGTGATGATGATATGGTTGTTTACGTTTCACCCTCCAAAGCACTTCTGAATCAGGTACCTGTCATAAAAACTTTGATTGGATTGCAGTTCATTACCTGCATTTCTTGAGAATTGTCGTACTTTCATTTTTTTCAGCTTCATTTGTTCATAAATGAATAATTGTAGGTTTGTGGTTCAGTGTACGCTCGTTTTCGTAACAAAACTTTAAGTGGTGGGAAATCGCTTTTTGGAACGCTTCTTTTGGAACGTTCCGAGAATCCAATGAACTGTCAGGTAATCATTTTGGTTCCAACATTTTGAGTAAGCATAAAGGCAGGCAGCTGATAATCATTGGTTCATTCTGTTTTTGCAAATTTTTGACATACCATGGTTGCGAGAGGTAAACATAAACCTTGTTGAAAATACGTTGGTTTCAGACTTTCGATTTCAATTTAATTGTTATCATTTATTTGCATCGCAACTCCACTAACTGTTATCACAAATGTTATGATCAATTTCAGGTGCTCATCACTATTCCAGAATGCCTTGAAAATTTGCTTTTGTCAACAAATCCAATCGTACAGGCAGTAATCGATAAAATTAAATACGTCATATTTGATGAAGTAAATGATTTTCTAGTTTTCGCATCAGAACTTTTCGCCACTATGATCAAAAATTATGTTTAGATTTGAATTTCCTAAATCTTGTTTGAATTTTGTCTTTCTACATTAGAGTTAGTCTTAAGAATGATGAAGAATGAAAGTAACAGTATAGCTAGCATGATAAAACATCGAGATTAAATTTCTCTCAATAATTTTCCAGGTTCATTGCATCAGCGCTTCCCCAGATGCCCATATTTGGGAACATCTTCTACTTCTCATTAGATGCCCCTTCCTTGCCCTCTCAGCTACTATCGGTAACGCGGCAGTGCTTCATCAGTGGTTGCAGTCCGCTGAGAAAAGTAAGAATATACGGGGGACACCATTAAGAGAGGTTTGCTTTTTGTTATCATTTGAAAAAATTTCTTATTACTACATTTAAGATGTTAAAACTTCGACTTTCTGTTATTATGAGCATTTGAAGTTCAGTTGTTGTTTCGATATCCTTCGTCCATGCTTATACATCGGGATTTCATGCAGATCTCTCTTGTTATTTCAGGTTGAACTAATAACGTATGGTGAAAGATACTCGGAACTGGAACTTGCCGTACAACGAATTAATCCAGCCATTGATACAGCGGTTCGAGATGGAAACGCAGTGAATTCGATGGTTGAGCACTTCATGCCATACGGGGTATATAAACCAGTGAAATTGTCGATGTTTGGTATTCCCGGGGATCAGCAGTTAACTGCAAGGCAGATCCTTGATTTATATAATGCCCTTGCCGAAGTAGATCCAGTAGTTAAGTAAGTTTTCTTCTCTCTTATTTTCTCTTTTTCTCAAATCCACAATCCACATTCTGTGCTGTAAAAGCAGATGATTTAATTTTAGTTTCGTTTTTTATGATCGAAACCCAGTCAAAAATCTCCGTAAACATACTTTATATGTTTATCGTTTTCATAGGGAAGAATTTGAACCATGTTCATTTTTCAACTACAAACCTGGAGGCGAAAAGGTTTGGCTTACACGTGAAGATATCAGACGTCTGGAGGTTGCTCTGAAAAATCGTTTTTTGGAGTGGCTTGTAATAAATCCAGAAAGAGCCAATAAAGTTTTGCAGCAAATTGGTAGAAATGTAGAAAATGAATTAGACTTCCGAAGTAAACCATTTGATCAGGTTTGACTTGAAAAATTCCAAGATCTACATAGCGACTATCCAGGATCTATATTAGAGATTATATTAAAAATGAATTTATTAAATCACTTTGATGTCCTATTTCGTGAGCCTCTTTTGAGACATGCATGCTCGATTTACTACATATTTATATGTAACTGCTACGAAACACACCCTGGTGATCGCTCTGTATTTGAGAAAACTGTTTATGCCTTCCATCTCATATCGAATTCGACGGAAAAATTGTATTTTAAGAACAAAATTCGCTTCAGTAGGAGAGATTAATTAAGAATGGGAAATAGCATCCAAGTTTAATTTGGTTTCCATACCTCTCTTCAAGTACTATTTTTCTAGCGTGCAGCGGCAATGAAAAGCATTGCCCCTCTGATTTTGGAGCTACGTGATAAGGAATTACTTCCGGCAATTTGTTTTAATGAAGATCGTCGGGTGTGCGAAAGACTGGCTCAGCAGTTGTTCGATTATCTTGAAATGCAGCAGAAGGAGTTCGAAGCCAGTTCGGAATACAAAAAATATGAAATAAAAGATGAAGAGGTAAATCAAACTTTTAGGAAGTTTGAATTAGTGTTTATCTCTCACCAAAGCATATGTATAAATGTCGAAAGGTTTGCAGAATTGCTCTACATATAAAACGATCAATCTGTTACACTAACATTGTGTTTGTAGTTTTAAATTGTGGATACAAAAACAATCTGAAAACGTTTGAATTTCAGAAAATAGCGAAAATGGTGAAAAGGAAACGGGATACTGCAGCAATAAAGGAGAAAAAAAAGTCGAAAACTGCAGATAAGTTTGAGAGAGCCGAAGTGGAAGAACACGAACATGACGTACAGGATGTTGATGATTACGATCCACTTGCGGCTATGAGACTACGTTTGAATATGGTTTTGGAAAGGTACTTTTTTCTTTAGTTTTCTGTTTCATTTTAAAGCATTTTCCTATAAGTAATAATGCTCACTATAGATGAACTCCCTTCTCCCTCACCCCTTCTACCCTCCCATTAAAACAATTGCTTGCAATTTAGAATGATTAGTTTAGCATCTCCAACTGCATCATACAAACGTGGTCGTTTTCAAGACGTGATTAATGTAAAATAAAGGAAATCAGAGGATGTCATCAACAACTCAGGGTAATTTGAATGAAATGATTTAAAGCTGAGTTCAGGAGAAATATCTGGAAAGAGCTTTTAAGAGCTATAATTCTTGATAGTGCTAACTCTTGGAAGAAGCAGTACTATTTCAAAATTGAGATGAATTTCTTTAACTCGAATTATTCAGGTTCAAATTACATGGGCGACAGCGTGATGCAGATTTGTACCAAAAAGTGATTGGAAGATTGGCAAAGGATCGATTATCTCGAGAAACAACAAAATTATTATTTAAGCTTTTTGAACGCGGTATTGGCTTCCACCATCCTGGTTTGAACTCTAAGGAACGCGGTGCTGTCGAAATCTTATTCAGGTTATTTTAGTAACCTAATCACTTGATCATTCTTGATTTGAAAATCAATGGTTGCTTCATCACGAATTTCAATTTTCTTTTTATAAGAATAAAATTCATTTTACTGGAGCTGCAAAAAGAGTGCAAGTGGAAAATTAATGCGAAAGTTAAAATTTTTAATGCATTTATCCTTATAGATCTGGTTATTTGGCAATCTTATTCTCTACTTCAACGCTAGCTCTTGGTATCAACATGCCATGTAAAACGGTTCTCTTTGGAGTTGATGATGCAAATCTGACACCATTACAGTTTCGACAAATGTCTGGCCGTGCAGGTCGCCGTGGTTTTGATCATTCAGGCTCAGTCATCTTCATGTCAATACCAACTGCCAAAGTTTGTCTTACCTGTGTTAAGAAAAATAAATATATATCAAATTATATCAAAATAATTTTTAAAAATCGCATCAAAGTTTCACTGGAAGAATTAGAAAGAAAAGTGAGGATATGATTTTATAAATTGTATATTTCAGATACGCCGCTTGTTAACAGCAAGTTTGTCGACTTTGCGTGGAAATTTGCCGTTTACTACATCGTATATTCTGCGTCTTTTTGGCTATATACACCAACAAGACAGTATAATAAGTAAGTTTGACATTTAACATAACTTTAGATATTTCAGTGCATATATTCTGTTATACATTCAAATATTTAACGTTTACTCACTGCAGGTTCAACTTACTTTCGTGTCTTGAATAATTAAAATACGCAATGTAAATAATGCCATGTAAATAGTTCTTTGCGAATTCATAATAATAATTTACATGTCAGCTCTTCAACAAACATGTTTGAAATTCAGTGATACGTTCTATAATCTCTTACAAGGTATTTCGTTTAATCTAAAAGTTTGTCGTGTAAGCTGCGAATTTAGAAGCGGTTTCATATCTGGTCTAATTTGTCGTTAATTGTATGTAAACTCCTTTCATTGCTTTTCAGGTGAATTACGTTCTGGAAATCAAAAAATTTCACCGTTCGAGCTAAGATTACGAGTAAGCTTATCAAATTCGTTTGCGTGTTATTGTCTTCCATCATTTCCACAGCCAGAAGCATAGCCTAATGAAGAACAATGTAGTTTGAAGTGTTAAACACTGTTTTGCATTTCTGCACCCTAAGATCGACGAATGGGACTTAGAGAAATTCCTTTATTTCCATGTCGAAGGCAGTTAAAAAATGGAACAAATGAAGAAGTAACATAGTATTCCTTATCTTATTTTATATTTAGGCTATTGCACAACTTGAGCAATTATTTTTTTAGACCGCTTTGTCGTTTTTGACAAATTCTTTTATTCTTCATACACGTGCCGAATTGTTGTCAACAGTGCAGAAGCAGCTCAGACTGTACACGCTTTTTGCTGTTCAAGTGTTGCGTTCTCTGAATTTGTTGAATCAGAAGGTTCGTTATTTTTCGTGTTCTTTTACTTGCCTTTTTTTGTTTGATCTTCCTCGAAATTCGATTTACAGTTTCATCATGGTGATGTTAAGCTAATTAATGAGACGATAAATTTGGAATTTTCGAGATACAAACTTGAACTGACTATAGGCTTGTGGTCTCATTTCACAATTGAAGTTATCACACTTTGTTCTGACACAATGTTTTAACATACAGATGTTCATTCAGGGTGAATTGAGTGGTCTGGCTTCTCTAGTATGCCATTTATCAGCCAATGAACCGGGTAACCTTCTTTTTGCACATCTTCTCCAGAATGGTGTATTTCACAAGTTGTGCGAAAGTAGCACAATATCGAGAGAGGAAGTGAAAAGTCAGTTGGTACTCATTTTTGCTCATCTATTCACTAATTTGCGTTTGCCGCTTAGCTGGAACCCGAGTGACAAGAATTCCTATCCGTCAACAGGTGAATCGGAGGTTCGTTCATATTTTATGTAATTTTTTAATGCATTTGATCGTTGCAGAGAAGAAACGATCATTTGATAGATTTTTTAAATCGGGAGTTTAAATCTTCTAGGTATTAGGAAATTTATGAGGGGTACTTGATTAAGATAAAGGAGTGGTGTGATTATGTTTGGTGTGTGGTTACACGGCAGCAATATTTCAAAATTGATTATTTGGTGATTAGCAATAAATACAATGAGTACAGTATGAACTACAAAAACACTAGTGACTAAAAATTAAAACTATCTGAGGATATTAATTCCCTTCTTCAATTGAAGGAAGAATTTACTTGAAATTTTGCAGGTTTTCTTGAAGCCTTTGCCTGACAATTGTGCTTGCTTGATTAAACAGTACGCCAACAAAGTGGAAAATTTATATCGAGAATTTATGCGATTGGCTGGTCCTAACAAAATGCTTCAGGTAACTATTTGAACTATGATAACTGGATAGATTACTGAAGAAGTTGCATTGAATTTTGATGCTACGAAATATAGGGTCATTTTAGAAGTAACATTCATCTGATCCGCTCTATTTCTGCATAAGGATTAGCTTTGCACAAATTAACTCAGTTAACTCAGTTAGGCTTTTTTATATTTGAATTTCGAATTTAAAGGATTTTAATCGTCTGAACAATTAAGTAGTTGAGATCGAAGCCCTAGTTCTTATTTTACATGTTTTGCTAGACGTACCAGACACTGGCAAGTTATTGTATCTACGTAAGGCGCAATCATTTACGTTGTCACTACTAAACGGAATTAAATGCCCATAAAGCCAAACAATTGCGCACAGATTTTTCTTGTTTTCTGCAACACAATATTCGCAATAGTTTCAGTGCAAAAACTTTTGCACTGATCAAATTTTCACCTTAGTTATCGACTTTTAACTTCTCTAATTCAGTGAGAATAACTTTTGTCTTATTGAGCATTTTCTATTCCATTTTTTTTTTCTTTTTTGCAATTCTTTTACATAATTTTTATAAACTAAACCGTTTTAGGGTGAGGTATTCTCTCTAACAGGTTACGCCGATTCATCAGTTCCAATGTTCGCATCGAATATTGTTCATCCATTCCATGATTATTTGCTTTTTGATGAAGCATTTATGCCAGCTCGCTCACCAAATCCAGTTGATCATCGCGGTCGAAAAGTAAGGAATTTTTTCTTCCACTTTTATTTATTGTTTTCTCGTCTGGATATCTAAGGATGAACGTAGATTCACTGCAATTATAATTTCTTTTTATGTGAACTTTGACTTGTTTATTCATTCAGAAAAATGTAGTTTGTTCGATTTAAGTTTACTTGGGTTAAAATTAAACCTCATTTAATATTTTTCTTTTTTTTCGCTGTATCTCTACCAAAAAATTGATCCAGATATTTCATCATCAACTTTAATTTATAATACAAATATATGACATTTCAGATATACCTGAATGCCTACGCAGTTGACTTTTGGCGTCTAGAGTCAAAAAAAGCATTGGAAAGAGATAACGGAATTAGTGAAAATAGAGTTTGGGGTTTAATTCACAGTTTCTCAGTATGTTATTTTGAATGATTTTTCTTTTTCAGATATCCCTTCAACTTCATTATATACAATATTTTTTGTGATACAGAGAACTTATTTATAGTAGGACTGACTAATGTAAATCAGTTTTTGTAGTTCTGCTCAATATGGTATGAATTAAAATAAATTATTCTAAACGTATGAATTACAAAAGTTCATAATGTTACTACCAGAATTCTTTGGTCAATATCATCTCTATTCAAATTTATCTATGATTGTAGAAATTCTTAAGCAACTTCTTCAAAAGGCTTTTTTCAGAGTACTCTTCTTAAGATTGGAGATGCACTGCTCACTGTTGGTCGTTCCAAAGATCCATTTGTGGAAGTGATGCTGGAGTTGGCCAATGAATACCATAAAAAATTCTGTGTTGCATTTTCGATGAAACAGAAAATTCGTGTCTCCTATGGAGCTGCAGACTGATTTGAATTTTTCTCAGACTCATTTGTTTTAAAGATAATGTTTTTCTTCGTGTTCACTTTTAGGAAATGATAAGTACTGGTACTTTCACATTTTTTCCTTTCGCGTATTTTGGAAGGAATTGTTTCCTCTGTTACATGCCTTTTGTTTTCTCTCGTATAATTTGTTTCCCTCTCGGAATTTGTTTTTCCTTTTAGAATTTATTTTACCTCTTACACGCTTCGAGGAGCGAGAGGGGGAAGAGCAGCGGGATTTTTCACTTTTCTCTTAGTCTTTGTTTTTTGCCTTGTTTCAAATACTGTTGGTTCTCCATATCCTTTTAAATTTTTTTTACAATGCTTATGTATAGTCGGATTTTCTTCGTAGTGCTGAAGTTACTAGGTTTTTTGTACTTTATATGCTCACGCTATTTATTCGTTTTGTTTTGGAAACTTTAGATGTGAGAAAAATTTTTAGAATTTAATCGATTTTCGCTGTTTTAGTTAAGACTCATTTTATTACAAGGGCTTATTGTAGGATCATTTGGTTCCATACCGCTGACACGCTACAGATAATTGTAGTTCTAATAATTTCAGTTGGTTATTAAAATCGTTTTCAGTTAAGTGTATTCACTTCTTTTCCACCAAGATATTATAAATTTCCGAGATGATTATTTTCTGTTGATGGTGTGATGCCATTACTTTCATATATGTTCTACCGAAAACTGGAGCCTTGTTGCTTAAAAATCTGGCAATTGTGTGTAAGTAATTATGAGATTTAGAATTAGAATTGGGTGCTCAGGAATGGTGGAATAGTATCGCTTACGGTAGCTGCATGAGTTTTAGGAGCATCTTTTTTGGCAGTGATAGAAGCACCGAAAAAAAATTCCAGCGTAGCCGCTTGGGAAAAAAAAAACAAAGTAATTTAGAGTTGTTTTTAAACGGCTAAACTGGAATTTATGGTCATCCTGAGATCTGGCAAGTATAGATGATTTCTGATCATTTTTTAAGCGGTAATGGTGTGACTTATAAGTCTGTGTTGGTCTGTCAACTTATTTTGCATAGGTTATAAGTAATAGAGTTAAAACAATCGATGGCAAATGCGTTGGACAACATCTTTTAGCTATTTTTAGCTGTTGCAACCAAGTAAAAAGTAGTGGGACTAAGTTCATTTCCGGCAGTTCAGATTGCTTTCCCGATAACGAGATCATATTAAGACAAAATGAATCGTTTACGGAAGCAGCAAGAGGAGACCGATAAGATGACACGTATTGCCATTGTCGAAAAGGATCGTTGTAAACCAAAAAACTGTGGTCTTGCATGCAAGAAATCGTGCCCCGTTGTACGAATGGGTATTTTTTTTTTACTTACAAAGAAAATTGGAACAAAAAAGTTCAGAGTCTATAGTTCTAGATTTTCTTTCTGTTTTATAGCTTCTTGATTGTCAGATTATGAGACTCTCAGTAAATGTCAAGTTTGTTCTTTAGCAGTCGAATTTCGTCTATTTATGGGTGAACTCACGGGTCTGCCCTTTTTTAAGTTCATAAGTCATTTCAAGTATAATGCAGAATAAAAAGATTGCTGGTTATTATACAGTTTTTAAATTTAGGGAAGCAATGCATCGTCGTGGAAACAAATTCTAAAATGGCGGAAATATCCGAAACTTTATGTATTGGCTGCGGTATTTGTGTGAAGGTATGTTCTTTTACATTCTCTTTTTGAATTTTTAAGTTCAGAATTTCCGTCCATCCAAAATTCGTGTACAGTGCATGCCTTGAATGTTCCTAAATTCTAAACGCATTTTGTAATCAGATGTTATTGCTCAATATAGTTTTCTTGTAGTGCTGTTATGTTTTATAAAAATTTTCTTACGCAACAACAGTGAATAATTTGTAGACAGTCATCCTCGTAACAAATAAAATTGATAATAATAAGTACTATAAAATTTAAAAACGTAGGTACTAACACATAATGTATCAATAATTGCCGAATGCATTGTAACTAAGATAATTCAGGATGAATCGATTTTTGAACGCTATGCTTATTTTTTTTTTTCTTTTTTTTATTATCTTATTCTAACCATTCTGCATTCAAAAATTTTTAACGTGCACTGGAACAGATCATTAAACTGTTCGGCCAATCAGCACATCGTTTAACCGTAGTAACATCACTACGCAATAAGTATGGATTTTCTGGAAGAGGTTCATGATGCCAGTCATTAAATTTCATTAAAAACCCTGCAGGTCATTAGTTAAGTTGTTAATGATTTGGACCTTTAGTTTTTTATATGCCTTATTTTAGAAATGAATGGCACTGTATATCAGCAGTCCAATGAATAGCTATTTTTCTTTATTTTAAGTTTCGGAAAACGTTTTATGTTGCTGTCCAATACTACTAAGAGCTATCCTGATCTCCTAACTACGTTGAAGTGTCTAGTCCAGATTTCCTTGCAGTTTTTAATTCCATTTTTTTTTCCTGCATGTTTTTAATTCCATTTTTTTTTCAGAAATGCCCGTATGAGGCAATAAAAATCATTAATTTGCCTAGCAATTTGGCCAAAGATACAACTCATCGATTTAGTAAAAATTCCTTTAAATTGCATCGCTTGCCGACACCACGTACTGGAGAAGTTCCTTTTTTATATCTTTTTAACGGTTTCTGCTATTTTAAAACTTTGATATTAACCGTTGATGTTAGCCTGGTCTTAATACTAGGCATACTTAAAGAGACGTTTGAATAACTTTTGTAAATATCGAGGCATTCAGATATCCAGCAAATGTGACGTTTTTTATGAATGTATGTCACTAAGAGATCCATAATAGTGTTCTGTCGTTTTTATTCGAAAATATTTTAGTAACCGCAAAAAAGTTTTAGATGTAATTCTTTAGGTGTTAGGTCTTGTCGGCACAAATGGAATTGGGAAATCAACAGCGCTGAAAATTTTGGCTGGAAAGTTAAAGCCTAATCTCGGAAAATTTGAAGTCAGTATCAAAATTGTGCTTTTAGAAATTTATTGATTTTGAAATTCCTCGTTTTTCCAGAGACACATATCATTTTCCCTCATGAATTCTTGTTTTACCATATACCTGTAAGAAGTTCTAGTTTTGTTTATGGGTTTTCAAAAACTGAATTATGGATATATTAGCTTAGATGAATTAATAAAATTATGAGTTGTTGCAGACTCCTCCTGACTGGCCATCAATCTTGGCCTATTTTCGTGGTTCAGAGCTGCAAAATTATTTCACGAAAATATTAGAAGACAATTTGAAGGCCGTTGCAAAGCCACAATATGTTGATCAAATTCCAAAGTTTGTGGCTTTCTTACCTATTTTTTCTTTCTGTAACGACGATGACATTATTACTTGGGTGCATATGATCCACGCAACTATTGCAGCAACGCGGTTTAATTTTCTGACTTTGTCAGAGCTGTTGTTTTTCCGTAAAAACATAAGATTTGAAAATGAATGTTCGGCTTTAACGAACTTGCTAATTTGCTCAGTACCTCTTCTCCTTTCATCTTATTTTAAGTGCGAAATAAAAAATAAAGGTTAGCACCTCAAAATCGATCATTATTTATTGTTGGATAATTGTGAATAGAGGTATTGCGGACAAACGATAAGGAATGAAAAATGGAGAATTTGTTATAATCCCAAAAATTTGAACGCTTTTTTAAATTTCTTTTCAGCTCTGCAAGAACAACGAAAAAAGTTATTTTTCCTAATACTTTTATTTTGTTGTTGAGAGTTGCTTTAAATTTGCAGAGCAGCGAAGGGGCAAGTACAAGAATTATTGATAAAAAAATGCGACAGGGAAAATTTATTGCAAATTTGCGAGGAATTAGGTATATTCTTGATCGATTTTTTGAAAAATTTTTTGAACTCCGTTCATTAATTTATTCGAAAATTTTTCTATATCAAATGAAAAGACTCGTTTTTTATGTAATTTTGAAGAGGTTTTAACAGTCGATATCGGTTTTAAGAGCTTAATGGTGTCAAAGACCGAATGCTCGATCAGCTGTCCGGAGGAGAATTGCAACGTTTTGCAATAGCGATGTGTGTTGTACAGCATGCTGATGTTTACATGTTCGATGAACCGTCTAGTTATTTGGATGTGAAACAGCGCTTGAAAGCAGCTAAAATTATTCGAGATTTAGTAACACCCCATAAGTGAGTCCCTTCTTTAGCATGTATAAAAACGCAATTTCGAATTTTATCGGATCAAACTAAAGCAGACATTTTGTCGTTTAGCCGTTACATAATATAAAATATCGTTTTATCCTCTTTTAAGCTTGTATTTCAGAACTGCTAGGTAGATCTTTATGGAACAAACAGATAGATTTTGTCAGGCTAAAGAAGGTGGTGGATGTTGTCTTTCTTTTTTCAGTTATGTCATTGTCGTAGAACATGATTTGGCCGTATTGGATTATCTCTCTGATTATGTATGCTGTCTATATGGTGTACCAGGGGTGTACGGCGTTGTAACATTGCCATCCGGTGTTAGGGAAGGCATTAATATATTTTTGGATGGCTTCATTCCAACCGAAAACATGCGTTTCAGGTATTATGTCAAATTTGTTTAAAGCAGCTCTGATTTATTTGAAGTTAAAAATATTTAGAATACATGTATATTTGGATTTTTCAATTTGAACATTGCAGAGATTCTGAGTTATCCTTCAAAGTCACTGATCAAGCTGAGAAGGAAGTGGTTAAACGGACAGCTCGTTATACATACCCATCATTTACCAAACATATAGGGAATTTTGAATTAAAAGTTGAAGGTGGTGAATTTACTGATTCTGAAATCATTGTCATGCTTGGAGAAAATGGTACTGGAAAAACAACAATGATTAGGTCTGTTTTGTTTTGGAGATGATGGAGCTGAGATTGACAGTTTTGAATAGGAAAGCCTCAAGTCTCCGACTAGCGATCTAGAGGTCTTACGAGATGTACACTCATGAAAAAACGTAGTTTAGGGAGAGAAAAAAAGCTTTCGATAATGCTGGGAAACTTTTTAATAAACATCGAAGAAATGTTTTTTCTAAAAAATAGATTCTCTCTAGTTTAATTAATTATTCCTGTTTAATATACATTCATTGAATGTTTTATTATTGCTTTTCGGGTTTTAGGTTTAAAAGAAAAAAATGCAAGATGATTTTAAAAAATACTTTAGGATTCTTGCTGGTAATCTGCAGGTGGATGATGATTTAACGGAAATTCCACGGTTGAATATATCTTACAAACCGCAAAAGATTAGTCCAAAATCACAGTGTTCTGTTCGACATCTTTTATATGAAAAAATACCCGATATGATTAATCATGCACAGTTTAAGACAGATGTTTTGTCACCGTTAATGATCGATGATTTGCTCAATCTTGAAGTAAAGTCTCTTCTGTTGATCTGCCTACTCAGAATTATTTCTGCTAAGTTTTGAATCGACCTTAGTTGGCATAATTAATCGTTCGATGAGGGTGATGTATCTTTATTTTGTGCTGTAATATTATCTCAACACTGTGGTAGTTTTGTTCGCATATTGGAAAAGGAGGATAGGCAGGGGTATATAACATTTGGAAAATATGGGACTTATATAAGCCAAATATTGCTCTTTTAATTTTTATTCATTTATTTTTTTGGTCCCACTGGAAATGGTGTGTGTTTAATTAATTTGTGAAATATATCTGAAAATTCAATTTAATCAAACTGTTTCTCTTCCATAGGTGCAACATTTATCCGGTGGTGAATTGCAACGGGTTGCATTAGCTTTGTGCCTCGGAAAAGTGGCTGATGTTTATTTGATCGATGAACCAAGTGCATATCTTGATTCAGAACAGCGATTACATGCTGCCAAAGTTATAAAAAGGTAGTGTTAATGGACTTTTCAAGTTCTCTGATTATTACTGATTTATTATAATTAAAATCTATCCGCTGTTATTGCTACTACCGTCGTGATTCGCAGAAAAAGAATTTGCTATGCAGAAATTATGTCATGAAGCTTCGGGGGAAGAGTTGCTCAAAATAATATGATCAGATTTGATTCAGCTGCATTGCTTCTACATACTGCCTTTTGATGAACTGTATAGTTAGAAGTTTCATATTGCAATATAGGGATGCGTCACAGAAGGTTTTTTTTTTAAATCTACTATTAAATTTCATTTTCGGTTGTCAGTTTTAATTTATGTTACTAATGTATGTCAAGTACTTATTTAACTGTGATTTTGCTTAACTAACAGGTTCATATTACATGCAAAGAAAACGGCATTCGTTGTTGAACATGATTTTTTGATGGGGACATATCTTGCTGATCGTGTGATAGTTTTTGAAGGGATACCATCAAAATCTGCTACCGCACAATCGTTAGTTTTTTTATGCATATTATCTTCTTTTTAATTCGTCAGAAAGGCAAAAATTTTTTCCAACTTTATTAAAAAACTCTAATGTTTTTTATAGACCTCAGTCGCTTTTGGAAGGGATGAATCGGTTCTTGCGGCTTTTGGATATAACATTTCGACGTGATAAAGATAATTATCGGCCACGTATCAACAAGAAAGATTCTGTGAAAGATATGGAGCAGAAAAAGAGTGGCAATTACTTTTTCTTGGATATAGATTAAAATAGGAAGGAAATTCATTGCCATGATGTGCTTTTTCCTTTTAATCACTTCTTCCATTTTATCTCTTGGCCCTCAAATGCAAAACTAAAATTCCGGCATTATTTCGGCACCAGTGCAATATTTCATCGCTCTCATGGTTCGACTGTCTTCCTTAGCTCATTTCATGGCTTTTTATTCATTTTACCTGTCTACTCTTTGGACTAATAGTTGTTCATTTCATCTTTATTTAATCAGGTATTTGTTAATCGTAGTTATCTTAGATTGCCTGAACTTTTGTTTAGTAAAGGATTCATTGTTATTAGCTTCGCATTCACCAGATGCAGTTTAATGGTAGTTGGAAAAAACTCTCACTTTCATACTTGACATAGAACACCAATTATTTATGATTTCTGAAGTTAATAATCTTCTCTTTGCGAAATTTTCGGTGCACTTTACGTTTTGACTTTCTAGTTATATTGATTTATTTCTAGGTTGTGACATTTTCTTTGTGTATTGTTTTTGTTTTCGGTCATATTGCACATCGTTTGCTTTTTGTTATAAATATCATGGTCTGGTTGTTACTTCAAATAAAGTAAAATGCATTGTGGAATTCCACCAAATTTACCAAAACCTGAAATCAGGATTTTTGTTTTCGGTCATATTGCAAAATTACATGATTCGGAAAATAATTATTGATTGTTGAAGAAGCGAATCCATAATTTATCTCACTGAGGTAATAGATAATTACATGATTCAAGCTGTTCGTAATTTAAAATTACCGTTTATCCTGCTTCTAATGAATTAAACCACATCAGTGAGAAATTCGGATGCAAGTTTCTTCAGTATCCATCAGAAAAAGCTTTGCTCTTATAGATTCGTAAAAGAATCTATTTGTGTTGAAGTTGTTAGCTTCGTGCATATTTTTTATTCATATTGCGAGATGAGTAACATGGAATCAAAGTAGAAATCTTAATGGAATCAAAGTAGAGATTCGAAGAAATGCTTCTGAATTTGATCTTGTGTTATAGGACGGCCGTATGCATATCAGAAACGGAGAAGATTTTACTGAAATCAGCATTCGGCAAGTTGTCTGTGGCTTGCGTCTGAAAGTTATTGAATTTGAAGCATCAATTTCTGAATTTCTATTAAACATTGGTTTTGAATGGATGATCTAAGTTGTGTTCCTATTGCACTTATGAGTGTTATAAGTAACTGTGTGTATCGTAGTGAGAAACATTTTTCTCAGTGAACGAATTTTTTTACTAAACGTTTCACGTTTCACGTACGAAGTGAAGTTTCAAATATATTTGATAGAAACAAAAAAATTAGCGAAAAGCACTTTTTAATTTTCCTGTTTCCTCTTCATCTCTCTCTTAATAAAAAGGGAGAGAGAGAAGATTTGTCATCCCAGTGTAGGAAGTGATTAGCATCAAATGGACCGGAACATTTATTTACAATGGTTAATTACTCCGCTGAATAAACATTTTACAGCCCTGGAAAGCATACCACTAACGTGCTGACATATGAAACACGTGTCACGTGAGCATTCACTTAAGATTGTCAATAGACTGGATTTTCTTGAAGTATTTCAGATGATGTCAAACAGGTTGATTGGTACTGACCATTCGTTACAAAACTTCTCTTATTCGGGAGACAGAAAGAAAGAGAGGGAGAGAGAGAAAAGCAAGAAGAAAAAAAAAATCTTTTACACAGAGATTATCACTGATATGCATGAAAAACATGTTAATTGTAATATTTCAGAAGGGCCATTATTAGCAAAATGAGAAACTAATGAGCAAAATGTATTTTAGAAAAAGATTAACTAAAAAAGTCTCTGAATGTTCTACCGTACATTGCAATATGTGGTCAGTTTCAGGTCAAATGACCAATAACTGATCATCAATACTTTCATCATGAGATTCAATAAACGAAACAATATGGTAACCGATGTTTACTTATCTTTTTAATTTTTTGGAATGGGCGTTTTTCGTAATGATTTATAATGGAAAGACATACGATAAAGCAAATAATCGATAGATTTAACTTTCTACTCTTCCCAAATTACGAATTTTCCTTTTTTTGAACTACAATTTCAGATTTTCATCTATTTCATCTACGATTCAGTGTAATAATTAATAAGTAACTTCAATAGCTAAGTTTTTTTTGGTTTCATTTTTTTTTTTTTTTTTTGTTATCTTTTAATGCGATGATTTATAGAAAATGAAAAGTACCCACAATATAATGCAATCGATCTTTTCTAAGCGTTCCTGTTTTTCCTTTTAATTTCTTCATCAATGTTATCATTTGAGTATTCCGTTCCGATATTATGAAATATACATTCCTTCTATGTATTGCAAAAATATCAGGATCCCAATCATAATCATCATCCGGATTCTGAAAATCACATCTAATATTACTATATTCATTAATCATAGGACAAACAAAAACTTCAAATTTTTTCAGGGAAATATTAACAAATATGTCGAGTAATTATTTCTGTTCTATCTTTTGTCTGTTCGAGAAAAAAGAAAATAGAAGTTAATATTCTCAAAGTATTTCGAATTTTCATGAAAATTGTAGCAAAGAGTAATCAAAATTACATAGTATTTCTCCAGTGAAGCATGAAGTAGAGCACTAGCAATTTCTAAATTATCGGCATATAGCGGGCCAACTAATAGAGGTAATACATAACCTCCAGCAAGCTCTCTTGAACATCCGTATCCGATCACTTGCTTCTAAAAAACTCTATTTATCTGGAAAAAATTCGCGAAAGTTTGAGGAAATGAAATATAAAGAAAAAATTCGAAACTTTGATAAAATAAATCAAAGAATACCTCTTTGAAAGCGACATAAGTATCGAAATTTTCTCGTTGAAGCCATTCCTTCAGCCATACATCTCGATTCAGATGTGTCACGCTAGTATCATATCGTAACAATGTTGTAATTTCAGCTTCCGAAAGATTATTATATTTAATAATTGTAACCTCTTTGTCCTGAAAATTTTCCATAAATGGTTCAAATTTATTGATGTAATTCGCTTCAAGTAATAGGTAGTTTTGATAGAAATATAAGAATAATTATAAAGAACCTGAAGTGTATGAAAAGCTGACGGATTGCCGATCTCATATGTAAAAAATTTCCAATCTTGCAGGAATGATGTCTTGAAACCAAACCGGTGACATTTACTGGCCAAATGTGACACTGAATGAGAAGTGTGAATATTCAGCAAATTATTAAAGGAGAAAAAAAAAGAAAAGAAGTAGAAAGAGAAAATTACTTGAATGAAATATGATCGTTTGCTTATGATTGACATTCTTCAATGCTTCATTGAAAAGTTTGCTTCCAATACCCGAATGTCGATATTCTTCAGTCACATAGTATACACCAATAACTGCAAAATCATTAAAGCAAGAAATCGCTATACTGCCAAGAAGTTCATCACCTGCAAAATAAATAAGTGAATGAAACACAATTAAGAACAATTAAAGAGACGAATGACATAATTTCATTTTTTTTTTTCTCAACAATTTCTCAAATATTAGATTATGTTTCATTTCAAAACATATCAAAAAATTTAGGTTAATTTAGATAACACATCATAAACTTGCTTTGGTTTGTTTATCATACCACTTTTCCTTTGATTCATAAATTCTCATTTACTTCAGTACATATAACAAGTAATGTTTAATAACTCAAACATAACTCTTTCTATTTACAATGAATCAGAAGTATATGTTATCATGCATAAAACATTCATTAATCATTCATTCTTCTCGAAAGACGAAAGAGTAGAAAAATAGAAAAACAGCAACAAAAATGAAAAAATGAAAATGCAAAGAAAAAAAGAACGAAGGGAAGCAGAAGTCAATTTAATATGAATTTTATTGAAAAAAAAAAAAAAAAAAAAAAAGTCTTAATAAGAGAAATTAAATGCTTCACTTTGATTTTTAGCGACAATAAATCGACAACAACAAGTAGGTATAGCTTTCCATACTTTTAATGAATCATAATCCATCTTATATGAATCACTATCATATGCTCGAGCAATTATCTGCAAACAAAAACAAGAATCAACCTCTCTTAAAATAAGATCTTTCATTATTCTGTGACGAAACGTGACATTATTGATTGAATTTAATTTTCAGGATTAATCTTAGTAAAGAAATTAATTACATTTAGAGATTCAAGAACTTTTACCTTCTCATAATCGTCATTGGTGCCATTTGAAAATTTATACCAAAAGCCATGTTTTGAATATGCACCAATCCAGGGATCACCACAATTTTTAGGATGATCCAAATCATATCCTACCATTGGTATTGGTTTACCGATATCAACTGGTATCTGACGTTTTAGAACTTCTTTGAAAGGTTCCAACGTCATACTATTATAAACTTAAAGATCAGTAATGTATCAATATAAGATAAATAGTATATCCTCAAGTTATTCTTTGCTTTCTTTGTCAATTTAAAAGAATTACAATAATCATTGTATTTATTTTTACTTCGTCACAATTCGACGGTTTTAAAACCAGCAATTCTTCGATCTTTGATTGAAATTGTCAACAGCAGGTTTTTTTCCCCCCTTAGATGACTTTTAAGAGAACTTATGAAATATGAATGGTCATGCGATTTTTGATTCGAATGGGATCGATGCTTAAAAAAAGAAAGATGAGAAGTTTGTTGTGATACTTATAATTTAATATGATTAAGCTATAAATTTTCCGAAAAACAACTTTACGCGACCTTTAAAGATGCCAAAGGAAGCAATAAATAATGATATTTGAGATAAAATGCTAGCAGATCGAAGAATTATTTGTTAGTTTGAGCGAATTATGGAATATCTTGCAGAAAGTTTTCCAACAAAACGTTGCTAATTTATTCACCATAATGGATTTGTGTAACTGAAAATTGATTCTCCTGCAAACTTGGCCAATTATTTTTGCTCTCTTCTATACAGAATAATGATGGAATGGATTGAATCACACAACAGTAGCAGAGTAATTATGGTGAGACTTCAGAAATACTTAGAAAAGTACATCAATGAGACAAAGAACGATTGAAAGGAAACAGTCGATTGAAAAAATCAATCGAATTGAAATTCTACATTTACTGTTTGTCCTTCTTGATGCATTTAGTTCACCAATTTCAACCATTTTTTATGAAGTTGGCAAAAAAAATTTTCATGATTTGCTTTTTCGAAATTTTTTTTTTTTTTGTTTTGAAAGTGGTATAAAAAAAAATCCTGGAATTGGGAAATGAAATATAAACAAGATCAATTACTCATTAGTTATTGCAAACAGTTTTTAACAGGCAGATCTATGCAAAAAAAAAGTGCTACAGTAGCAATGAGATCAAGATTGAGACAAACTGTTCAAAAGAGATCGATTATTTGCTCCTAATTTAAACAATGATATTTCATTTATTGATCATAAAGAAGCGACAGATATGAAATAACTTGATCAAAACTATTAAATATCACCTGCCATTTTGAGACGGATATCCTTCCCAATCATTTTTACATTATCCCTTTTTGTTGCAATTTTAGGCTACTTTTAGTACTAACTATTTTGAGATAAATTTTCCACTCATTCTCTTTAAATTATTGGAATTTCAAAAAAAATTAAAATATAACAATATATTCGTAATTCCATTCTTTTACAGTTTGTGCTTTTACACTGATACACCTTCAATAACACAATGAAAAATTTTCCAAAACGACTCTTTCTAGATAGCAATCACTTTTAGATCTTTTTTGATTTAAATTGGCGTGCTTACCATCTAGGCAAATTACAGTGAAGTGTCAAAATTACAAGAGATCTAAAGATATCCGGAGAAAAACAATACAAATTTTTCAAATTGCCATAATTCAAAGTTAGTCATCAGAATGATGTGATTATTATTTTATGCATTCCCGAAATAAAACCATATATAAGCAAAACTAATTTGGAACTTTGCAATCTTTGCGTTATCTGTTTTAATCAAATTTCCCAAAATATTTAATCAAGAAAATTTCTACAATGGCTTCAAGATGATAAAACCGAATGATTCAGAGGATGATGGGAAGAAACTTTAGAGATTTCCGACATATATAATCTTTAAATGATTGAGGTTTAATGGAAATTGTATGATAAATTAACAATGATAACGCTGGTATTTTTTTTTTTTTCGCTCTCTTCAATGTCTTTTTCTCGCTTATTTCCTTGAAAAAATATTCAGAAGAACGACCTATCATTTTTCTCCCAGTATACCTGTATATTTACTACTTTATAACTTTTCACTTTCTCTTACTGTCACTTTTGTTCCGTCAAAAACGAAAAAATTATTGACAAAACTAGCTCTTCGCTTTTTTTTTTTGAATGTTGAAAAACAAGTCATTATAAAGGGCTTGACTTATAGTCATTCCAATGTCACTTTAAGTACAAAAGACGAAAATTTTACACCAACAGTGTTCGAAATTTTTGTCGACCTTGACCTTCTTTTGCTTCACAGATATTTACAATTCTTTTTTTTTCTTCTTTTTTTTTTGTTTAACAATTGAGCTATCACTGAGAGAGTTGGTTTTAATTTTACTCTAGAAATGAGGGATTGAACGAATAAACTAAGTTTAGCATTCATTCGAGTACAAATTCCATTTATGACATGCAATGTTGAGTTAAAAGAATTAAAATATTAATTTCAAATAACGAAAATTATTGAAATTAACATGATATCCTTTAGAAGTATACATTTTGCTTCGTCCAAAATCAGACAATTCATTGTAGATTTTTACGTCAATCTCAGAACTCTGTGTAAATGATGAAATCAGTGAACAAAATGATGCGTCGTTTTATTACGTTACTGATAACTGCAATGTGGATAGAAATAAGTCACGGACAACAGACGATACGACAGTGTACATGTGCTGAAGTGGAACCATGCAAAACAATTGCCACCCAAACCGTTTTACCATGTGCTGACCAATGCCAGGTAATTTAGCTAGCAATTCCTTAATGCTTAATTATAATAAAATATTATACTAAACACTTCATTGCTTTTCAATGACATTAAATTACGCCTAGACATTTCACTTAACTTCCTTAATGAACAGATAATAACTTACATTGAAATCCCTCAAGTATTTCAACTTTTTGTAACAGATTAACCAATTCCCAAAGTATGAAATGTGTGTGATTGATGATCGGATGAAATTTATTTGGAAATTATCTGAATATCGGTACCTTCGTTCGTCGATTTTACCTTCTTCTATAGCATTCTTTTATAATTTGTTGATATATAAGGAATTAAGATCTAGTGATTTAATTGAAATTAAGCATAACTAATTACTTCAATTTTGAATTTGAAGTCAATACATGCTATTCAGGCATTCAATATATTTTGTCTTTCTCTCCGTTTCATGAACAAACTTCACTTTTTAGAAATTTGTTTCTTCCCTTGGTGGTAACTATCAGCAAATTCGTAACTGCTTCGAGCAAAAACGACCAATTATTGATAGCGCCATAAAGTGCTCCCAAGATTCCTTCCCCGATGCGTTAGTTCCTTTTTTTCTGAATACCTAATTTGACAGCAGTGGAAGAAATTCAAATCTTTTTAACTGCCTACAACTTCCAATTAATTTTTTCGATGCTTTTGAGATTTAAATGATTGAAACGAACTTAAATACTCATATTGATGAATATTAACAACGTTTGCCTTGCATTTAGTTAACACAAGTTTAAAAAAATAGAACACATCATTCATTTGGAAGCAATAAAGCATTTCAAGAAATGACAAACCATAATTGATTCCTTCCACCCATCCATCCTTCATTTACCTCAACTTTTAATTCCATGTAAATTTACTACTCTGTACTTTGCATGAATATGTTACTTAGATGTGCACGGGGACCACCAAAAATGATACCACGACGATATGCAAAAGGTATCGAACTTGCCGCCGTGAATGAGATCAACAAACAACTACGAAGAATGGGTAGCCGTGGTTTACTTCATTATTTTCAAATTCAGCATGTACCATATAGAATATAAGATTGTATCCGTTGGCTTTCTTGGAGCAACATACCTCTTATATCTTGCTTTTTTTCAACGAAATGTGTCTTACGGAGTTGAGATGAAAGCTTAGGATTAAAATATCCATCCGTCATTCACATAACTTATGTTCACTTCTTCAATAACAATGAACTCTGCCAATTCTATTTCGAGTAGGAATTCAAAACTATGAGATTTCTTCTTAAAACGGAAGAATATCAATTGCAGGAAGTGAAAATCTTCCTATTAATGATATTTTCAGGAATAGCAGATCAAGTTACCAATCTGTTAGCTCAAGGCCGACGGTTTTTCAGATGTTTTCAGTCTTGCATGATGAAGAAACTGGACAGTTGTGCTCCAGAGTATGTTTACAACAAGAATAAGAAAACGAATTCCTCCCTACCAATTTTTGGGAAAAGAAATTTACCCCATTATTTAGCTCATAGCAAATTTCTAGTCTATTTTAAAGGGATTAAAGTATCTGAATCTCAGATACTTCCAATAAAACTTCCGAAAATGACCACAAAGCATTAAAATTTCGATCTCCATTTAACAATATTTGCTTCCAGGTGCGGCCTTGATTTACCACCCGATAATACTGTGGTTCAAACAGTCAAAAGTTGCGCTCTCCGCAGTGGCGTTCAAAGTGCAGCAATACAGGATCTCTGTTCGTGCGTTGAAAGAGCCGGTATCCGGTTGGTTTTCTAACTATTAGTTGACAAAGATGAATCAAGCTATGATAAGAAAACTGAAAGTAGTCGGTTATTTATTTCAACAGAAGGTTTTCCTAAAATGAATAGGTAATTCAAATTATAGGTCTTTAACAAGCTTAGTTTACCATCTCTTTCCTTGTCTTCTAAGAAAGACAGTGTTTGGAACAAAGGACTGACTTACTTTCAACCTATGCCTGAAGATCTGGAACTTTCGATTCATCAAGACTTCAAAAATTTAGAATGACATGACATAATCTATTTCCTTAAATTTTTAAGCGCAGAACTGCTTCATGAAAACTTCAGAATTACTTTGCCCGGATTTAAAATTTCGAAAAAGTTGAAGAATACTGGAATACTAAAGCAAAGCTACAATTACTGTTATTTCTAAAACAGTTACTACTAAGGATATTGCCAAAATTATTGTTTGATGGAAAATAACATAATTAAGATCATATATACAAATTTGAGCATTCTCTTCCCACGTTCTCAAAAGTTCGGCATTTTACTAAGATATTAAGCAGAGAGATAGACATCATTTCAAAAATGGAACAAATATATTAGGCCATATTAGGGTATTTCTTGTCATCAGAATTTCTTAAAATATAACTTTTCAGGCAACTTGCTGGTATATGTCCTCGTATACAGATTTTCGAAAGGAAGTAAGAGTTAAGAATGCACCGGAAGCAACTTTTCCAAGAAATTTGTAACAAAAAGTTGGACAACATTAAATATTAACCGCAAAACCCTTTCCAAAACCTGGAAACATTTTTCTTTTCCCATAATTACAACATGGAAAACAGGTTCTTGATTTATAATCCTAAAAAGTGTCATTCCCTGCT
Organism: Dipetalonema caudispina; assembly: GCA_013365325.1. Lineage (NCBI taxonomy): Eukaryota > Metazoa > Nematoda > Chromadorea > Rhabditida > Onchocercidae > Dipetalonema > Dipetalonema caudispina. Next base: position 336,696 of record JABVXV010000023.1, on the reverse strand, counting down.
GCAAAGAAAGGAAGATTTTTCCTAAAATAAGTGAGAAAAAACATGCCGAATGGACCAGTTGAAAAGCTCTATAATGGGATGGGTATATCTCAACATCGATATCCTTTTTCGTGAAAAATTTTCCACACATGAATTTAAACAAGTTACAAAAGTGCGTTGTGCAAATCACATGCTGGCATAGTTACGCGTAAACTGTCCAAAGTAACCTGTAAATACATATATAATTATAACCAGTAATATTAATTAAGTAAGTGGATAAAATCCTTACGATAACATCCGAGTCAAGTCACTACTCTTTCATAGATGGAAATATAATTAAGATGAAAAGAGCAGTAAAGTGATAGTAACTAAAAATTCATTTTCATTTTACAATGATCGAGGAAAACAGAACACTTAAGGATTCATCATCGGCTCAATAATAGCTATAAAGGAGAATGAATTGAATGTTCAGAACTTAAAGCAAGCCTTCAGATCTTAAAGAACCACCAGTAATTATCGATAAGTAATCCTAACTCACAGCTTTTTCCAACACACATGCATAGAACACAGTAAATATGCCAAAGGTTATTCGGGTATGTTTCATTGAAAATCTGATATACATCAAAGGAAACTATATTGATTAGTCGAATACTATTTCGTATTCGATATTTTGAGTCTGAAGAGATAACGTGTGAGCTTACCGTCCGCACTAATTCCCAAGCGCCTCGTCCGCAACGTGTATTGATTACCGGATGACAACATCGCAAATAATGATCCATGATTTCGCATAAAAGCTAAAAGAGAAGATTAAAATACTTCTATGCACAAAACCTTGCTTTTTTAAATTTTAAAAAATCCGATTACCGCACCTCGAAATACTGGCTGTAATCGTTCGGGATTTTCGCCTTTTGTGCCGCTGTTATCGCCACACTTGCTTCATTTTTGCATTCCACGTAACTGCTTTCTGTTTCTACCTACATACAAATTATGTGTAATGGAGATTTGAAAACAACTTGATAAGAATTAAATGAACATTAACTCTTATAATCTAAACTCTAATTTACTAGCATATGAACTGTAAGACTAACAATCCTGAAGACTCAAAAGTAATCAGTACAACTGAATGGAATAATGATTAAAAAGTGGAGTTAAATGGAAAGAACAAGAAAAAATAAAAACAACATTAAGTAAAATTCAGTATTTTTAAAATCTCAAATTATCGCTTACTCTAAAGATATACAAAGCGAATGACCTACCTCAGCAAAACACGTAGCATATTCTTCAAATAATTTATACCCTTTACCACACATGTAATCGTAACTGGCATCAACCGCTTCGAGTGATATACTTGAACAAGATATATCTTGAGTGCACTCCTGCAATATTTGTAGAATTTTTAAACAATTTAACAGCGCAGTCCATAATCTGCCATGAGTATTTGGGATTTGAAAGCTTCTTGAAGTAAAAATTTTCTTTATAATTTCCGATATTGATTTAAAATTTTGGTCTACAATAGCAAATCTACTGCTTATTCTTAGTGGTTAAAATCTTACAGAATTTTAAAATGTGGACGAATGAAAGATCAAGATACATTCATATGCCGCAAAATTAAAAGATTTACAAAGAAAAATTCTAAATTTAAATAGTGAAAAAGAAAACACTACTCTAGATTTCGTCGATTTTGCATAAATTCATTTCAAATTTGCATTCTTTCACTTTTTCTTCGTATTTAGTTTAAATGCGAAAATTCTTTAACCAGATGTGAACAAATAAATAATATTTGAAAACAACTTAAGTTCTAATTGAGCCAGTTATGAGAGCTTCATTTGAAAGTAAAAATTTTGCTAAGTTCTCAGAAATGCTAGTGAAAAAAATACTTGAATTTTAGAACCTACACCAGAAGGAATCACACTATACGGAAACTAACAATCTATGAAATTTGATAAGCCCTAAGAAAAGAAGACTTGAAAAGTGTGAAATTAGAAACAGATGATACCTTGAAGTGAGCATAAACATCACAGAGTTCTTTAAAAATATTCGTTCCTTGTACAGGCAATTGTACTGTACCTCTATCTTGCAGTTTTCCTGCATAATCCAGGACTGGCTGAAAAATAGGTTATAAAATAAGTATAAATAAGATAGAAAGTCGGTACTATCGTGGTAACACAAAGTATACTTCCTGCAATATTCAGCATAATAATAACATTTCTCCTATTGTTGCATTGATGAAAATACAAGATGTCAAGCTGCGTACCGAGATGAACTTCGGAATCTAGAAAATGATCTTACTGTCACTTACCAATTGTGTGTTTTACTATTCAATATCTGTTTTATTAAATTAACTCAACTTTTCTAGTACCACAGCAAATCAAAGGCGATTGCATTTTGAAATGATTTCTAAATGTGTCTGCTAGATTCATTGTTCTTATCTTTAAGTAATTTCTAAAAACGGCACTAAAGGAAAGTCGAAATTACAAGAAAAATGATTATTATGGAAAAATAAATGCAACTGTTTTTTCATTTCCGAGCTTATATTTAAAATGGAAAGGAGTTTCTCTCGAACAGCTAATCTACTTTTTGGCTGAAACTATTTCATTATGAAATTCGCGATGTGGAAAACAAAAGAAACATGCCTGGAGACATTTACTGATTGACTGTTCGGCAAACGCGGTACACTTCTCAGTGACGGATGATAAACGATTCTTGTCACTATCGTTATCACCGATTACTATCGAATTCAAGTGTAATTCCAAAATGAGCAATGAAGCGAGCAAAATTTGATGCCAAGTCCAGTCAGTAGTCCACATCCTGTAAGACAATGGAATGGAAATTCCCGAAAGTTCAGATCCACTACTGCCTTATCAGTTTTTGGATCAGGAAAATTTCAAATATATGGAAGCTTGAGGTTTAATAAGTAATATTAAAAATTGCAAGAAACTTGACAACTTGCAAAAGAAACAGAATTCTAGATCAATTCAAGTGCTGATTTTCCAGAAATTTTCGGGCAATGAAATTTAGAAATCTTTCAGATTGAATGCACTATGATTATGATCAAGAACAAGAAATGATGTAAGATGCAAGAAACATACCTCTTAATTTAGACAAATTGCTGAATTGATTTCCCAGAAAAGAATTTCAAGAGTTTCCACAATTGAACTGATGATGCAGTTATTTTACCTTATATTTTGGATATCGTTTTGTTTTTCTTCCTTCTCTTCTCTTTGCCATCTCTTCCATTGGAATATCAAAATCTGATTTCCATCCTCTATTCACTTCTTCCTCGCACTCTCAAGGGGGCATAAAGCAAATTTGATTAGAAAACGAAGAAAGCCAGGGAAAAAGAGGATGGGCACAGGAAACGACTGCGCCACCCTCAGGCTCCTTTGTATAGTGCCAATGTTGGCTCTTATCTAAGCTTCTGCCTAGAAAAAAGAAAATCGCAGATTACAAAACGTTTTTTTTTTTAGAGTCAATATCTCTATGTGAAGAAGAGGAATGAAGGAGTTTCTGGAGGGAGTTGCATTTTAGCATTTTCGTGAGAGCGAAGAAATGATTACTGTTCCCCTTCAATCCTTCAATATGCCCAAATTAGCTTCACCAAAAATATGGATGCATTTCCTGGACATTACTTCGAAATTCAATCATTTAAATTTAAAGTTAATCAAGGCTTTTATTATCCCTACATCAGCAGTATATACTATTAGCAGTCGGGGATAGTATATGACATCAATTAATCCGTACTACGAGTTGAGGTTTTCTACATCGATTTGACACAAGGTCGGGAATTAGCAGGGATGCAGTTGCTTTCATCACTGAATTCATATTCCGGAAAATAATCCGCAGAGGGAAGGAAGAATGAACTATTACCGGTACTATTTTCACTAATAGTATCGGATACAAAAGGACTAAACTTCTGAAAGAAGAAGCCAATTAGAATTAAAGAAAAATTCTACAGGATATGCATCCAGTTCTATTTACAATTTTCGAATTTCAAACGGACAATTCAATGTTATACAGTACCATCTATCTGATATATGATCATTTAGTTAACGTTATGTTTAAGATCATTGGGGTCATTTGTCACCTTTATGTCATGTAAAACTGTTATAGTGAAAGTTGATTGAACTAATAGTGGAAGTTGCTTGGTTTCTGGTTGATGTCTGTTTTGTATTAATACAGAGAATTAAACCAGTAAATTTATTTCGGAAATATTATTAACAATAGAATAAATCAGGATAACAGAAAATAATTGAATTAGAGAGTGTCGATCGGATAGCGTTTGGTCGGACTCAAGTCAAGTTGGGATGTGTTGGTAGATCAAGAGGTAGATAGGTCCGTAGTAAGTGAGTAGGTAAATAAGTAAGTAAGTGTGTATGCAAGCAAATAGGTCCCGTAAGTACCCCAAATAGAAATTTGGGGATATTTATACTGTTATAAAATGGACGTAACAAGATATCTTGTCAAGAACTTAATCTTGTTAAGTTAAGTTATCTTACAAAAGGAATACTGTAAGAAAACTTAACAAATGAATACATAATTAGGACTAAGCATTAGATAAAGTTAATTTAATGAATTTAAAATGAGATGAAATGGATCGCAGATGTTTGTTAACATTTGGAGTATTGTGATAGAATACGATTGATAACAAATTTACAAAAGGAATATGATAGGAAGCTTAACATATAGCTAACAGGTTTGAATACATTATTAGATAAAATTAAAAATGAAAACGGAAATGAATTGAAAATATCTAATTTACGTTCATTGAGAAATAAATCCTCCGGGAATAAATCAATGATAATTTTTACAATTAATTAACCATTTGATTATATGACATAATCCTTTGTAATTAGTTTAATGAATTTCGGGTTTCCCGACAACTGTTAGAATTGAATGAAATAAATTCAACTGAACGGCGAAAATTTGATGTGTAGAAATGAAAATTGCATTATGCAAAGAAACATACGAAAATTCGCAGAGAATGACGAACCGGGAAATGAATTATATTCTGGAGTCTTTTCAGAGTCATTGTTTATCCTTTTCCTTGCATGTGTTCAGTTCTTCGGGATAAGATTAAAAAAGTGAAACAATCACCTTATGAAAGAAGACATTTAGGTATAATCATTCAAGTGATGTATCAGTCCAGTCCAGATAACGCCGTCATCCTTGTCCCTCTTCCCAACCACGTCACATCACTGTTTCAAATAAGTTGCTGTAAACGAGTGATCATTATACATTGTTTAAATATTAGCTTGCAATAACTACATAGGTTATTTCCTCTCTACATATTACACATTTTCTGACAATTCATTTGACAAACTATTTTAACAGTCTTGTTCATTTACTGAAAAAAAAAATGATTGATTTGCTAACTTCAAAATTGCTTCACATATGAGAAGCTTCTGCATGTGAATTCTTGAAACCTTTCCACTTCCTACGTAAAATGCTCCCTAGTCTACGGTTTCGGAAGATACTGTAGCTTAGGGAAGTAGTCGACGAAATAATGATCAAATCTCACTCTTTCTAGTGATGACCACATGAAATGTAACCCAGCATATCGTGACATTTTCTGTATCGCCCATAAGAAATATCCACTCACATTCAAAAGGTCAATTTATGGAAATACCGGGAAACAGGAGAAAGGTTCCTCGGTTAGACACTTGGGAATGAGAGATAATTTCTATAGTGGAATATTCGTTGGACTACAACATCACAAACATATATAGTCCTCATCGGAATGCAACATTCAAAGTTTCACATACCAAATATATTCATGTAAATCTCAAAATAACGATGAGGGATGAGGTATTTCATTATGTTCAGTGCAGGAGCTACGGCCGTGAGTCGCGTTTTGTTCAGTATTTCATGGCGGTGAGTTGTGAGGCCTGAGATAAAAGGTATGGGGATTTGACATGGAGTGCTTGTGTAAAGATCACTGTTGTTTTATGTTGGAAGGATATTGCATTTAGAAGATAGGAGTAAGCAGGAAAAAGGAAATAGAAAGGTAAAAGAAAAGCAGAGAAGTGGAAAAAAATGAAAAGAAAGTGAAAGTTTGTTTGAGAGAACTGGACTTGATTAACCTTCAATTTGAATATTGCAGCATTTACCATCTCTTATCATAAAATTGAAAGGTTTTTTTTTTGTAATATACACTTTTTTCCCAGTTACTAGAACTTACTTCAATTTATTATTTGTTAATCTTTGAATGATTAAAATTACCGAAAAATTATCCCCTAATATCATGTTCAGAAAATGGGTCGACGACAAGGCAATGTATTTGATAGGAAAGAAGTGATGGATTTAATGCAGCAACGACTGGATGGTTCTATTAAAAGTTTGCGTGAATTAAAGGATAGGATTGCAGAGGAGACAGGTGAACAGATTGCGCTTACAACACTCTGGCAGCAGATCCACAAAATGAGGGTTTGTTTCACACAAGGATTCATCTCTCTAATCATACTGCACGAATTTCCATGCTTGAATCCTATCTAAGTATCGATTCCTAAGTTGTTACTTTTAATCTGCTTAAAGATTAGATTTATGTGGTACAGATCACCTGAATGCACTGTATTTGTGGATATCCGGGATATACTCCATCATTACTCGACGCTGTTCAATTTTTGCTGATAGGATAAAGGACCAAAAAGTAATACTGTAAGTTTTTAGGGAGAGGCAGTCGAAAATAGATCTGGTTATGTTCGAATGGCATCACGCGTCTCACGAATTGATGGCTCGAGAGTTAGTATCCAGGAGGAAGATGATGGTACTGATACTCATACCTCATCGATTGGAGTTGAACTTTCCGACAGTTCGTTCTTCAAACTGTTGGAATCAGCAGTTCATATTATTTAAGAGAAATGAATAGGAACTGACGGGAATTCGATTTCATGCAACCACCATATGATTTTAATTAACAATCATACTTTTAGTCGTTGTATTTAATTACTGCTAGTTATGGTTTCCCACTTCTCATTTGTCTACGGAAAGAGGTAGTTATTTCGCGAATCAAATGGCAGAATTTTAGAGTGTTCAATTAGTTGACGATTTAATTGAGAACTATGAAACACAACAGAAAGTTTTTTAATTAGATTCAAAAGTGAGGCTGATTTTCAATCACAGTTTTAGCTACCGGCTCTTCATTACGTCGATCAGCTCGCGCGTCTAAACGAAAAAGCTATTCACCTACGCCAATGTCATCCAGACTTGATTTGAAGAGATCGCGTGTTGGGTAATAATCCGTCCATTATCTGACTTTCAACATTTATTTTTACAGTAATGAACTGAAATAGTTGAAGATAAAAAGTAAATGTTGAATTCAAAACTCAAAAATTTCACAGCTGTGAGAACCTTTTATATGTCATTTAGTGAATTCGAATGGGGAGGATTCACTATGCCCAAACATTTTCAGAATATTGGTAACATTCCCATTTTTTTACAGCACAACGCCAGTATCTAGCAGCAACATAACTCTGGTTTCTCATTCTCTAAGGTGTTTGGGAATGCCAAAAAAGGAGAAAATCATCAGGCGGAAAAGAATTGATGAGCCGAAGAATTGGGATAAAGATGTAGAAGAGTCAATTAGACAAGAAGCTTTGAGGTTGGTTTAAACATGCCTTTTATTTCAGCCTCACTTTTTCACTCATACCTATTTCAAATTTTTAAAGACGTCGTTTTAATTCTTTCATTTTTCATTACTTTTTGTCTGTAACTTTGCTTGCTTTCTAATGGAGTGGCATAATTAGAGGCTCTAAGTCCCCACTTAACATTTCACTATGCATTTTTTACAATAAAATATCTTTTTTTGACAAAAGAAAAATTCAACTAATAAACAATGAGAGGGATACCATCGAAGGAAAATAAAAAACTTCGCCGAACAAATTCATTGTGGATATCATTTTCTATTTTAGACATGAGGAGGAGGCTGCAGATGACCCACTGGCTAAGGCAAAATCAAAAGTCTGGTTGTTTTGCGAGAAATTCGACGAAGATGGTGAATCAAAAGCAAAGTGTAGAATTTGTGGCATGGTAAGATTTTGTTTGACTCAGTAAGTTTTTCTAGAAAAGGTGAAAGATCTCTTTGTTCTCCGGACTTCAGTATTCTTCCGATAGTAATATATTCCATCTCGTTTGATGGAAGTCTATGAAGGATTGCTTCAGATATAAGTTTGGAAGTTCATAAGCTTATCGATACTTAACCTTAATCTTTTTTCCTGTCAACGGTGTTTTGACGAATTCCCTTCTATTTCCAGGTCATGGTGCGCAAGTTGGGTTCAACGAGAGCAATGCTACGTCATCTGCGGAAAATGCACGACAATCTCATTGAAGGAATTATAAGACCGGTAACAAAACGTGTCACAGCAATTGCTGGGAAACCGAGAGGTGATGATGGTTTTGATATTGATGATGATAGCGCATGGGTGGAAGAAGTTGATGAAGAAGATTTCGATGATTATGATGGTATAACAATTTTAGGTTTCTGGAATTATATTAATATTCGAATTCTTGCAAATTTCTCTAAACTGATATAGGACTTTTTCATTCATATAGCTTTTATCTGAAGGAAAGTTAATCGAAGATTGCTGTAGGAAAAGAGTTTGAGAATGAGCTTACAAGAAATTAAATTGTCATAGAGCTTATGATGCTTGCAGAGCTTCTAAACAAGTGATAAATTATCTTGTTATAAACTATTTAAGTTTTATAGCAAATGGTAAATTTCTAATACATGTGATTCTATTATGATTCTTCAGAACAGCAATATGCAGTTTCACAGCATTGTGTTGATAAAGGCAAAATCATAGCGTACAACAGTTATGCAGATGAAGGAGGTCCGTCATATGCTGGCGAAGTATTCATTCGAGAAGATGGCTCGTAAGTAAATAGCTGAAAATTTACGAAGCTTTTTTATAGCCCTTATAATCTACGAATTGGTTTTGCTTTACCTCAGTAATCGAAGAGAGGCATTTCCATTTTCTGTTCTTAATTTTGAAAATCACTACTTGAACTTCAGTTATGCTGATGGCGATGAATTTGTCGACGTGGTATACGTACAAGATGGGAATTCATTTGATGAAATCATCCCAAAATCGAATGATGGAAGTTCATTTGTCAATAAGTAATTCCAGCAATTATAATTTACTTTATTATTGTGATGTATTCTGATAAAAACCGGAAATTGGTCTGTTTAATTTTTCTTTAGTTCCTAATTTCTTTTTCAGCGAATTGTCTTCCATAGAAAATAGAAGTGAAGAAGCTGCTGTACCTTCACGTTTGAAACGCAGCATTTCTGATTCCGAACTGGCTCAAGCATCTTCGAGAAACGGCAACAACGATCTTGAACATTACGAAGATACAAATTTGGCATGTTTTTGATATTTTATTCTTAAGATGTTATGGAAGCGCATGTAGTAATACTCCTCTCGTTGCTTTTACTCTTAAGTTGTTGTTAAAATGCATTTTTTAGAATAATATTTCTGTATATTTTAGGAGGCAGATAGGTCGATGGGGAATCTAAGTTTATTGACTGGAGGAGAAAAGGGACGACAAGATATAGATGATGAGCACTTTAGCCGTACTATCGCCTCATCCATTCTGACATTTCCTCCGGAGCAACGAGAGCTTGTGCGTTGCGCCGTCATGCAATGTATAGAAGAATTGAGGTCAGCCGAATCAACTGCGGCCGAAGAAGCAGGAGTTCCTGAAGTGACCGATGAAGAATTAGTTCAAATCTCTGATGTTTGAGATTTGATCACCATTCTTAAACATTTTTTAATTGTTTGGATTATGAAATTGGTTTTTAGATGTTATCATCTCATATAGAATTTCCCGTTTATTTTTTCAATCCAGTGCTTGCTAAAATTAATACTTGTTCGCTGGGTTATCGTATTAGTGTTCGACTCGAAAACCTTGAATTTGTTTCAAAGGATTTGGTAAAATATCGACTGTTTAGTTTCTAATGGTAAAATAGCCTCCATATATTCATAACGAATTTATGGCCAGTCATTCCTGGACTGTACAGATTTGACCACAGAAGTTTATGGTTTTTATCGCTTATTTATTCCATCCTTGTATTCATAAAATTATCAAACTATTTGTTCGCTTTACTGGATATGCTATTTCATAATTTCCTTGTAATTCTTAAGATTCTTTTTTTTAATTCCCTATTTTCAAGTCTTCTTGGGTTGGGGGGAAGAGGAGAGAAAATCATTTTTGTTATTAAAAAATGTTCGAATTGTGAATGAGTTGTCAAATCAAAAACTTACTTCATTCGTTTTGCTTATTTTTCTTTACTTTAAGTAAGCTTTTGCTGTTAATCCTCTGTACTTACATTTTCTTGTGTTTCTTTAGGTATAAATCAAGTATTTTAATCTTGAAACATATGCTTGTAGTTAATATTTACCTAAATTTTAAAACGTTTTAATGCTTTTCGAAACCGCTCCGTCTAGTTTACTTACGTTAAACATGAATTTTAGCGATTAAAAAAATGAATAATGTTTATTAAAAAGTTTCACAAATCGAGTTCATTCTTTCTGCCAAAAAGGGTAAATTCCGTGGAAATTGTGCACCTTATATCGTTGTACGCTAATCAAGTTTTAACGACATAAAGAGCCCTTTTAAATATTGCTCAATTTCACGTTTATCAATGCTAGTGAAATTCGTTGCGATCATCTCGTTGATGAATGTGGTAAGCTTGTCTTCTTCAGATAGCATCCCGTATGCCTGAAAAAAAAAGGCTCCGGAAGTCGCTATTACATTTGTTTGGGCCCAGTTCATCGAATTTATTGCTTGAGTTTCCAGTTGCATTTCCAAAAAAAAAAGAAAAAAAAAAAAACCATAAGGTTGGTATACTATGATTAGCAACGTAAACACCGCACCTCAGTTTATTGCTTTCGTTTGGTGTTAGTGCATTCAAGAACTGCGCGATATACTTTTTCAAACTGCTGTTTGCAAATTTATTCAAAACTTTGTTGCACGATCTTCGCAACATTTCATATTGCTCATGCGACAAATTCTGCAAATTAAAGCTTTTATTTTTTTAGATTCCTTTAAATATGAAGGGTCAAATCTTTGGCCACTACATTTTATTTAGATTCAAGTATGAAGTCGAAGCTTTGATGTAGATTGATTCTGAAATCTCTTTTTATGATGTAGAAAGATTCGTTCCTAGTATTAAATCAAGATGTTAATTGTAACTGACTAATTTTAAATTTAATTTGGTGCGAGAAGCTTCATGATTTGGGTGGACAGATTGAATTTGAAAAAAGTATTTTTCTATAGTTCATTCAAACGGATGGGATATATATAGATGAATGGAGGCTGCCATGTATAACCCAAGATAACATAGTCGCCCTAGTTGGGTATTCTTGCTTATACCTCAGCTATTTCAAGAATTGAAATGTATAAAATTGCATGGATTGTCAGGTTACCTCATATTCGCTGAGATAAAAATCCCGGATCGATCCCAAATTATTAGTATTTTCCATCAAATTCACAAAGTTTCACTCATCTTTCGTCAAATTCAGCGCTACTAGTTGATTGATTTCAGTACTTGCGCTTTCTTCGTCAAGAAATTCCGTCATTGCCAAAATTTCCTCTTCTGTACACATCAAACATCCAAAAATAAGATCGTTATGAGATTCTGGGAATTTGAACAGAATATTTTCATTTATCGTTCGTTAAACAGTCCATCATATTTCTCGAATTTACTAGAATGTTATATAGAAATAAATTTAAAACTTGAGACTTAATTCAAATATTTGACATTTGGTAAAAAAGAAAAATCTATCACAACTTTATTTCTCAGTAATTTGTCGATTTTATCATACTGTGCAGTTTGTGCTAATCGATCAATGTTACTACGGAAATTTGGATCCACACCGGTAATCGGACGAATTTTACCCATACAAGCATCAACCTTTGATATGGATGATTTCGGAGAATAGGTTGAATCCTGCTGAAATTGAGTAATTCATTACCCGATTTCTAAAAATGTTTTTACATCAGTCAGTTTACTTATAAATCGTACGCATGCTTTATATCCATCTTGAAATACTCGTGAAGTGTCACTGATTTACAATGTTAAAATTATAAATTGTGTCGATGACGTAACGTACTCACTTCGTTTCTGCTCTCTGAAGTTGAATTTGTAGCCAAAATACTACACAATAAAAACATATAGCCGAATGTGATGGCCTTAATCTCTTTCAGTAACAGTCAATTCCTTCAATTAAACGCGTATTTCATATTAGAATGCTCAGAAGAGGTCATTATTTTACTTCGATGGATTACAAATTGTGAAAGATTCAACACATTTTGTATCTCAGAATCAAAATGATAAGTTTTCAGCTCCTATCAATCTTTCTATTACAAGCAGTATGTTTGATGCTCATTTGTAATTCAACGTTAATTTCTATAAATTAAATTAAATAAACGATCAACCAAAATGTTAACCATAATTCCTTCATACAAAAACGAGGATGATCCAGGGCGGGATCGAACCGCCGACCTTCTGCGTGTAAAGCAGATGTGATAACCACTACACCACTGGACCCTTACGACTAATTTTTCAACCATTGGAACTTAATTTACTAAAATTCAAAATGTTTAAATGATGATTACTGCTGTATGCTTTTTTATAAAATTTGAGTGATATGATAGGAAGGCAACCGTAAAATTGTCTGTTTTACCTTGTTATCACTGATAGTTTAGTCTTTGCTGAATCGATTTGTTTAATTTGCAATAGTTATCTGAAAAAAAAAAACAAACTAAAATTAGAACTTGAAAAGTCCAATTATCATGAGAAGTTATTGTCATGTTGAGCAAAAAGAAAGATCGGTCACTGGTAAAATGACCGGGAAACTTGAATTGAATGATACGAATTATTATCGACCTACTTTCCAATCGTTATAATTTGATATTTCTAATAACGCCATAAGAAAACAGTTGAATGAAAAGCTGAAACAATTATACGGCTTTTCCACAATATTAAATGTTCAATTTCTGAGGTAAGCCAAGAGGTCAAGCTAATGAAGAATTATCAACAGTAGACAACATCTGCATGATCGGAAGTTGTTAACATCCCTAAATTGTTATTGTTGGAATGATAAGATTATAATGTTACAGCTTATTTATAAATAGAATTGAGATGGAGGGATGAAAATCATTGTTTTGGATTAAAAGTAGCATACCGGAAACCGGTTCCATTGATTTGGAGCAATTTTTAATTCCTAAGTACTACAATGTGACATTGATTCCAGTGCATTTTGCAATGTTTACTGGTTGAAATATATAAGATTCCTAAATATGCCCATTTTAATATAATTTAATGTATAAGATTTTAAGAATTCCTTTGTTCTAAAATTCGAAAAATGTTTCATTGCATAATGCAACAAATTTCGACAGTAAATATTTATAAAATTATCGGTGAAGTTTTCAGATATGCTTCATTAATTACCAAATAACTTTCTCTAGCCATCGATTAAAAAACGAATGAGGAAAATTTGGTAATAAATGTTAAAATGAAAAATTTACCTTTCAATCTACCGTCAAACAAAACTAGGCTTCTTTAATCTGTATCCTTGTATCATTCCACTTCCTCCCACAACATAGCCAGGAGGGGATTCAACAAAGTTAGTTTAACTGGTGCTGACCAAACTTGGCTCCTAACCATAAGAGTAAAGATGCATTGCAATTCTAGCCAATAAAATTATTAACTCTAATTTACCAGATATCAATAAAATATTTCATAGATTAATCACAACAATGAATTTATTCTCCAGGAACACACAAAACTTTTTCATCAAATCTATCGTCAAACTTTAAAGGAGTACATTTTCCCAAATACAGTCACTTGCTTCATACTGATCAAATTTGCAAAATATGAAGATTTCATTAGCATAACATTAAAGGAGTAAAGGACAAGAATGGAAATACATGTTCTTTTCCATTTCTAATTATTCTTTCATTTCTATATATTACAACTTTCTAATCATTCCATGTTTAATGACACGAACTCTTCTAATAATAGCAGTTAACTTTAACCTTTAACTTGTTAAGGAATGGACACTCATTTTTCCGGTTGTTATTAGAAATCTTCCGAAGATGCAAAAGTTGGATTAAGTGAAGTAAGCGAAAAGAAGTAGATTCATTTTAATATAATTTCAAGTCCTCTATAGCACAAATTTGTCAATTTTGAATTTAAGTTTTTAATTTTAGATTAAAAACATAGGAATAGAAATATATGGTAGTTACCTCTAGCAAAAGTTAGTACTTATAAGTTTGACCTACAGGGAGAACCATTTGGTACGTACTGATAGTATCTCTGATACCGTAACATCATCCATCTAATACTATCTCTCAGATTTTGCTCAACAAAGTTAATACAGCAAATAAAGTAAGTCAGGTTTGCCAGTTAAATAAAATAAATGTGCAGTTTGGATATAAAATAGTGAAATTTTAAATCTTCTGTTGAAGCCAACAATGACATTTCAAGTAGTATCGAATTTCATTCCTAACAATCTCTTAACAAAAATTTTTGTGCTTTAAGCGGGAGAGTTTTATCTTTGAGGTATTTAATAGACTAAAGGAAAAAATTTTTACAGTTTTGATTAAAATAAACATTTTTTTATCAGTCTTTCGATGCAGACTTGGACAGGTAGAAAATACACAACAGAAGTAAACTGAAAAAAAAATTCTGATAATGCCGGGAGTAGCTAAATTGAAGTAACAGAAGTATGTAAATCAAATTTCGGAATTTGAATTCAGTATATCGTGAAGTTAGCTGATGTTCATTAATTGTGGCAGCTTAAACACATGGACAAAATGGCACAACTAATTTGCATGAATGAATTACAATTCCGTTTGTATTGTTTTACAGTTTTACGGTACGATAAACGTCGATCATCACTATCCAGTGAATACTATAGTAAATAGTCATTCCTACCAAAAATCACATAAAATAAAGGTTACTTAATCAAAAAACTTAAAAATAATTAGTCGATAATGTATATTCTTTAATGTTCAATGCTCAGTGGTTCAAATAGCTGTCATCAAGACTTTGTTTATAAACCGCTTATGCACAATACTCTTTAGGCTTGGCTAAATTTAATCCTTCATCATATTATGATATCGTTGGAAAATTTGGACAATTCCCGTATCAAAAATTGCGACAATATCAGTTAGAAGAGGATAACAGTAATTTCCTACAAAGATAATTCACACTTTCTTGAATTGTTATCCGCTACTTTCATTGAATGACGAACTCCACGGTTGAAATGAATAAAAAGAATCTGAAAAAGATACTTAACTCTCGTTACAACCGGGAAAGGCGCATTTACATTTTTTCTCAATCATTGAATTAAAAGCTACGAAAAATCAATAAAGCTAATTGGATAGATGAAAGTGCCTCATATATTTATATTTACAGTTTTTCATGAAACAAAATGGCCTAGGACAGCAGCCAGAAAAAGAATTCTCTGAATTCCGGCTTCCAAGAAATGCGTTTCACCGAATCTTGCATTGCATTATCAATTTATCTGACCTGAAACTTTTTTTTTTCTGACCCGAACATCAAATTATATGCTATTCACATTTTAGATTATTTTATCACAAGTACTTAAAGCACAAATTGTATATTGGAGTCTGTTTAGATAGTTCTCAATGTTTAAAGTTGGCAAAACTTTTAATGTTGAATGTTTTACAAAATCGCCATGAACGGCTTAATTGAGAATTACTGAACAGTGAATACAGTCATCACTTCAATATTAATGTTTTTCGTAATTTCATTGTGTTATTTTTGCATATGAAAATTCAGCGCACATAACTAAACTTTTTCAAACACTATAAAATCTTGTAAAATTAATCATTTCGGTCATCCTACATTTTTAAGGCGCGGCATGCAATCATTTATATTTCTCATGTTTTTATTGCTGGCAAACTTTCATTTCGCAGGTTTTTCTTTGTATAAATATGAAAAAACAAGATTTATGAAATAGAAAAAATCTTTTTGAAATTAAAGGGACCAATGGAATAATTTATTTATAGGAGAATTTCAAAAGCACAAAATTTTAATTTCGCATGATTCAAAAAATTAGATTCAAAATAAGTTGGCATTTGAAAAGAGATTAAAAAGCTTCAGGAATAAAAGGAAAGGATTGAACTTGAGTGAATTTCTCATTATCCTTTAATGTTGTTTAATTTAAGAGAATGTTGTTTGTATCCCGCCATCGATACCGGCAAAAGACAAGCAAGATGTCGATTGCTGCAAATTGCCCCCGGTATTTCTGTATTACTTTTAAATATATGCGATAATGCAAATAAGTGAGAGAGAAACAATTGTGATCCTCCCCAATATCGTTCCAGAAATGCTAGAATCTATCAGATACTTATAGAAGACCAGTTTAAAACAGTTCATCAAGCATTACACACTCCGGAATAACTAATTCCTGTATCGGAAATAATTTCACTATAAAATATATAGAAATTTCTTACATAGAATTTAGTAAATATTACAGTAACCTATTGTAATAAATTATTCAATTCCCATCACGTGCTTATACTCGCCATAAGTGTAAATATATGGGTAAAATGAGTAAAAAGTGAACTTCCAGAACAGATTATTCCAGAATATTCAAGCCTTCTACTGTAACATCTGCTGATATTAATTCCTCTGTTATTCAATAAACCGTTCATTCAAATTATTTCTCTTCAAAAAGAATTTCTCTTCTTTAAACTAACAAGCTAAGAAAAAAAAAATTTTACAATGCCCAGTTCGTATAGTATATTATTTTGAGGAATTTTACCAATTCTAAAATCGAAATTCACTGTTTTTTTGTTTTCGTTTATAAAAATGAGAAATTTTCACACTAAAAATTATAAGTGACCATTTTTTTCCAATTAATTCATTTCTTAATTGTTCGAATTTTTTTAAAATGATAAAATGTTGTAGGAAATATTTCCGCACAAAACGATCTATGAGGAATTTTGTAGCACAGTTTATTTCGGTGTTATGGCAAATGGTCCCGATGGTCAATTCTGTCGATTGAGTAGCTCTCAGAAGAGACGTATCCTCTTTGCAACTATTTCACCTTACTTATTATGTCATTTGATGAATGATGAAAATGAAATTAAACGACAAAATTCTAGAATTCTGCAGCAATCATATTTTGTACCACAGAATTTTTTCTCGAAACTTACAAGTAGACATATTCGTAAACTTGTAGGAAAATTTTGATTGAAGGAGCTCAACAAAAATTCATGAAAAATTCCATCTTTTTTAGCCAAACAAAATAATTAAATTATTTAAAATGTTAATCGTTTCTCTTTAAACATCAATTTAGTTGATTAACTTTTCAAAGTTACAACAATTCTAAACCATTTACTTTCTGGAAAGAAAACAAAACGTAATAATTTTTTTTTGCATTTCAGAATCAGTAGATTGTGATGCCGGATGGATTAAATTTTTCGAGGGATTTAATCAATTTTGCTATAAAGCGGTATATTCCATTCAAAATTTCTATTTTTTCTTTTTTCCTGTCACAAGGATTTATCATCCTAATGTAAATTCTATTTTTTGATTTTCGTTCATAGTATTCAATTCAAGTTTTATATTTGAAATGGTAAATTTGAAATCCAATTTTAGTCTCAAAATAACAGATTCAAGATAACAAGCCATTCCATCTCTTTACAATAACAATAATTGGCAGTTTGAGGAAAGATAGGAAAGACGAAATATTATGGACATTATTTGAATAATTCGTAGAAAATAAGCTTGATGAATTTATGATCTGTCAAAATGAATTTGATTTCTGAACTTATGATCGGTTAAAGAGAGAAGTGCGAGGGAAGAAAAATTTCCAGAATAGTTAGCATCAAAAAATCTGCAGGAAATAGAACAGACTGAAAGTACCTCATTCACATTACCACTCCATTTTGTTGATAAACAAATTGGAATAATTAAAGACGAAATGTCTCGTCTATCATTTGTTTTACCGAGTTATCCCATATGATCACGAATACTATTGCAACTAGAAAAATTTGTCGCAAGAATGACACCGATACTATAAGTCAGTAAATAAATAAGGAGGACTGTTTCAATTAATCTTCACCCATTCATTCTATTTCAGTTTACAATCAAATCTGCGGAAGAAGCAATCGATGTTGCAAGCAAAAAAGATGGCGATCCATGTCAAAAACAAAGAAATACATCAAGCCTTGTTCGAATTCCCAATCAAAGCATCAATATGTTTCTTTATGGTTTGTATTATTATTTCAAATAAAATTTATGAATGAAACTTCACTTGAATACTTAATCCAAAATATCTCCTTGCACTTTTAAACTTTGCTGTTTAATATAAGTGGAGTAAAAAAAATTAATACCTTGCAGAAGCAAAAATGAAAACGTGTGAAAACAATTCGATTAAATAATTATATAGGATGAATAATTAGTAATGGACATTGGTCATTTTTCAGTGAAAGTATTAAATGGCGCACAAAATCTGTCATGTGTTACGGTGGATGAAAACACTTATTACTATTACATCGGTCTGCATAGGTTTGCATATCTTAGCATAAAAATTCGCAATATCCAGATTAAATAATATTTTGTTGCCTACTTAGTCTGGTTATTCTGTCGCAGTGTTTGACTAATATTATCAATATTAGTTTTAATATTTAGTGTAGTTTACCTTCCAGTTTCAATAGATGTGATTTAAAGATTTCCTAAAATTTACGACGTTAATTACATAACCGTTCAGCTTAATTCAGAGTTGGTAAAATTGTTAGTAATTGGATAGTCTAATCTTAACACACTAATTATATACAGATGCCATCTTACTGTTATCTATTCCACACCGTAACAAGATAATTACTCGAAATTTCATGAGAGTAAAATCTGAGTAATCCAATTGGATTTCAATCCAGAATGTACATTTCCATAATCGTGTATCACCAATTTTCATTATTCAGAAAAGACTTCGACTGGCGATGGCATCCTTATCATGAAAAAGCTTATTCACATTTGGAAGAACAAGGACAGCTATTAGTGGATTATTTGAATTCACCACGTCCTCAACATGTTTGGTCGGATGGGACAAGGATTTTTGCAGAGGGTTGGGATAGTGCTGATGATATTACAACAAATGTCGTTATTTCTAATTGTTAGTTTACATTATCAGACCTTTGGAATAACTTATCGAATCTAATTACTATCTCAATTACAAATTCTAATTTATTTTCTCTCCTCTATTCAAAATTCCGAAGTCTTAAATAAAGAAAAAGAAAAACACTAATGCTAATTTCGTTAATTATAAACTAAATTAAAGGATTTTATGGCATAGCTGTTGGTATTATATCAATAAATTTGCTAGGAAGTTTTTACAGTACCAGAAAAAATCAAAAAAATTTCTATAAAAAAACATTAATTTTAAAACCAGGAAAAATCTGATCACTCAGCACTTTGTATTCCTTAGTAAATTCCAAATGGAACAGAAATTTCAGGCGGCATGTGGCGTGATTTTAATAATTCATTAACGAATTTCAAGTATGGCTCAAAACATGTACCAAACCAAGGGTATATCTGTGCTTATCATGTTTAATAATGATTGATAAAAGTGATAGTTGTGACATTCCTTGAATTATCATTTATTGGTGATAATTGTGATCATTGTTGTAATGATGATAGTGTTTATTTGATATTGGTGATAATTTACAATAATAATGTCATATTTTTATGCAAAAGATTAATAATGTGCAAGAAACGATGAAGTGTGATAAGATAAATTTCATTTGAGTCTTACTCATGCAAAGAGACACATTTCTTTCCTAGGCCCAATACTTTCTAGGCTATTTCGCGAGTAGTAAATTCTCGAGTAAGGAATTTTTGCCTTCCTTTTCTCTTCTTCAAGCTGTCAGTGCACATGTAGTCGTTCTTGTCATATTCCAGCATCTTATCGCTTCTGGAAATTTGAAATATTGTAAGCAAGTGGCCTATGATGCATTCTCGGTCCATAAACAGGTGCCTGGCTCGGTACACATTGTCGAAGTTTTGAATTTCTTTTCCAAAACATCTCAGTTTTCATATAATCTTTTAAAATTTTTGAAATTTCGATACTCCTTCCTAAATTTTTAGAAATAATTTTATATTTTTTGAATTTCAGGATCAAAGTTAAATTTCCTGAATTCTTGCCAACTTTTTTGCTTTCCAATTATGTATTAAATTGTTTGCATTTCTTTTTTTTTTTTTTGAAAATTTTGAATTTTGGAAATTTTCAAATTCTTAATTTATCTAGGAATCTTTTTATCAATCGTTCACATTCCTGGGTGTTTGATTTTCTCGCTCGAATCTTTCGAATTAGTTTTGAATTTTCAAACTGATGCTGAACTTTGAACATGCTTGAATTAATTTTGAATTTTTTGAAATTTCGAATTTCTTTTTGGATGTAAGGAGTATTTTGCAAATTTTTTGGATATATGGAGTATTTTTTGAATTCCCTGTGTCTTCGAATTTCTGTTGAATTATTTGAAGTTTCAAATTTCTTGCACTAACATCATGCAAAAAACTGCACGCTGTAAGGAGAAGGAAAGAAAGAATTGCTGGCGAAAAGTGATATAATTGAAATTTTTTCAATTTGTTAACTTCCCAACCTTCCGTTATCTTTTCACATAAATGCTTATTAGCTTCTGCATTTTACTGTATTTTGCAGTTCTTACCACTTTATGTGCACGCCTTTTTCTTAGCTTTGACTCACTATATGTTTCATTGCTAATTTGATTTATTGAATGCGCTGTAAGTTAACTGCAATTACTGCAAAAATCTTGAAACAGCTCTTAAAATCAATACAATATAAAAGTGAAAAGTATTATTTATAAGTATTGAAGAGTAGAAATATTATTTACTTTTTAAATTAAATGGAAATTAGTCGTTTGATAAAAATGCACAGTGATTCTAATCAATTTATAGGTTCGCTAAAGAGTTTCATAATCATAATCATAGTAACAGAGTAATAATACTGATAATAACGGTAATACAGCAATAATAATAACAATACCAATGATAATGATAATAACGGTAATAATAATAATAATAATAATCGTCATCACACTGATAGTAATCGTCCGAATATGAAAACTTTTTGTATTATTTCCACGCAGTGCATGCAGTTTTGTTACTTCCTTTTTTACTTACACTATATTAGTGTAAGTTAACTTATTGCATACTAAAAAGTAAGATGCATGCAAACAGTCACTATGCTCCATTAAACTGCAATAATACAACTCTCGAAATTGTTTGTTTATTTAGTGCACAGTAGGCTTACCGATAGAATTGAATCTTCAGATTTCAGTAAGTTTAATTAAATTTCAAAATGAACTCATCCTTTTTACATCATGCAGTTTAAATATCAGCAGTTTGCTGTTGACATAAGATTTTGAAATAATTTTTCTTCCGATATAAATTGACTCTGAGAAAACTGAAATGCGAATTAATTTATATATATTACTTTGCAATCGAATACATGCTGCATTCACCACAGAACGAATGTAGTATTTACGACAGAGAGAATGGCAAGAATTTTCATGTTTGATAGGAAACCAAGCTAGTGGTATATTTCGAAGGAATTCAAAATTTTGTCGCCTTTAATGTTGTTCTGATGTCCACTAGCATGTTTAAAATCGAAGAAATCTGTATTTGTGATCGACCAATAATGCGTAGATGTTTATCTGCTGCCAGTTAATGTTGCAGAAGAGTGCAGTTGTCTTGAACAAGTGATACTGCAACGTTTTTCAACAGTTGATTAAGGTTCCTAAAACATTCACTTGTGATCAGATAATAATGCGGAAATATCCATTTTTCATTAGAAGAATGTCAATTTTTTATCGATTGACAATGTGCGAACGTTCCACTGCCATGTTTCAGGGTTGCGAAAAATGTTCGACGTTTTTCTGCTTTAATACTGCATGCTTTCCTATTCGTTTTATAATTGTATGATTTTTTTATTTCACGTCTTAGGTAATATTTTAGATTATTTGCCTTTTTTGTTTACTTTATTAATTGCGTGCTTTTTTTTGCTAATTTCAAACTATGGAGTATTTTGAGGTAAGTTATATGTGGTTCAAATATTTTTCTTTCAAATTTCTGAATTTATTTCTTCTCAAAAAATTATTCCTGAAATTTTCAATGGATGCTGAATTTTGCATAAATTCAAAAACTTCATACTATTTAAAAAATTAAAAAGCTTATCAGAATTGCAGTTGTTTGCACAATTTTACTCCCACGGATGTGTGCTGACATGTTGTCTGCGACTGTTCCAGAGGCTGGAGAAGGTGATCAGGAAGAGGATCGGAATGTCGAATTTCTCGAAGTGTCTCCGTTTCTTTGCCATTTCATATCAGTTATTAATCATGATTAGTTTAAAAAGTAACGAAGTACACGCAAATATCATGCATTTCTTTCCTTATCAGCCTTTAAAGCTTGGCAGAACATTTCGTGCCTGTTGTTTATGCTGAAGAAATGTTGAAATAAACTCCATTGCGATCAAAATCCCATTAGGCAATACTGCTACGAAATCTAAAGTGATAAGCAACTTTAAAATATTTTATGTTAAATTTTTAGAGCTATTGTAACGATTTGGTCTTCTTTAAAATTTAGCTTTAATTAGGAGAAAATTTTAATTTTCATTTATCACTTCAAAGAATATTACTGTGTTATAGGTTGATCCAAATGTTAAAGAACTCGATTTAACACGACATCGAATTAAAAAAATCGAGGGATATGACTTCTTGCAAAACATCGAATACTTGTGTTTGCGTTGGAATTTAATCAAAAAAATTGAAAATTTACATATGCTTGTTACACTCACCGAACTCGATCTTTATGACAATCAGGTTTCAAATTATTTTACTGAACTTTTTCACTTGAAACTTCGAAGTATTGTAAGATAAAGCAGTGGAAACGAAAAACGAGTAAATATCACATTGATGAAATTTGCATAAATTTTAGATCACTAAAATCGAGAATCTGGATGAATTGATCAATTTGGAGTCATTGGACTTATCATTCAATCGTATCACGGTGCTGGAAAATTTGTCGTCATTGAAAAAACTTAAAAATGCTTATTTTGTACACAACAAAATTCAAAAAATCCAAGGACTTGAAGAGGTGATCTCGTGAACATCACTACTATTCATTTTTAATAAGCAATCATCGGAGAAGATATTTGCTTCCAATAAATTTGCCGAAATTTAAATTCGAAGAAACGATCACTTACTGAAATACTTCATTGTTTCAGCTTACCGAATTGGAATACTTGGAGCTTGGCGATAATCGAATCAAGAAAATAGAAAATCTTTCGAAAAATTCCAAAATTAAAAGACTATTTTTGGGTGCTAATCAAATCGTTGACATTGAAAATTTGGATATGTTGAAATATATTGAGGTTCTCAGTCTTCCAGCTAATGCTATCCAAGAAATTAAGGTTACAGTAAAATTTTAATTACCATTTTGAAGTATTATTATTAGTTTCCAATAGTATCATTGACAATCACTTAAGGTTTGAAACGTAAAACCATTTCGAATTTAAATTTTAAGTTATTTTCTGCCCGTTCTAATTTGTTGAAAAGCTAAAACATATTTATGAAAGAAAAAAGACATCCAGCAGCGTAATCACCACTAATATAAAGATTAGATTAAAAAAATAGAGAGACCCGAATTAGATTATTATCAATATTCTGGATAAAAAAATTTTATGAAAAAATATCTTTTCGAAATACCGGAGTGACCATAGGAAGTTTGCTTTATTTCATCCTCATCCGTACGCTTACATCAGTATCTTTTACAAGGAATTTGTTCTGTTACTGTAATACAGTAATGCTTTGTTCTGTACTTTCCTCTCATTTTGAAATATTTTGTAAAAACTGAATTTCTAAATTAAAAAATATTTTTTTGGGGCTTGAATAAGTTGACAACACTTCGAGAATTGTATCTATCGCAAAATGGCATAGAATATATTACGAGCCTGGAAAACAACACGAATTTGGAAATTCTTGATCTGAATTACAATCGCCTTCGTTCCATTTCAAATATTCATCATCTTCAAAAACTTACCGATTTTTGGGCTAAAAAAAATCAAGTTTACTGATTTCTGTAAAATTAGTAATTTCAACAGGCGATTATACAAATTAAGATTGAGATTATGCTCTTAACTTATGACTAAATCAATTTGAATATGGTCGTACAAAAAGTATTCGTATTGAAATTTTGCAAATAACGGCAAAAAATTCGTCTTTAAAAGTTAAGAATACTATCTAACTGTTTACATTTAAGCTAAAGGTATTGCAACAGCAATGAAATTTTTTCATTTAAAATCAAGTTTAGCTGGAAAAAATGTCTGAAGTGAACGAATTGGTTCAATTGCCAAATTTGAAATTAGTCTATTTGGAGATGAATCCATTTTCGGAATGCAACACCTATCGAAGCAATGTGATCCACATGTTACCACAAATTGAGAAACTCGATGCTACCTATTGTCGCGTGGGTGATTTCTTCAGTTTCTTTACTTCTGCACTCTTTCGAATATTAATTTTCGTCCTTAGAAGATATATTCTTCTTCTTAATGATATCTTTTTAAATTTTTAGGGAATAGAAAATCACAAGTGTTAAAAATGAACGCAATGATCAGAGAAATTTTGATGATTTTAATTTAAAAAAATTTCTTTTTTATCATTCATATACTTATCACTCAATAAACAAATAGTTCGTTTATAAAGGATTTTCTGTTTACAAGGCATTAGTCGTTGAAATGTGTCATAGATGGAAAAATTTGGGATCACATCCAATCATTTCTACAATTTTTCTGCACACAAATGAATCAACTTCAGCAAGAATCATCCTTGATCTTAGACCTCTTTTAGGAGCTTGCTTGTTTTAGCCTAGCATGTTTGATCCTGAATATCGGTACTTACATTCTTCTACAACAAAATGCAGAAATCTCCCGAGCAAAATTTTTTACATTTTATTACCGATATAGAAAGCATATATTTAAATCCACTACAATTGAATTTCTGACTAAATGTTGAGCCAATTTTCACATTTCACACCAAGCATTTTCTGCTCGAATCTGAAGGATTTTAATTAAAATGATTTGAAATATTTTATACTGTTATATTTTTTGCACTGATTGTTTCTATCTTGGGATAAGACTGATATAAATGGAACTGACGTGTTGGTAAGAGAAATATCCAATCTTCATTAATTTTTGGGTCTCATAAAACCGAATTTAAATTTAGGTTAATTATGGTAAGAACTCAACTGATATTTCAAATTATAGAGTTTTTGACTTACACGAGCCTCTTCCTCAGGTGTAAAATCGTTTTCGATGTTGAAAAAAGCTCGCAATTCCTCCACAGTTTTCCCTTTGATATGATTTGCAATAACTTTGCAGCCAGAGGAAAGCAAATCGCTAACATCCAAATAATTAGCTGCCTTAAACTATGAATTGACGATTTCGATTAACTTTTGAACTTTTAGATAAGTGATAGAAGCGTTATAGAACATTGACCCTAATATTGAACATTACTGACCTGAACAAGCTCGAAGAGTTCGTTATTGTCCGGCAAGGCAAGGAAATTTTGTCGCCAAACTTTTTCCTCCTCTGATTTCTCTTCATCGGCAGTAAGATGTGCTTGATGTGTGCACCATTCGAGAACCTTCAAATTTCGAAAATTTTCGGAAAACTTTATAATCCTTCTCAATGAAGTAGAAGCATTTGATTTACCTTTGAATAAACCAATTTTAACAAAACTTTTAATCTACGTCTTTTGTCGATTTCCTTTGTAACTATTTATTGCTTTTCTTGATAGTTCAATTTTTGAAATATATTTCTTTCCTCAATCTTTCTGAGGAAAGAACTCCTCAGGAAACTAAGGGAAAAAACTGTAAACTCATTATTACGAATTTTCAAGTTAGTAAGCAGTGTAAGTTCAATATGTTATAATTTGAAAGTAGAAAAATACCGAAAGAAGAAAATGTTTTGAAAACGAAAGAATCCCAAAAGAATGAAAAGGAAAAATCCGGAAAGGACGAAATACATTTATTAACGGATTGGAGGAGGAGAAACTATTTTTGGTACAAAAAGTCCCATGAAATACCAAAATAGAGTTTCTTCATTTTCCTGTAATTGATAATACTAAGACTTTCGGAAAACCTTTAAACTATCCATCGTGTCATAATTCCCGGTATTTTCCGAGATAAGAAACATTTCAACAGTCCCTAATTTATCCCATATCACATGTTAAGTGTGGGATCGCTTTATCTGTCACTTAATCTGGCATCTTCACCGTTAACTCACTCTGGTAGGTAATTAAATAGTACAAATCGAAACTTTCTATATTTTATGGGACTTCTCTTAATTAACCGTCCATCATTAATTAACTTATGAGTTTAATGCTTCTTTCAGTAAATGATTTTTTTTTAAGTTCTTTTGTCGGTTTACATTGGAATATCCGGACTATTTGCTGGGATATAGGATCTCTTGTACTACTTCCTGAGCCACTCGGTATTTCTTACGTCCTCAGTAGAATAAAATAACTCAATCTAATGTAAAATAGATAATGTCTTTAGACTTTTCAACTTTGAACGTTTCGGCAATAAGACAATTTCGGAAAACTAAAAGTGTCGAAAAAAAACAAAACCTTTTTAATAGTTTTAGCTGGCAATTGTATAGGCAGATCAAAAGCTGGTTGTGATTCATCAACTTGGTCCACCAGTAAATCTAAGTTATACTTTCGACAAAAATCTATTACTCCATGTTTTTTTTTTCATCTTAGATTAGATCTAAATTCAGCAATCAGATATTTTTAATTTAAAATCGGGAATCAAATATGTTATACTTAAATGCAATAATAGAAAACAAATCTACCCGTTAACACATTTCTGACGGTTTTTGATTGTGATATAACATCCATATCAACAATTATTTTTTCTCCATCTTCTGATAATAAAATGATACTTCGTTTATCAGATTGTGTTATATCGGTTTCAGACTAGAAGTTTTCTTAAAGTTAAGTAATATAAGACTTTCTTCTCTTGAATATCCTCTTTTTGGTGAAATATATTAATGTTTGTTAACTAGAAAAAAAAGTAAGGAACCATAAGTTGGAAATCTGAAAGTACCGGGCGAATTTGAAATTCTTGATTAAATTCCAATATACTTTACTTATACAACTTTTAACTTCAAATATAAATCTTAGCTTAAATTTAATATTATAAATTCATTAGTATATTATCTAAACAGTTTACCTCCATTGCCGAGAAATGCACCGCCTTTAAGACCGGACGGTAGGTTTGATTTCTATATAATTACTACCAAAGTTAGCAACTAAGCTTAATCAGCTACTCGAAATATGCAAATTACACGAATTATTGGTTCATATAATTTGCAAGTATAATGTAATGTGGGACGATCTAATATTTTTTATTTGCGTAACAAAATGCGCGGTAAATAATACAATCAGTATTCTTAAAAGATTATAAATTAGAATCCGTAAAATCGTGAAAATTTCCCGGAACTATTACAATGAAATCTGTTCCTATTGGTTATCTGTTAACTTTTCAAATGATATCGCTAGTAACGCTTCTTTCTCGCATATCGATGATCGTCATTTGCAATGCTTTGAGACCTTCTGGCGTTCCTGGATTATGAATACCCTTTTCGTGATACCAAATGAAATTGCTCACTTTACCAGATCGTACAATAGGTGGCAGTGATTGTTTTCGTGTAAGAACCATTTTCTGTGGCGATTTTTGATGCTGAATTTTCGGTGAAATGGAACGTGATTTATAAAATCGAAGCTAAAATGTGCATGAATTAGTTCAGGTAATATCATCATAACAACAGGTGACTTGGATATAGATGATATTTTGTCAAGACAGGTAGATTTTATCTTAGTGTGCAGCAAGCATTCTGACAACCAATGGATGAAGCAAAATGATTTCAAAAATAACATCGTAAAACTCTTTCATATAAGCAACGGTATAGAAAACTTCTCATTTTTTTCAAGTCAGGTGACTTTTGAAGATACGTTGATTGTTTCAAATAATGTTGACAGTTTAATGATTACTATTATGAAAAAATCATTGATGTTAGCTAATAAGTTTTGCTGGAATGAATCGATATGAGCATTGTTAATCGACAATGGATACTATTTATCGTGTCATATGTCATATGTCATCAAGTATGACCAATGTTAGCCAACACTAACAGTCAGCCATTGAAGAGGTGAAAAATCCAATATGTGATCTATTCTCAGTGTGCAGTGTTGATTAATAGCTCAGAAAAATTTGTTTTAATTGCTGTTTGCTTCAAAATGATCAACAATTACAATAAGAATGATATTGGGATCATTCCTTAGAGTGCCTGAACAACTGTGATGATAATTGTGCTGTTGGAAAAGTAATCCGGTGAGTATTGTTGCAGAAATGGTAGAAAAATTAAAGGTTGGTTAGTAGGTGTGTGGTAACAACCGCGACATTTCCGCATAACGAGATAGAAGTAGGAGGAAGGTCGGAGAAGAAAAGAATGAAGGAATGGAAAAGGTGCGAAATTTTCCCTCAGATATATTGTAGCAGTTGTGACATCAATTGAAATGCGGCAGTGACAACAAAATAACAAGAATTTTTATTTTTTTTTCTCCGACAAAATGGAAATAAAAATCCTTAAAACAGTGGATTCAACTGACATCGTGCTTGGCTGCTGGAAAATCCGTTGTTATCGATCGATCATCTTGTGATGTCATCGTTTCCCTCGTTTCTGGAACACTGAAATTTCACAATTTCTTTAAGAAGAGTTAATTTACTGCTTTACTTCATAATATATCAGCTTTGATATAATACCCGCTTAAAACTTCAAATTCAATTAAAAAAAAAGCTATGAAAATCCTTGAAACATACATTACAGAGTATTTATTTAAGAAATGAGGCATGATACGATAAATAAAACAAAGAAAAATTATAAAAACCTTATAGATGATGGCATTTCTTCTTTTTCTTCTTCATTGATCTGGCTTGGCCCTTTTCTCCTATCACTCGATGAATCCTGACAGTGTGTACGCCTTTCATCAGGATTTCCGGTACGATACTTTGAGCTAAAAGATATCTTCATGACAAATGTCTTGGTCATTCCTCTTCTATTTTATTGACCTTTTCCTTATTCGTCAGGATTTTAATACATTTTTTTTTTTTGATGTATTAATTATTCACTTATTGATTTACTTAGGTGACATAGTAGATTGAAATGACCTCGATATTATCGAATAATGTGAAACTTTCTTAATCTGATTTAGGCTCGTTATTTAAGAAAATAAACTGACTACTTATTGCATACCTACTACTTTGACGTTCCATTTTCTTCAACGGTTTTGCTATACAAATGTGCAAACTTTCAGTTCGATTTGTTCGAATTTGATCCAATCGTCGAGCTATTTTTAAGTAAGAATCATCAGTTTGGATTACAAGATCCTGCAATTCGATGTGAGAGGAATTGACGATACTGTTTGTCGGGGAGATATTCAATAATTGAAATAAGATATTACTTCAATGAGTTTCGAGCTATTAAGACATAATTACAGAGTATAAAGCTTTAGATTCAAATATTACGGCAAATATTGAACTTCATAAGCCATTTCTACCTGTCGCTTTGGTCTAATCCATTTCGGCGCAGACTCGCTTACATCATTCATTTTTCCATTAAGCGATGTTTTTGGCACGTTATGTTCTTTTTCAACCGAATTATCGAAATTAAAATTGCTCATTTCAAGCATTGTTTGCACAAACGTATCACACATATCTTTCGTATCGAATGAACATTGTGTACTGCAATCAATCCGTATAGAATGAAAAATAGCAATCACTGATTTCCAACGAAAAATCTAAGTGAATCTGAGGTACATTGCAATCTCATAAGTTTCATGAAGATTGGAAGATCTGTTGCACTGATCAGTAAATAGTTGTCGCAATCCTATGGTAAGAGGACCTCAGAAATTAATTATTATTTTTGAATATCCATGTTTATTTATCGATTTCTAACACCGAACTCGATGAGCAATATTGATAGGCATTTCAGATATTTAAACAGACCTGCTTTCGACCAAGAATGAATGTGAGGAACCGATCTTCTTCATCGTCTTTTTTCGTTTTGCTGATAACTCGGATGCTCGACGGTCCTTAATCTCCACATACAGTAATTTTCAATAAATGCCAAGTACATAGCAAAAAATTAATTTTCAATCTTGCTTAGAAATTACCAAACTTTACACCGAAATCCTACTTCATCATCATCAAATGCTGTTTGCACAGCACGACTGCATTCTGGTGTCTGTATCTGCGACATCCATGCATCTGTTTCCATGGAGCGATGAAATACCTGACTGGTTTCTTCTTCTGTTACTGCACTTTGTTCCACCATTTCAGCGACCACTGTTTCGGTTTCCGTTGAAACGTCCTGCAGTAAAATGATAATTTTAGCTTCAAGATTTTTTTCCTTTGTTTTTGACATTTTCAAAAATTCTTTAGCAACTTACGAGCCGTACAGGAGTCCTGTCACACTCGGTGTCCTTAGTTAGCTGCTTCGAATTCTCATCAACAATATTTTCTTCTCTTACCATTGAAATATTAGCAGCTCCCTCATCTAATGATGTTTCCATGCTGCGATCCATTAGTCTTGGACGAGTTCTAGCCTTAGAATATTCAAAAGTCATAATTGCTAAAAAGCAATAATTCAAAAGCTTCTCTCAAAATTGCGACGATTGTTCAAATTCCCCTGGAATTTAAAAGTCGAACCGAACACGTGTATATAAAAATGAAATCTTACCTGTAAGTCATGCAATTTAAGCATAATTTCATCTACTTGAAATTGTGCAATATCGGTTTGTACAGCACAACCGTTTAGAATACAGTGCTCCATCTGCTGCTCCTGATCAGCTAATGATACCCTTGCTTGAACACTACGATCAATGCCTGCTGAGCTGAAATTTTATCGCAAGTGATTGATTTTACCAAATTTTATTGCGAAACAAAGTTCGACTGGTTAAGACCTACTGGCGATATAAATTATGCAAATTTAGGAGGAAATAACGATAAGTAACAAATTGAAGGATAATATTATTGATTCTCATTCATTGCAAATGAGTTTTCAAGTTACTTTGTGAGATCCATCGGAAGTGATGTGATTTCGGATACTGAATTTGCATCGCCATCAACGTTTGGTATGGAAGTTCGCACATTTGAAGTAAACGAAAAATCTCCCGTTCTGCAAAGCACATTACGCATGTAGACTAAACTCTAATGCTTATCAACCGAAAAACTCAAATTAATGAGCATTAATAAAGTACAAATCAATAATTCTAGGAAATTTGAGTATTTCCAAAAAGTACTTCGGGAGTCTTTGCAGTATTCTTAATGATAATTTCATTCCTAATAATTCTTAATTACAATACAATGCCTGCTAGATGAGAAAAGTTGGTATATTTGGGGTTTCAAGACAATCATGAAAGTTGAATTAAATTGTTTCTGAAAATTCAAGGTTTTTCAAAGAGCATTTAAAATCATGAAGTCCTATAATCACTTCGATTAAAAACGCTGACAAAAGATTACCCAACTTCTCCAGTATTTTTCGTCCACTGAGGACTTACTTCCCTTTCCTCCAAGCAAATTTTTTCTGAGCTGCTCATATTTGTACCCATATCCTGAAATAACTTCATTATCATTATTTATGATATTTAATTGCTACATTTTCCCAATAGAATAAACTAAAAAAAATAATTCAAAATTGTTATGACAGCACCAACTTGAAACTTTCTAGAGGATTCAGACAGCGAAGGTTTGCTGAAAAACTTTTCTTCAGTTTGAATATTTTTGTTATTTAACATTCTTACTGATCGTTCGTAAGTTTCGGCCTGTAATTATAGCTTATTATCGAATAATTACTTAAGTCAACTGAATATTTTGAAATTTCAGACTTTATCCCTCTATTTGTTAAGAGATATTTTCGTTGTTAAATGAAATTTCCTAGAGAAATCCCAGATTTCATTGCAAATCTTTAGCTTAAATTCAAATAGTATTATCATTTGAATTCAAAGTTCCAGCTTTCGCATGCCTACTTAAGCTTATTCAATCACAAGTTCAATTAAAACACTCTTCTCATGCTACAAGTCCATTTTACTAAATGGTTTTTAAATTTTGGAAATTAAAAGAAATTAACCTGCTTGTCAAGCTGAGCGGTTTGTTTCTCACTAAGCAAATGCGGTGCCATATTCCGAACATACCATGGTTCCTTTGCCATCAAGCGTTGCAGGATTTCATTTCGCTTCACCGGATCTCCGCAAGCCAAAGCACGTTGATACTCCTTCTAGAAAGTGACTAATAAAAGTATTTTTCAAAATTTTAGCTATAAAGTTTCTGATCGCTCTAAATTCAAAATGAAGAGCTCAAATGATATATGAATATCGCTTCTTGTCTTTTTCAACCATTGAAACTTTCTAACAAATTTTGGAAATTAGGGCAAAATTTTTGTAATTACCTGCATTCGAATCATCAAATGATAAAGCCATTCTTCAAATTTGATTTGTATTACACCAAGAAGCATTGAAACAATCGAAAGACCGATGATTACCAACCAAAACATCAATATCAACATGTGCGGATGATCTGGCACTACATCACCTGACACAAACAGTATGAATCAATTTATGGTCAAACAAATTTTTTTTACTAATGAAGCAAGGATAGTAAAAAGTTGAATGATTAAGAGAAAAAAGTAAGGTAAGGGAGAAGTTGAAATGGGAAATGATCTAACCGAGGCCAATAGTAGATAGTGAAATGAAGAAAAAATAAAGAGAAGTGAAATAGGACCAGCGTGTTTCCCAGAGACAAAATAAACCCGCACAAATACATATCCAACCAATACAAATAAGTAATGCAAGCCAAACTGGTATTGTCCTGAAATTAATGAACTAATTAACTAATTAACTAACAATCGGACCATTTGAGAAATTTTCTTTACAATAGCTCTGATTTAGTTGAGCAAACTTTCGTTTCCTTATTGCCACAGTTATATTCTTAGATGTAATTTCAGCAAAACCAAATCAAAACCCTTAACAAAGCGATTTGGGAACTTTATTATACAGTAAGTAATTCTGAATTGATGTAAACATTCATAAAAATTACTCAAACCTGCTTTCAATTTCCTCATCTTCCACTACTTCAGTTGTTTCCGAAGGCAGATTATTCAGCAGCCGATGATTTGGCTTCACATTGCCTTCTTCGACATCCAATATTTCTCTATAAAAACTTGTCGACTAATATTTTGCTTAGATCGAAATATTAACTTTATTCAACATAATAATAAAAAACGCCATATTCGTGTGAAATTGCAACACCTGATCGTCCTAACAAAAAGTTGAACCTAAAGAACTTACTGCATATACTTCCTCCTGTTATTCTTCATTTTTCGTCGTTTTTTCGCTATTGCAATGCGTTGTTCTTTAGTATAACCTTTGATACACTCTCGGTACCTACAATGAGATTTCTCGGTAAATAAATATTGCTTCTTCCGTTTATATTGAAATTCTGTTCAGCCTAATTGAATTTTTATGTGAATATAATGTAAAATTTCAAACAGGAATTGCTTGCTTAGTGATTGAATTTGCTTGTTCAAGTTTTAAATAAAATTATTTTAAATCAACTTTTTTTTTAAAGAATTTTTCATAGTTATTTCTATGTGATTTAATGCATTTTACAATCAGGGAAAAATTTTGTTTCTGGAATTATTGATCCCTTTGCAAAACAAACAACAAATGATGCTTGGAAGTCATAATCTTTCTGCAAAATCATTAACAGCTTCCGTCCAGAAATCATCTGCTGTTTTCTTTCCGATTGCTTTATCATGATAAAATTATAGCTTGCAATGATTCCAATCGTATGTTGTTTGTTATTCATCTAATTGCTATTCACCTCTCATAAGTGATTAATGTTTCAGTTCCAATTCATATAAATTTGCAACAAACAAACTTGTAGGAGCAAGTTCAAATTTGTTTGCTTAATTAGCAAAAGTAAAAAGAAAATTACTAGACTTTAAAATCAAATATTATTTATTTCCAACTGTGATGTTAATATTATAAAAATATCAAATATCAGCGTTCCTACTTCTGCAGTTGACATTGACTATACTTTTCGGAGATTGGTAAATAAAACATTTAAAGTTCTTATTCTGGCAAAGAATTTCAACGAATTGAATGAAAGGAAACAAAGTAAAAGTCATCTCGTAGGTTAACATCAATGAGTACAAAAGTCAATCAAATGTTTAATTAATGAACTAAAAAAGTGATTGAACCAAACATTTAGAAAATATTACCTCATCCAAACATTGCTTACAAAAGTAGTGAGCGTTTTACCAAATTGGCTTAATATAGCCAACACAAGAGGTATACCAAAAATTGCATACACAATACTTAATGCTTTTCCACCCGATGTTCGAGGTACTATATTACCGTAACCTGAAATGGAAAAGTAAGCGAAGGATAATGAAGCTTATTTGAATGTTTTTAAAAGATTAAATGATAATTACTGGAACAGTAAAATCAGACTAACCGATAGTGGTAAAAATAGTGCCAACATAGAATAGAGCTCCCCACATATCCCATTCTAAGCCCTCTGGCATTTTTAATTTTGTTAACTGATTTTCATACCACAGCAATATTTTTCTGAAAGAAAAAGAAAATTGTTTATCACTAAATAGATCGATGTAGAAATGACCTATGATATGATAATATCCTCTTCTATCAGTTGTTTTATTTGGCCATTTTAGTTCCATATATCAAAGTAATCCTCTGATATTATTTAAACTTCATAAGAATCTTTAAGAATTTCAGGAAGAAGGTATAAAGAAATATTGAAGGAATAAAGTTGGATCAGGAATATGTAAAATGAAATTTATTACTTTGAGTTAGCCAAATTTGTATGTGCGTCAGAATTTCTGCTCCGAAACACTCGCCTCAACTGTCGAAATGTATCATTCCTCAAGTTATCTAGTATAATTTTTTCTTTCCTAAAATTCAAAATTTTCAATATTTTCGGACTTACACAAAACTGGCATTTGGTGTTATAATAATTAACACTCACAACTAATTAACACTTCCTTTTAAATGATTGTATATAAAGTCATTCTTTTTAACACTTAAATGATCTCAAAAATCAACTTATTCTCAAAAAAAAAATCCCTTCTTGTTATTAAATAAACTCAAAATTATCACTAAAATTATAACTATTGCTATCATATCTATCAATAAACTTGTAATTATTTGAAAAGTTATAAAAACAGTGTCATCCAAAAAGACTTGACCTGATAAGTTCCTGTTCATGCGCTTGTTCTACCCAGCAGAACAATAAAGCGCCCAATAATGAATATAATGTCAATAAAATAAATGGTGCTATGTGTCGTAATTTATATTTGTCGTAATAAAATTTCGCCTGAAAATCTAAATTTTTGACAGAATATCGTAGCATGTAGAAAGCAGAAAAAAATACATTTTAGTCACTTTCCGCCAATTAATCCCCTAATTCAAAAACACATATATAATTGAAATTCTACGAAATGCAACAAAATGAACAAAAATAGCGAAATACAGCAAAATCATTTCTTAAACATCATCAATGATACAAATCTCTTAAAAATTTCTTCAACTTCAATTAAATATGAAACTAATATTCTAAAAAAAAGAAAACAATATTTTGATAAGGTTCTAAAATCCAACAATTTCGATACCTTCAAAGACTGTTAAACTTTTAAAGTTTCATATCTATCTTAAATCCCAGAACTCACATCATATTCTCACTGAGATTTAAAACAACAACCTGTCCAAGGAAGTCTTTCGGTTTCTCTTTTTGCAAATGTATCTTCTCCTCACCTGTTCGATTGAAAACCTGAAATATTGACATACATCTCTTTTATTTCTATCCCAGACGACATTAAATATTAAATTGGCTCATCTCATGATTCAATTAATTCATAAATATAAATTGTTGGGACTACAATTTGAAGAAATCAGTTTCTTGAATCCTTAAAATCCTATGAAAAATGATCAAGCAGTGAAACAGTTTGATAAAGTTTACAGAAACTTCCAACAACACTTTTGAACACATGATTAAACGCCAAAGTTTATATAAAAGATTTTATGACAGTAAATCTTTGGGACAAAAATCATTTGTTTTCAACTAGATTATCGTGATCTACAATAAATTGTCATTTTTCTTCTACTTCAACTTCTCTATTTTCAAATTATAATATACAATGCGGAATATTTGGTAAAAGAAAGGAATTTCAACACAATTCTAAATCTGTCAAAAAGCAAAAGTGAAAATTTTGGAATGGATAAAAATTTTTACCAGAATTTTTCTTGAGATTTTTGAATTTCCGAATCATAAAAATGCTAGAGTAAAAACTTTTTGGAGCAAAAAATGTAGTTTTCAATTAATCAATATCTGAGATGCAAAAACTTCTAATCAATCAATGTATTTTTTGAAGTGCAAAAGTTTCCAATTAATCAATATCTGAGTTGATTGGCAAGAAACCAAGACAAGATAATCAATGTGGTTATTTTTCAGATTTCCAGTAATGCCGTCTTTTCAGGCGAATTCGAAAACGCTATCAGTAGACGAATGGACGGAGGAATGCAAATGAAGCATAATATCCGGCAAAGAATAATTTCAAACATCCATTCATGGAAAGTTATACTCAGTTAACCAAATTAATAGAAGTTACACAATAAATTCCTTTTTAAATTATTTATTATTGAAGACTGTCCTAGCATATAATAGCAACAGTTGTAGGTTATTCAACATTACCAACCATTTCTCAATATTTAAACAAACCAAAAAAATTCGAATTTCAAGCAACAACATAAGTTCAATCTTAAAATCTAAAAAAACCGAAATTGAATTAGTTCTCTATCGAGATAAAAAATTGAAACACCTGATTTAAAAGTTAGTTTAAAAAAGCGTCAACAAAAGTATCACATATCATCCTCAATATTGCAGTTATCGTCATCTCAATTTCACAATGTTGGAGTTCATTAGTTTTAAATATTTTTAAGATTGATTAAGCAGTTGAAGATTGCTAGCACTGTTTAGTTGATTTTAAGTAATTAAATTTCCGTAAAGAAGTGGCTCATTTAATGGAAGCTGGAAGAGCGGCAGATTCACAGTTCGCGACTTCCAGAAAGCCTTTGCACATTTTTCCTGATTTCCTGATCACAAGTACCAATCATTTCTGACAATAAATTATGCTCTTAAATACATTATTTTTTCTTTTACAGAAGTGGAAGAAAACATTGAGTTCTGATTTCATATACGATCTCTGTTAATTGTTTCTGAGTTTTCGATTTCCTGTCATCCATTTACAATTAATTCCTTTTAGAGATACTGAATTCTGTTCCCCTGCCTTATGACAAAAATGTGAGATTTTTCTAATCAAACAATTCTATCTTTGGTTTGGCCACAAATAATGAATATTAATTGCTCATCGGAAAAGTTCTGTATGTTTTTCTGATTTTTCTAGCTGTCAAGAAATCTTTCCATAGCATGAAGTTTACCATCTCTATTGAGATAAGTGAAGAACCTAAACTTTTGAAAAAAACAACCTCACCCCAAAAATAATGACTATGAACTTTCTTCTTCAGCGTTGGACAGATGGACAGATGCTTACAATATTTATGCAGCCTAGTGGTGTTGAAAATAACAGGAGGAAGTGTGAAGTGATCAATCACTGATATCCTTATCTTTTCAAATGAAAAGCGTAGTGATCAAAATTTTGAGACAAATTCTAGTTCCAATGTACATATTCTTTTTGAATATTTACTAATAACGCCCTTAAACTACCAAATCAATATATTCACTTAATTTATGAACTTTGACAACTGACCTGATCATCAGTCTCGACAAAATTACTCCCAGTATCATCCAATATACACGATTGAGAGGGTCGTGGAGTGTCTGATGATGAATTTGAAAAGCGCGAAAGATGCCTGCAACATCAATCATATTTAAAATGTTTATGGACAATGTATCACAGCTGATTTGTTCGAATTTTTAACATACATCATCGAATAAAACAAATGAGACGATACAAATCATTTCTATCTTTGCTCCAAAAATAATTGCTGGAGTTATCGAGAATTGAATTATGAAAGAATTCAAATCATCAATTTCCAAATATCGGAAATTTCAGGAGTAGACATTTCACAAACTTTAGGAAAATCTAGCATAAGAAAAAATCTTCAAAATTGATGATATAAAAGTTTAAAAACTTGTAAAATCTTTAAAAGCATAAAATGCGATAGGAAGGACAGTTGATTGAAATACAAGAAATGATCTGTTTCAGGAAGCATAAAGAGGATACATCAGTTAGTGCTGATCGCAATGATAATTTAAAGATGACAGCTGAAGTGTCGAATATAGAACTCATCATTTTAATGCTAAAAATGGTAACGATAATGGTGGATAACGGTCAGCTTCAAAATTTTGTTAATTTGTTCTGTTAAGTTACAACAAGGGAGAGAATTAATGAAAAAATTCTAAAAGAAAGGAAAACTTGTCTTGAAATTCGAACATATCCATTAATTCTCCTTGATCAATTAGAATTTGAATGAAATTCACTTATAAAACAATTTCTTCGCCAATCCAAGCGAAATGACAATAGTGTG
Organism: Dipetalonema caudispina; assembly: GCA_013365325.1. NCBI lineage: Eukaryota > Metazoa > Nematoda > Chromadorea > Rhabditida > Onchocercidae > Dipetalonema > Dipetalonema caudispina. The sequence goes on along the minus strand of JABVXV010000023.1, from coordinate 297,978 downwards.
TGCATATTGTATGTACATATGTAAGTAAATATTATGTATTTCTATATTTATCTAATTCAGTTCCTCGCAAGCTTTTGTGATATTAATTGATAAAAGAATGATAAAAATGAATTCTACATTGTTTCACTTTTGCTGAATATCAATTTAGGGCAATTTTCTTAAAATGGAAAATTCACTGTAAAATCAAATATTTGGTAAACATTGGAAAAAAAAAAAAATCATTTTAGAAAAAAAATAACACTTTCTCTCAGTAATTTAGAAGTGCACTAAAAGATAAAAGAATTCCCGATGAAAAGCAACGATGGGTATATAAGCAAATGTGCGAATATTTATGTGTAACGATACATTACTGTGTAATCTCAGCAAACTAATTGGAACATAAATAACAATTCCATTGTTGAACAATTGTACTTTTCCAACAAATACATCCTTTTTTGCTATTATGTTATTAGATTCCGGATAGAACATTCTTGAAGAGATGAGAGGATTTGTTGAACGTGGGAAATTCAACATTTTTAGCAATTTAATTCAGATTTTCAGTGGTAAATGAAGGAAAAAAGAACAAGTATAGTTACATTTTCTCTTTTGAGTCCATTTTTCAATCTGGATTTTCACTTGGAATCAAAAAGAGACCTTTTTTTTGCTGTGGAAAAAAAAAAAAAATAAATGAGTGAACAATGCGTCTGCTTTAAAAATGTTGGTGCTTTACTTTGGAATAACAAATGTGCTAAAGAATAAGTGATTGAAGTAAGAAAGGAATGATTTCATGTAAGCAGAAGACATTTACATTTCATCACTCCTAGAACATGTCACACACTAGCAACTCTGAACGATCTTAGAAGTAATGAACGATGGGATACGATTAACGGTGAAATGATGGACAAAATGATTGTAGCACTATTAAATGCTGTCATCATGAATTATTACTGGAATATTCGGATTTAGGTACAAAGGGATATTGAAAATGTTCTTAAAGACTGACCAAGCGTTATCATATCGGCTAATCAACGTTTCATCGCTAGTATCCATTAGTATCGAAGATGAATGACCTGTTTGACGTCGTGATTCGGTTCGCACGAACATCGCCATTGTTAATTAGTTAAACCTGGAGAATAATTTCACTTGTTATATGTTACGATATGATAGTGCTCAAATCTTTTGAATTTTTTCTAATAGCAAACTATTATTTATTCATGGACAACCATTTTAGATACTGTAACTTTGATGCCAGAAACCAAAAAACTTTGCAAATTTTTGAGGTTACTGAAGGAACTTTTTTTTCATCAGGAAAATATGAAAAGAAAGTTCTAAAAATATCTGAAGACCATAAGGAAAGAAGTACGTATCTTAGGAACGAGTAAAACTGGTTTTTTCGAAGAAAATTTTTGAAATTCCAAGTGCATTAAAATATTGATTGGTTTGATTTTTAAATCCACTGGTTAAGAAAGAATCCTCATTATAAATTTTGTAAAGTTTCAAAATTATTAAAAGAACTTGGAGAAGTATGAAGAGGAGGCACTAAAAAGGTACGGATAAGCTAATTGTCAAGTAAGGAGTAAAGGGAGAATGTCGCACCGGTTGACGAAGACTTTGAAGATGACAGTCAGATTTTAATAAACAGTTTTTACAATTCTTTCGACATAAAACTGAAATTCCTCGCAAAAATTATTTCAGTATCCAATCTAAAATATTCAACTATTTTCTTATATATATATATAGTAGTTTATACTAAGTGCGAAAACAAGCTTTCATTATAAAAGGCATTGATGACCTTTATTTAATTATCTGTGAGTGAAGATTTGAATTTTGTAATAGGCTGATTACGTTACTTTTGAATTTATTGAAGATACACTATGCAAAAACGTTCGATAGTTCTAATTCATACTTTCATCAATCCTGAAAATAACATTTTCAAATTTAAAATTAAGAAACAAAAATTTGAAAAGATCAAGTTTCTTTGAAGAGATGAAAAGAAAAGTTATGTATGGAAAGAATTTGCGAAATATGAGACTGCACCAAAAAATTGAAGAGAGTTGAAAGAAAGCCTGCCCGTGGTTGAAGACTGGATGCTTAGATACAAAACGATTTATAAGCTTTCAGCAATGATTGATTCATCCTGGAATAGAAGCACGTCGATAGTTAGATCTGAAAAATATTTAAAAACTTTTCCATTGGACTTTCTGACAATCAAAAAAAGCACAAAACACGAAATTTGTTCCAACCAAAAATATGCTTGTTAAATTTGAGCGAAACAGTCTTAGTTATGGTGTAAATAACAAATCATTTAACAAACTGTCTTGTTCATTTCTTACTTGATCTATCACTAAACTTACATTTACATCTCTCCTCTGTGAATCATTGCATATATTTCTAGTAGTATTAGCTAATTTACAAGTGGAAAGGAATTAAAAAAAGAAAAGAAAATTTTGAAATTTTAAAGACATGAACGAATAACTTCAATGCGCAGTTGAGAAAGACAAATTATTAAAGATTGTTTAGTTGACAGGAATAATTAATTTATCCTTAAACAAGGAGTGTTCTTTTTTTTCCTTCATTAGCATGCATATTCTTTTCCTTTGCCTTTATTAATTGTATTTCTCAGAATTTGAAACATATTTTTGTTTTCATTTCTTCTACAACTAAAGTACACGTGGTCGTCTCATCCTCATCATAATAAACTCCACTCTGTTTTCATATTGCTTTACTGAAGTAGAACGGAATAGGATCATGTGATTATTTATTAAAATCAAGGGAAAATTCGAGATATCGACATTAATTAAATTTAAGCCATTTCGCGAAGACTGATGCTAAGTGATTGACAGGAATGCAGTCATACAAATGCATTACACTGAATATCTCTCAGTAATTTTAATCTAAGGTATATCGAATTTCAATTTGTCATATGTTGCAACACGTGACAAACAACAATTATTATAACGCTGATTAGTGGACCATATGCTTGAATTCAAACGTTGTGAATTCGAAAATGCCAACAAAACAATTAAAATACTCTCTTTCTTCTTCAAAATAATGATTGCCTTATAATGTCATTTAACTGGGCGAACAGAAGGGCGGGAGTAGGTCAAAGTTTACTTGGAGAAAAGAAATGCTCGCAAAATTTTTATTTTTTCATAAACAAAACAAAAGAAATGAAAAAGATGATTGAGGAATGAGTAAGATATTTTTGTATCCTACAACAATCAAGCAATATAGAGTTATAATTCAAAGAAAAGAGTAAAAATTTTAATGAGCTTTAATTCGGGAATTTTGACAAAATTCCTTCAAACCTTGGATATCGCTTTGAATTTTGCTAGTAGTATTGTTAGTAAAGCAAAACAAGTGCTAACCATCCATCCAATTCGATGACGTTTTCACGGCAGTTAAGAGGTGGAAGAATTGAAAAGCCAATTGACAGCTGACCAACTATCAAATGTAGGGCAAGTTGATTAGTACTAGATCGCTGATTTGAAATGAACATTGCTTCTTTACACAAAACCTAGACACCCTTCAAATTACCTCTTTGTTGTGCTACTTTAACTTACTTTCTTAATAACCTATTATATATTCTTTGACATATAGCCTCAACAGATGATAAGAGCCAAACTACCCCTACGTAGATGATGCCATATATATTTTTAAACTTTCAAGTTACATAATTTTGATGTGCATGTCTTCATCATATTTCCAAGGTATAATAAATGTATTTAGTATTGTTGCTTAAAACTGTACATTTTCTAAATTTACAAATTTCAATGACTTTACTTTCATAAATAGTTCTAGCTAATCAATCAGATGTAGACAATGTTTATTTATTCCACGAGTGCATTCGTAGCATTCATACCTGAGTCTAACTTGTGGAGTAATAGCAATATACAATCAGTTTAAATGTTTTAGCAGAATCAATCATTCGGCAATTTTGCTTGTAAATGTACAGTTATTTTTGTGGAATTCAAATCACACTTGCATTTGTCGTACTCTTTTATTCAATAACACAAAGCTTAAATTAGTCGCTCTTAAATCAGTAGTTTACTGCGTTAGAATAATGTCTAGAAGTTGGCAATAACAATACTTTGATGTTGAGAATCTCATCAACGCCACAAAACAACTGGAAGATAATGGACCAGCTTACATTTCAATTTGTTAATGATGTATTTCTTGACTAGCAACTCATTTGGTGGTGTATCAAAACATCGGGAGGAATTAACTTTTATATATCGTATAATAGTAATTACATCAAATGGGTGATCAAAACGACATAAAGCAATCAAAAATTTTTACATGGTTTAAAATGGCATTTCCCCGATTTCTCATAAAAAGTAGTAATTTCAACGAAATTCAACGAAATCTAATAGCAAGTTTGCTTTTTTAGCGTTTCCTTTTATAACATTTTGTTTACAAAGCTGCTCTGCCAAAAACTGAACCTCTTTTCTACGGAATAGTTTACTTTTCTGCGGAGTGTTTAACTAGATTTCCTATACTTAAATGCAGTGCTAGATGATATCAATCATAAGAAGTAAAACATAAAAAAAGAGAAAGAATGAAGTACTACTAATTATTGTTATATTGTACGTTTATGTTAACTATTACCTTTTGAAATTTTGTGTATTTTAAATTATGCAGTTTCTAAAACCACTTAAATTGCGCATTACAATGGACTTTCATTCATCACTTATCGACCGTAACGAATCCTATTAATCTACATTTATATAAAAAATTAGAGATAGCAAAAACCTTAAAAAAAAGAGAAGACGAGATCCTGAGAACAAGGAAACTCCTTAGGTTAGGATGCAAAAAACAGAAAGACTTGCTATTATAAACCCATGACAAACTCACTTCTCCAAACAGATAGTAAAATTTAATTCTCAATAAAAGTGTTTCAAACATCGGAAACTAAGTTGTTTTTTTATACTTTAAATATGTTTTGAAGTGATATTTCCATCATCCTGTACCTATTGAAGTTGAGATTAACTTTACACTTCTTAACATAGGGTGATAACTTAAATGAAGCTTGTGCTACCGTTGCTACCAAATGATGTGCGCATACTATAGTAGTGGGAAGTATTGTTGAGTGATGGTGAGGCTTCTTTATTCGAATTAAGCCTTGAACTAGATGTTCGAATACGGGCAATGTGTTTAGCAATAGCTCCTTCTTCACGTCTTCTTGTTTCATCTATGAAACTGGCAGCATTCATTGAATCGACACTGTCTCTAGACAAATTCAGTACGATTCGCTGTTTTGACTGACGCACTTTAGTCTTTACAGCGTTATTCATCACTGCGACTTGACGCTGGCGTTCTAAAAGAGTAACATTTTCAATCTTTTTTCAACTATCTTATACTCATTACAAACCGCCAAGTAATCAGAACACCGTAGTATTTAGAATCCATTAATGTCCATCATAATCAAAAGGCGCGTCTAATCATTCAAAGGAAAGCATTCCCCCAGTGATAGCGAAACTACAAATCTAATTTATTCCTACATGAGCCTCTCAAAATGATTTATGATTCTAAGCTATCCATGATACGAACTACCTCTCCATATTTGGTCAAATCACAGTAGAACCAGAAAATGATACAACATAAAAAGGCATTTCTGTAAAACATCAGGGCTTCACACAAAAAGTAAACGCAAAGAAATAAAAATTTGAAGTCAGAATGAAAAACAGCGTACCATTATCAGGTTTCGTGGACAATGGAGTGCTGGATATTAACGAACTATTGCTAAATTGTTCCACAGGACTACTTCCGTTAAAACGATTATTAGTTTTTCGCCGCTTCCTTCGTTTACTGTTCGGACTTCTACTACTGCTAATGCTGATATTTTCAGTAACATTTTGTAGACTGGGATTTTCTTTCCGAGAAAAACTTGTATTAGATTTGAAACTCTCCGTAAAAGCAACAGACACTGAAATTATGTCGTTCACATACTGTTGCTTCAAGGAAGGGACAAAATCAGTAAAACTGTCATCATTCTTGTCGCTTTTCTCACCAGATTTAGGCCCCGGAGTATATTGAAAATGATTTTGAAGAGTTTCCTCAAAATCAGAATCAGACGAAATGCTCATATCATCCACTTGATAGTTCTCGTCTGACTGATCCTGCTCGCTTGTTCTTTTATAATGAAAACAATGCTGCGGTATTCCATCATCCGCATTAGATTCTCTTCCGTTAGCATTATCAGCAGCATCCTTGGCCGATCCTGGCAATTTATGTGGGTCAACTAGATAAACGCAAGCGGTGGATACTGCCTCTGCATTGGAAAAATCAAGTTGCAATACTTCCAACTGCTGACAAATTTCTGAAATAAAGGAGGAAAAACCGTGTAAGTTCAAAAGAGATGAAATCAGAAAATTTTCCTTTATTTGGAAGTAATTCAAACGGTTAAAAACTCATGGCAGTATTTTGTTATGTAAAATTGAAGTAATAATACGTAAGTTTGAAAAGTGTCATTATATAGATGTGAAATATTATGCCGTTAAATTAGATGAATACACAAAAAGAAGTGAAACGAATAAATATATAAAAGGAAATATAAGTTAGTCTAAGATCTCAAATAGTACAAAATATGTGTTGCGAAGGAGACACAAATGCTAATCTCTCAAGTAATGCCAGCTTTATCATTTCAAGAATAAACGATGAATTGCAGACTAACGTATTTCAACAATCAAAAATTTACCATCGAGGTTCCGTGTTGCTTTTGTTGGAGCACTGAGATTAAAGGCAAAACGAATCAACTGGAAGAATCCCCGGAACAGAGTTGGAATCATTTTTGCAATAGTATATGATTTTTATGTCTCACAATGCTTCCTGAAAACGTCGATCACGAGAGATATCACCTGAAACATGGTGTCCGTTCGATATTCAGCTTTTGAATGATTGATTCACAATGGCAGTCAAACAGTATATTAATTGGGTCGATCATGAAAGGTTAGAATAAGGAAAGGGCAGAAGATTTCTGAATGACGGAAAACCATTCCAACAGAGGTCAGCACACACCCAATAGAGGTCAAGGGAAGACTTCCCAAATCTGAAAGCGATTTTTTCAAAAAATAATTTCGCGCAAATTTCATAAACTTCAAGCATTCGAAGAAAGCAAGAAGTCGGACTTTGTGAAAACTGAGAGATTACGTGATCCGTCTGGATACTGTTTTACTGGAGGGAGACGGTGACTGCATAGTAAAATTTGAGGCTTTCAGGCGATCCTTCATTACTTTTTACAATGAATTAAGTAACTTATCAAACACATCACCATAGCTTAAATTAATACTAATTAATACCACTTTCCTCCTCCTTGCGTGCTCAATTTTAAGAAAGAGTCGTGAAAGTTCATTTTATCTCACTTTATTCGTTATGAAAATACAAAACGTTGAAACACCAAAATCTCGTTTGAGAAGGGAAACCGTCATGTGCTGGCACAGCCTTTCGAGATCCCAGAGTATGACCTTTCATAGCAATTTCAGGTTCAGTGTAAATCGAAGCGTTACAACACTACCGAACAATTTTATCCCACGCAGTCTCACCTTTGCTTCACTTAAGATTACTGCTAGGAAGGAAGACTTGGAAGCAAGATTCTTTGGACGATCGTTCATTTATTTACAAGGCGTGAGTGTTTACTAACGAGAATCATGAAGCAAGTGTTAGACAAAAATTTCTGGAGAAATTTATTAACGAACCATAAATAGCTTTCTCCATACAAGTAAAAAAATTTTTCTTTCAATTTCACATCTTCTCGACAGTTTTCAACCCCAATATCTTGAAGCAGTCGGCCATTATAACAGCTGTCACCTTGCATAGCACTAGCCGCTGATAATGAATTGTTGTTTTACCTTAAAAGAAGAAAACCAGTTACATTAAAATCGATGTAATAGGTATAATTATAAATTAATTGCGCCTTAACCTTTGTTTCTTCATCTCCTCCTCTCACATTTTTTCCTCCTTCTCCTTAAGCTAACTGTGTTTCTTTTAAAAAGATCAGTTCATAACAAATTACAGTTATTAGTGCAATGATAAAGTGACTGTAAGAGGAAATAATATGATAAATTGGATCGATAGGTTTATGATACTACAGGTTTTTTTTACTATTTAATAAGCCAATAAGTTTAAACATCTTCCTAATTCTGAAATTTTTTATGGATTGGACCGTATACCACTGGCAATGTTGTATGAATCTAAGTCAAACAACACAGCTAATGGAAGCAAAAAAAGGACATACCATCAAGATCTTTCTGAATTACGTAACATTTGTTGTAAAAGTCGTGGAACATTGTAGCTAGGGAATAGACATAATCACAAAGCTGGAAAATTCAAATAGCAATCAAATTATGAAGTCAAACTACACAAAACAATCTAGAGAAAGCCCCAACCTGAATTTCTCTAGATGTCTGAATGACATAAAGACTGAGAAATTGAAAGATATGCCAATTCTTTCACTAGCAAAGAAACCTACTTGATGCAAAAGGAAATTATCCAATATATTCAAGATGCAATCAGTAAATTTCAGGATTGTTTTTGCCAATTGAAATTCCGATTTGTGTTCCAACGGAAGAACTCCATTAGGCAAACTGCGTAAATAGTTCTGAATGTCGTCCTCAGAAACTCCAGTATTGCGACATATTGATCTAAAAATCAAATATACAACATTCATTAATTCCAATTACTCTAAACTACTTTCAGAAAATTCTATTCAAATACGTGCTAATATTTTATCCAAAATTGAAGAGTTCAAAGCAAACATAGAACGGCGCTTTCTCTTAAAAGTGAAGTCTAAATGAAACATAAGTGAAATATAAAATAAACTTGCTTTATTCTAGCGAAAGCGTAGAGAAGGTAAACAGCAGTATTGCCTCGGTCATCCAACATCTAGAATAAGATTATTTTTATTACTGATCTATAAGCACTATTCAAAGTAAGCAAACTCCACTTTTTCTTATGATCGAACATGTATGTCAAATCATAAATAAAACTGAATCATATTGTAAGATATAAAAACTTCAAAATTTTAAGTTTCCAAGAATAGATCGCACCCGATCAAAGGAGAAGACATAATCCTGCGTACGAGTCTGCGACAAATCAGCATATTTTACACATCCATATGCTACAGCATCACGGGCTAATGCCAATTCTTCCGAAATCATAATCTTCAAGAAACATAATGATCAGCAGTTTTAAAAAGTGCTCTTTTTCAGGAACAAAATTCAAAAGCCCTGGAAATGAGATAGGTTTAATGTTCGAAAAATGTAAATTTTAGAACTAACAAACCTTATCTCGTTCTTTCTCTTGTAATTTTTTTTCTGCTCGCTTCACACCTTCGTCAAGAAGATCTGTTAGTCGAACTGTATCACCCGATCTCGTTTTAAATTTTTTCCTAGAATCGCAGTAGGTCAGATCCAAGTCTTTAATGTATCCATTCTTTATTCAAATGCTCAAACAACTTGATCAATTATATGAGCATAAGAGATCTAAATTCAAAGCAATTCCACGTCTGTTTCAATAGAGGAATGAAGGCATTTTCAAACGAATAACATTTGCTCAAACATGCAGGCTCTAAACGAAAATTTTTTGTTCTTGAAAAAAATTTCTCGAAATTCGAAATCTTCAAACTTACTTATCCTCCCCCAGAACTAGACCAAAACTGACATGTTCGACTCGTTTCTCAGTCGGTGAATACCATCCAAGTTTCTGACCAGCAGCACATACTAGCTAAATGTTCAGTCAAACTATAGAGATTGCTCCAGTGATTTGAGAAATTAATTGATAAAATAAGCAATCAAATGCGCTTAACAATTACGAAAAAAAAAGACTTCAAAATGTAGACTCTGCCCAGCATCAACAACGTAAATGATCCAATCCGCTTTATCGACAAACAAGCGATATTTCAGAGTTGCGAGATCAGATGTGTCATACGTAAAACCACCATCTGACTTGACAACAGTAAGTGGGATTTCTTCACCAAATCTTAAAATCTTCCTCCCTTCATCAAGCTCCAAAACACCTGGAATTGTTTAGCGATTAAATTGGAGAATAGAACTTCATATCTAAGAAATATCAGTGTGAGTATATAAAATGTTTCATTAATGCTTAGTTTGATATTCGATTGTCATTACAGATCGTTCAACTACCGGCACTTACAATATTTATTAAGGAATATTTTAATGGAAGTGCTTGATTGAAGCCTAAAGAGATTACCCAGCTTGTCGAGTTCCTCAACCAGCTCAACCATATGCTTTTGATAGAATGATTCGCCTCGTTCAACAATATTTATATCCAACCGGTCGTAAATTTGATTGAAATCTTTCCGAGAAACATCACAAATCATTTGCCATGCTTTAACGTAATCTGGATCGAAACTTTGTAACTTCGTAACGCAATGATAAGCACGGGCTTTGAATGCTTCATCTTCGTCAAAACGCTTCTTCGATTCCTAAAATACACTTGTAAGTTGAAATCACCCCAAAACAGTGTGGTACTAAATTCACAACATTTAACTTAGGAATCCATATAACTTCAGAATATTAAAGTTTTAACCTTGTAGAAAGCCTGCAGATCCGAAATTGGTGGTAACTCATTGACAAAATTTGGAAAACGGTCTTGCAAATGAGCAATTAGCATGCCAAACTGTGTACCCCAATCGCCAATGTGATTCAAACGAAGAACCTTTATAACAATGAAATTTTAATATGGAAAATGCTCGAGTTTTCACTGGCAAATCAAATTTTAGGTTACTACGATAAAATTTCCGATTCTATCACAGAATCCGCAATATTAATTTGATTCAACCACACATTCCTTCGATGCAATTATTGGATTTTTACACTAATTAAATAAATCAACAAAAATAAATAATAAACAAAGCTTTACATAGTGTAAGATTTGTGACTCAATATGAAGGACAGAAATGTTAACTAACATCAAAACCAACATAGGTGAGCAAACGAGAAATACTTTCACCTATGATTGTGGATCTCAAATGACCCACGTGCATCTGTTTGGCGATATTCGGAGACGAAAAATCAACCACAACACGACGTTTTTCAATTGTTGGGATTTTAATGCCCTAGAAATTCTTGCATACATATATTTCAATTCCATATTTATAAAATAAACATTTTCCAAATAATAATAACAAGAATATGTACCTTTAGAGCGATATTTGAAATGGTTGCGGCAATCCAGTTTCTATTCAAAAATATGTTAATGTAACCAGGTCCAGCAACTTCCATCTAAAAATGATATAAATATAAACTAATGAACTTCAAATCAATTCCCAATTATCAATTTACATGCCTTCTCAATCCGATCACATTTCGGCAGATTGTCCATGATTCTTCGCGCAACTTCCTGCGCAGAAATTTTCTGACCACTTCGTTCTAGTTTCTAAAAAAAACTGCTAGAAAGTATTATCAGAATTTACTAAAAATTTTAGGGAAAAAATAAAATGACTGCAAAGAAGCATAAAAACCTGAGCAATTGACATCGATGAATTGAACTGATAGTCACCAAATTTAACTTGCTGAACTTCTCTTATTAAAATAGGAATAGTAGACATTTCCGGATACAGCTGAAATTTTATTTGATACACTGTTTATGACAAAAATTAACACAACACGAGAACATCCTTATTTATACGTATAACAAATCAATATTCGAGTTAATCTACAGCTATCCTTAAGTTTCAAAACCGCAAAAATTAACTCGTTCGTGAAGCTTACCTTAGAAACGCTTTCTAAGAAAAAGGCGCGTAACATGCAAAGTAGCGAACTTCCAAAATCCTTCACAATTACATAATTGAATTTATTGGTTTCCATGGAGGGTCTTCTGCATGAAAGTTTTGTAGATGATTATGGTCAGCAGAAATTCATAAGAAATGTAAAGCAAAAAAAAAAAAAAATATATATATATATATATGAAATGAAGAGAGCAATACAAAGGAAAGAAAAAAAAGCAGCCTAATTTTGCAGAAAGATAAAATTTCTGCTTATACGAAACATGATTCTGATTTCTGAATTTATCATATTAGAACCTCCATAAAAACTTGAAAAAATAGACAACTCAAGAATTACTCATTTTCAGTAGGTTTCTCGCTATTGTTTTTTGAGAGCTTCTTCGTTTTCGATTTCTTCTCAACAGGTGCTTCAGTATTGCTATTTTTAATACCATTTTTCTCATTCAGCTGTTCTTGTTCATGTATACTCTAAAATTAGCATAATTCATTTATGCTCTCAAGTATGATTTGAAATAAAATCAAGCAACATTTTCTTTCTAAAAACCTCTAATTAATTTACTTTATTGAGAGACATTATAAAATATCAACACACGCGGATCATGCAGTGTTCCTCCAGATTCAGCTCAGTTATTTCGAATCAAATTTGTGCAAAAAGTAGTTTGAAGATGAAACCTAGCATTTTTCACCAATAACTTCAATATATTTTAAAATGGGAAATTCCGGGTTACCTGAAGAACCAACTAACTAACTCTCCTCCAAAATACCATAGAGCGCCCCCTGATTACGAAACCAGTAGAACAGGAGAACAGAATCTAAAACAATACTGTTACTCACCGTCTGAAGAATTTGCATCCTGTACTTGAGCTTTGCATTTCCCATGATAGCTTTTGACAGGTTAGGGCAGTGTTCCAGCACAGCATCACTCGTATCTCCTTTTTCCATAGCTTCTAGCAAACTTTGATATGTTACAAGCTTCTTCGCCTAAAGTAGATAATAACTTTAATGAAACATTATGAAAAACAGTTTCCGATGAAACATTCTTCAGCTCTACCGATATCCTACATCTTTCATTTCTCCCATTCCTCAAAATCATGAGATGAATGACAAAACGCAGATCAAGTATAATTTTTTCTTCAACAAAAAGTTAAACTGATCATTAGTTTACAATAATTTTTTTTAGTAAGTCACTGTTATTCATCACTTAGAAATGTGGATATCATCCAGACTGACATATGATTTCCTTTCTCAATAATTTGTAATTTCATGACTCAATGATCTTCTAAACCCTTCATATTACCATTCAGTAACTGAAAATAGCGTTCCCTAAAAATCGTTACAAAACGGATTGGAATTAAAAAATCTCTTTACCATTAGCGAAATGCTACAAACTGAATCAGTTCCCTAAAGAATCAATAAATGGCTACATCTTGATCATTTATTTTGTCCACCAGTCACATGAATTACCGATGGGAATGGGCAGATGGAGAGAACTTACTGATTCTTCAAGCTGCTGCTTGAACTGTTGTAACCCGCTGTCAGAGGAAATATCACTCAGAGATTCTGGTTTCATGACTACAGCACCTTATATATCCTGAAAAATTATTTACTACTGCTCCTTGGTGGTACTACAAAACTCCAAACGTTCCCTAAAAAAACACGATCCAAGATAAATTTGAAATTTCCGGATTCCGAAACGTTTCTACCTTGTCTGCACTGCTAATATAAATACTACAAAATTTCTTTCGTTTCACATTAATAATAAAGCATACAAGTGAAAGATTCCCATTCCTTCGATTATGAGTAACCCCTCAGCCAGTATAAACAGTATCAAAAAAAAATCAGATAAGTGTAGTTTGTATCATCATACACTGAGTTGTCGAAAGTTATGAAATCTTGAAAATCATTCATTTTTCATCAAAAAACTCCTCTTATAACAAATACTGTCAAGACAATAACAATGTCGAAACAACAAAAACAGGGGTTGCAAAGTAATATGTACAAAACAAATACAATAGACATATTAAAAACAACGAGCAAAAAAATCCCTAACATGCATAAGTTAGAAGTTCCTTTAAAAAACAGATATTGGGAAGAGTATAATTCTGAATCTCATTATACTTTGGCTTTCTTTATTCGCAGCAGTTTCAAGAAAATGAGAAATGATATTTCAACGTTATCAATTTCCACTGTGTTTTTTCAATTAGTTCTGAACAGTGCAAAGGATACACTCAAATACAAAGTCCAAATCATAAGTTCTCACCAAAATCTGAAATCGGCTCAAACAAAGTGAAAAAACCAATACAAACTAAAATACAACTTTCTTCATTAACAAATAAATGCTGGAATCAAGTTCAAAACCGTGCAAATTATTCGCATCACCTTTCAACCGCATCAGAAGACCACCAAATGATGCATACGCTGCTAAGGTATTTGTTTCGGAACTCGATTCTTCTCCCTCGATTCGATACACTTTTCCGAACATTACATATTCAAATGGATCCAGTCGTGGATAATGCGTCTGAAATTTGGACGGTAAACAGCAAACCCCGCGATAATAAAAGCGTTTTCACCAAAATATCAAAGTAACAAACTCTTAATTTATTCTTATGACGCTTACTTCAACCGTTATGTTGATTAATTATAGTTAAACGGATAAAACAGATGGTAACAAACGTTTGAATATTCAGAGTAGAACATTTCTTACAGAACTAATGGTGAAGGGAAGTTTAACTATAAGTATAAATAAAAGGTTTATGATGTGGCTGTTCAATTATTTTATACATCAGCATGTTAAAGTATCGATTGGACTATACGAAAGGAACTAAATTCTAACACTAAACTGAACTGGGCTTCTAGCGATTAAATCAAATGAAATCTATTACCTGATTATCAAATTCTCGTTCATCTGGTAGACCATCATCACGCAGTGTTGTCGCCAGCAATAGTCGGAATTTATCGTTTAGATTCATAGGGTATCTGCAACAATCATTCAGATTGTTATAATCCTTCCCATCATTTTCACTCCATTAATTTTTATTTTACTCTTCAATTTCTTGTCTATTTAGTTTTATTCATTAGTGCAGCTACAAGCAGGAAAGATAATCTTACAACTGTGTATTCACATCAAGGATAAGTTCCATTTTAAAAGATTCACTGTCGCAAAACAAACGTGAAACACGGTCAAATTTCTTCCCTTCCGGGTCAACATCCTTCACAAGGAACATATCATCGAACAATATACCCGTAGCCATCCCCTGAAATGAAAAAACTGATAAGAGATACAGCCGTGAAATGAATTAAATGAAGGACACTACTGATTACACCGTTGTAGATGGAATCGTTAATTGTTGAAGTATGCATTTCCTATAAATTTCCAACATTCAAATTCCCAACTCAATTAATGAAAATTAATCCGTGAAAAATACAATTAGCACGTACAGTTCACGAAATTGCCGTACACGATCACGTCCAGCGTAACTTAGCTGAATCTCTTTGTACCTATCTCAACAAGCAGTCGCGAAGTGTTCTTTACCAAACGGCTCTGAATCACTGTGCGAAAAACACATTAGCAGGTATGACATTTAAAAGAATGTGAGCAGAGGATTAGAGAGAATTAAAATAGCGTCAAAAATTACGATAGAAGAGAAAAGAGTAGATTTTGCAAGGTTTGAAGCAATGGTGGTGGGAAGTGGGAGGTTTAAAATTATATGTGAACATTCTTTCGTAGTACGCTACTTCATTGAATACCTAAGTTTATCATCACATTAACTGATATCATTTACCTTTATAGAATAAGCATTAAAAAACTTAATAAGTTTATTATGTTTTTTTTGTCATCCTTCCTTTCCATTATTGATGAAATTAGTAATTTTAGCAATATTCATAATATATCCATCAGTTCTTTATCATTTTAGCATTCAAAATTATCATAAAGCATAATCCTTTCACTACTCTTATTGTTGTACAGTGCCATTTACCACTTAGTCATATGTTTCCAATATTTGATTCTATTTATTTTCATTGCTTTTTTTTTTCTTTTTTTTCGGTCTGATCAATTTCATCATCTTATCTGTTAGTTTTACTGTTTTGAACTGTTTCTTTTTTTTTTTTTTTTTTTTTTTTAATAGACCACATTCGAATTCGTCTTCTCGAGCTATGCCATTCTTGTCAGTCATTGCTAAATGAATAGTATTTCTGCTGCAACTAATGATTAAGGAGGAGTAAGTAGACTATTTTCAGGATTAATGGCTCTGTGGGTAGATAAATATAGGCCACGTGAGCTATCTGCTCTAACGTATCATGTCAAACAAGCCAAGGATCTCATTGAAATCGTTAGGGTAAGAAGTTTTTCTATTTTTTGCTTTTTATCATCAAAAAAAGTGGGAAATAGGAAGAACTAGGATTACCCATTGAAGCACTGGAAAAAATTTCAAAACTGTGAGTAGAGGTTAGCTGTTTTTGATCTTCCTCCACTGCAAAGGTCAATAAGTCATGGTAATAATTATACGTTACAGTTCATTTTGATAGTTCGTTCAGGAAAACTATCAAGTGTTTCCCGAGCGGTTACTCGTGTATATAAACATTGGTATGGATAATTATTAAGCTTGATGTTTGATTCAAATGATACTTCTGCACACTCTACCAGAAATGGAGAATGAGAGATTGAAGATGGTTCATCTTCAATCTCTGAAATTTACCCTTCATCAGGAGATGACCAACACTCAAAGCTAGCATCTTTTGATTGGTGGTTCATTGCTCTTACCATAATTTAGACTCTTAAGATTGTGCAATAATCGATGAATAAAGGAAGAGGTCAAGTTGTTGTAAAAACTAAATCAAATGGAAAGTTCTGTATAGCTTTGGCTACAAATTTAGGAAAATCAATACTCGAACTAGAATTGATAGCTGATGACATATTCCTATAATGTTGAATGGAGTTATTAGTTGAATGATGGTTATTTCCTCGCATTTAAAAATGAACGGATTATTAGAACATTCCTTAATGACAGTGGACATGCATAACAGAAATGAAATATCTTTAGAAACACTTTCAGAAATTTTAGTTTTGAAAAAGCAAGTGATTTCAGACCGGTGACTTTCCGCATTTGCTTATATATGGCCCAAGTGGTGCGGGCAAAATGACCAGAATTTTTTGCATTTTGCGGGAACTTTATGGCAGCGGTGTGGAGAAATTACGAATGGATGCACGAAGTTTTCAGGCTCCATCTGGCAAAAAATTAGAAATTCAAACCTTTAGCAGCAATTATCATGTTCAGCTTAGTCCTGGGCAAGTTACTTACACTTTTCTGAAACTTCTAGTACTTGAAGTAAATACAGTTTTTGCTGTAGATCAAGAGTTAAGGAAAATCCTCAACTGAAGGTATTGTTATCTGCACACTTTTATCCAAATATTCGCTTTAAAATTTTTGGCTTTCAGAGAAGTCGGCATCTACGACCGTATCGTTGTCCAAGAAATTATTAAACAAATGGCACAAATGCATCAGATTGATGCTGCAGCACAGCGAAATTTCAAAGGTTTAATAAAATATTGGAATCTTAAATATTTTGCAAAATTTTACTCTCTCATAAGTCCCTACTACTTTTACCCAATTGGTATCTACCAGCAATGATAAGAAATGATACATGTCAGGATGATAAGGTCTATCTTACACCTGAAAAGGGTAAAACATAGGAATTCCATAAAATGAGTGTGAGGAGATTGTACTGTACTCATTGTACTAGAATGTACAATACTCTTTCCATACAACTTAATTTTGTAGTTCAGCACATCAAATATCTTGAAGTTGGATTCAGTGTGGCTTTTAATTTCTATGTTTTTAGTCCACTTTTGTATTTTGTTGTATTTGAATTCAAATTGTCGTTGTAAATAAAATTTCAGATAAATTCAAATTGCATTTTTTCAGTAGTTGTCTTAATGGAAGCCGATCAGTTGACTCGAGATGCACAAAACGCGTTGCGTCGTACGATGGAGAAATATGCGCAAACATGCCGACTTATACTGTGTTGTGATTCAATCAGTAAAATTATCGATCCTTTGAAAAGTCGGTGCTTGGCAGTTCGTGTAGCTGCACCATCAGATGATGATGTAAATTTTATGTAGAAAAAAAGTTAACTGTCTTGAAATAAAGCATGATCGCATCCAAAGAATTTTGATGTCTCGAAATTTCAGATGAGCGAAAGTTGCACTGTTTGAAGTTCAGAATTTCCATCCGTAAATTCAAAACTTTTAAAGCTTAAATATATTGCCTGTTACTAGTTATTTTATACTAAAGGTCTAGAAACACAGCATACTCTATTGAGTTTAAAATATTCAGCTAGATTTCAAATTTTCTCATTTTTAGGTAGCCAAAGGTGTTAAACTTGTTTGCAAACAGGAAAATGTCTCTGTTCCTGAAAGCATCATCGCTGCAGTTGTACAAAAAGCGAATGGTAATATGCGACGGGCTTTACTGATGATCGAGGCGGCAAAAGTACAGAAGTAAATAATATTTTCCTTAATTTTTGCAATTGTATTTATGTTCAGCAAACTTTTGGAGAAATAATTTCCATATGTTTTCATTTCGAAATCTCAAGTCTTGAAAGTACGAAATTCACTATTATTTTTTCTGGGATTTTCTATAACTGCAGCTAATTTATATCCTTCTGAATACTTTATTCCAGGTCATGTCATTTCACTCTTCTGTATGTGATGTTTTTGGAAAGAAATATCTATAACTAGGGGATAATTTAAGTTTTTTCTTTCCAGCTACCCATTCAAGGAGAACCAGGAAATTCCTGATCCGGAATGGGAGGTTTATTTGCGAGAAACGGCTAAAATGATGATACAGCAACAAAGTCCTGAGAAGTTTGTCTTCAGTTACTTGAGAAAGTCCTATTATGACTCTCACGATATCATTTTTTTCTCTGTTTTTTCATCTGTTATTTACGTTTTTACAGTCTTCTGAAGGTGCGTAGTAGATTTTACGAATGTATTGGACACTGCATACCCCCAAATGTCATTTTTATGGTATGTTTTTGTTATTCACATGTGGATTACGCTTCTTAAAAATGAATCCTCTGTTTGATTTATTGCTGTAGATATAAGAGAATTTTAATGCCTAGCATTCTAGTATTTTAAACAGAGTATTTTCAGAAGTTATTGCAAGAGTTGCTGAAATCTTGTGATCATAAGATTAAAGTCGAGGTGGTCGCTGCTGCAGCTGATTATGAGCATCGGCTAACACGTGGTAGCAAAGCTATATTCCATCTGGAAGGTTTTGCTGCATCATTCATGGAAATCTATCACAGATATCAAAATGAAAATGCTATGGAGCATTAATGGAACATTCTAAACGTAGGTAAATTTCTTTCCATACACTTGATGACTTATTTTTTTTCTCGAGCATGAATGAAATGGCTGTTGATAAGTTTATATATCTCTGTTAATTTATACATTGTTTTCTTTTTATTGTATATTATAGATCTAAAGTAGAAGAGAATGTTGAAAATCGTAATAATTCAACAAAAAAACTTCGCAGTCTGAATCGCATGCTGGAGTATTTTTTTTTTTAAATTGTCATTTTTAGTGCTATTATTCCTTCATGTGCTCTAACAAAGGCATTAAATATATTGATCATTGCAAGGATTCATTAGGAATAGGAGAAAGGTCGGTTCTGATGTTGGATCACGACCATAGTCATGATAATCTTGATGAGTTAAATATCAGCTTTGGTCTTTGGGAACTTGCTTTAATATCTGTAGAATTTTCTATTGAAATCTGTTACATGATTTGATATGCATCATATTGTTGGATGTTTTGTTAGTACCTTCTGATTGTTGATGTTATTGTATTTCTTTATTGTTTCATACGCTTTGATCTTGGTTATACATTTATCATTGAAACATTTTTAATAACAAATTTTTCTCTCGGTTTTTTATCGATATCTCACAATGCGATATAATGTTTATTCAGTGCTGTTTGTTACACCCGTTACCTCCTATTTTCATGAACAATTTGCACTTAAGATCTGCAATACTGCGATGAAGGTAGTTTACAAATGAACAATACACTGTTTCAATGAGGCAGTAACTTTGCTATTCTCTCTCTAACAATTTGTAAAAAAACCCACAAATGCGATGAAACTTGAAGTTACAATGATTTTGATTGTTCACTAATCACCCTACCAAAGTGCGTACTTTTTTCACTTCGTTTTGTTAATATTTCAATGTTCTGTTGTTTCGAATTTAAATAAATTATTCCACTCTCCATCTTGGAAGTAGTTATAGTTTGCATTCGGTATCGATATGAAAAACTAATGCGCCTGAACAAACCTCTACTTTCATTTGAAATTTTTTTCTCTTTTGGGTTGGTTCAAGTCAGCGATAGCAAGAAACCAATATTTCTAGTGCGGTAATGCTGAATAAGGAAACGAGAGAGCTGATTGGTAAATCGGAATCATATTATTTTTTCTTCCAGCATTGAACGTTAGTGTTTTCTGAATGGTAACAAATTTAAAATTTTTTGACCCCTTTTTTTTAGTTCGAAAGAGATTCAATTTTTAGTTCACATCAGCAAAGAACATTCGATGACTGCTAGTGAATGCTACACCATTGGTTTTAATGAACAACTCTGTGTACGCAAACAAATAATTGCACATTTCAAAAGTTACAAAGGATGAGCACATTCGGTCCGATGGATTATACTTGTGTACAAAGCTTCCCTTTTCCATATGTTTGGAATTTCGCTTCTTTTTTAAATTTGAAATCATTCATAAAGTGCACTGTTTCTGCTATTTTCTTATGTTTCGTTCATTTTCCGAAATATTTGTGCGATCTTTCAGACTTACTATTTTGTTATTTGGATTAGAACTGATCTTTGAAGTGAAATTTTTCCATTAAAGTAATAAATGTTACTGTTTTATAGCTCTGAATCAATTAACATTTATATCGTTCAATATTTCTATAATAATATTTCATTCTTATGATCATTTCTATTATCAACAATGGAAGAAGCAGTAGTATTAACATTTTAATATTGATGTATTGGTTAGTATTTGTTTTATCTAATGTTATGTTTTCTTTTAACATCCATAACAACAAAAACTCGTTTTATTGCTCACTGATTGTGTGTTTGTGAGCTCAAATATTCCTCACTCTGTTCATTGAAAGTTGATTTTGTAAATTTTACATAAACATCACGGATTTTAGGATTAGATACGCTCGTTAAATTTGAGGTTGAGAAAATATTGCATTTGTATCGCTATAAAATGAAAGATCAAAGTATTATTATTAATCTAATTCAACTGTATAAAATGACTGAAATGTTTATTTCTGTCTCTCATATGTGTATTATTATTATTATTATTATCGTTGTTACTATTATCATCATATTATCATTATAATATTATCGTTATTAATTATTATGAAACTAAGCATATTGTCCCTTAATTGACTTAATCCTTCGTCATAACTTTTTCGAAATGACAATGAATTTCCTGCGTCTTATAAACGCTTAATAAGACATTGTTTACAAACAGTCAAGATATTCATTAAAGGTAAAGTATTAGATTAAATATGTTTCATTCTAATATTTCAACTTTGACGAATTTCTTTAACAGATGTACTTTTCGGATAGGATATGCCGTATGGTGTTTTCGACATTCTTTCCACTTTTTGCCTTTTGACTTTTTGGCTTTTCAGGACGTTTTTTTTCCGTATATGGAGCATCCTTTCGTTTGAATTTAGTCGATTTCAATTTTATTGCTTTTCAAGTTTAAATTTTAGTTCCAAATAATCGTCAGTGTCTTCAATATGATTGAAGTTAAGAATGATGACTGCCTTGTGCAATTTTCGAAAAAGTGATTCATAGGCATTTTTTTCAGAAAGGAAATGGTATTATTGTTATTCAGCTTCCTATCTATAAGAACATACTTTTGAAAAAGTTTTTTTTTTTTTTTTCTTTAACAACTCACATTCCCATGAAATATCTCCAAATATAGCGAGAAAAGTTTTCATTTTCAAAATCTCAGCGACAGTTTTTTTTCAACAATTTTATGCCATACAATGCTTCTATTAAGCCTAATCCCATCTTTAGACAATCTCAGTGATCGATAACAAGTTTAATCGATGTCTTATTTACCTTGAACTCATTGATTGAATTATAGTAATCAATACCTATACAAGTAGTACTTTTTTTTCATATAAATTATTCGTAACAGTGGTGTCATTATCGAATGAATTTAACAGTTCTTCCTATTATTTTCAAAGAGAAGTAATGCACATAGAAATCCTAAACTGTCGTTTAGTTTATTTTAACCCGCGAAAAATATCTTTAATGTCCTTCATTTCTCAATCATATATTTTTCATAAATGTCACTTTGATTTTCAATTTGCTGTATCGTTTTTTTTTTTTAAAACTCTGTTGAAAGTGTAAGAAGAGGGTTGAACAGATGGGAGTAGTCTTCACATCTCCTAAGGAATAACATAACCAACCTATTTCTAGAACTCATCAAACTTTTAAAGGAAATAGGTGAATAGAAGCAGTAATTGAGAAGAGTCAGAATTTCGAACAACAGATGCTGAGGACTAAAAAATTTTTGAACATTATGATTACTAGGAAAATTGATTCTTCTTTAAGACTACAGTTAGTAAACTCGTTTTTTTTTTTTTTTTTTCATGTTCAAATTTAAAAGTAACTTTGATTTGCATGCTATCAACAAACAACGTCAGTTATAGAAACCTTTTTCATCCTACTTTTTTTGTCCTTTCGGGGAAGTTTTACTGATAAAATCAGTGAATGAAAGTGAAAGCATAGGTTTTACCCAAATAAGGAAATGCATTTCTGTTAAATATTAATCTCCATTATTCAAAAGATAGGTGATCGTGAATTTTTAAGCCCTTCCAATGTTGCATATTTTTGATATTCTTAATTTATAAAAATCTCAAAATTAGTCTTAACTTATCAATTAAAGAGCATACCTTGCGCAAACAGATATCATCTAACATCCAAGAATGTCTCATCGAAAATTTTTTTTTATTAGTTTTGGATTTTGACATCATCAAAGTTCATTTGCATGCTGTTTAAGCGCTTACTTCCTTACGATTTTTTACAAAATGTTTCGATTTAAAAAATACTGAGTGAAATTATATCTTAAAGGAATGTGTTTATATATTTGAAATGACAAGCGAAAAAGAGAAGCAAGAATTGAAGGATGAGAAATCGATGCAAAATGATAATAATGAGGAGACAACAATGCCAGAAATAATATATGCTCGTGGTGGGAAAGAAGATTTCGTGAGTTTAATCAATGCCAGTTATGAAACCAATGGTTGGATACGGAAATATCGCGATTATGATTGTTACAGGAAAATGCTGGGCCCTACAAAGTTACATGATATTGCTGCAAGGACAAGAAGTTGGCTTCAGTACTTTTCATTCAAATTTTGCATTTCTAATAAACGGAATAAAAGAAAAACTTTATATGAAACAAATAGAGCTAATGTAAAAGAGCCTAAAATCAATTGAATTTTTTCATAATTAAATATACTTGATGGGATACATTTAGTTATGAAATTATTTCCCTTCGTCTAAGTCTGCTACTGAAATGTATCGTCCTGTTGTTGTTTCTGGGGAATTCTAGAATATCCAGTGAGTTGATATCTACCTACTTTGTAAAAATTGTTTTTATTTTAATGTGCTATTTTCTTTTGAAGTTTCCATGGTAATTTTCAGATTAATCAAAATAACTCACCGTTATCCAGTAAACATCGTAGTAATATATACCAACTTCGTATCAATTAAATTACAGTTGGTGATTATGTTGGGTCATGCATATGTCTGGAATTTGATAATTATGCGTTTGTATCTTTATACTACGTCCGTCCCGAATATCGAAAACGAGGTATAGGGACCGAACTGTTCAAGCGCATTGTTACTGATAATCTACGAAAGAAAAACATTGGATTAAATGCTGGTTAGTTCAAAAGTCTTTCAATTTAAAACCATAAATTTCTTCCATAACTTTTGAACAGAAAGATATGTATAAGTTAAAGAATAAGCTAACATTAATAAAGCATATTTTAGTGCAGGTTGTACCACCGGTATATAGCCAAAAACTTGGTTTCAACAAACGGACATCATGGATGATAGATTTCATCAAAGTGAAAAATGTTGATAAACAAAAAATTAGTGGTATTTATATAATTGCAAATATTTTTTTCTTCTAAACTTAAAAATGAAAATCCGAAACTTAAGCCTTTGCAGTTCGAAATCCTAGAAGTGATACGTTTATCAGACTAACTAAAAGATCAGATACAATAACTGAATACAGAAAAAGAAAGTAATATTGCTGTAGCATCGTTGCTTATTATTGTCCTTAAAAATAACTTCAGTGATATTATGTTAGTGAGTAAAACATTATAGTCCTAGCATTAAACAGTGCTACTTATCCTTAAGAGAGCTTAAAATGAAGTATTGTAACCTAACAGTTCCACTTAGGATTGTAATCCAAAGTTCAATTACAGTTGATGATGTTCATTTAACCGTGAAAGATGGCAAAGAAATAACCTTACAGCGAATTGTTGATTATGATGCTAAAGTCGCAAAATATCGACGTGAAGACTTCGTAAGGCAGTGGGCTGTAGACCGGATTGATGCTATCTGTAAGGTATACTACGTAAAATTACTTCAATTGAAGTTGTAACTTCAAATGTACTTAGCAGTATAATCCATTGGAAGAGAAATGCGAATAAATGACCATCGGATAAAAAGAATGGGATCGCTGCTACATAATCGTCCGGCTACTTTCTCACATTTCAGGTTAAGGTCTGTAAAGCAGTACATAAAATATGAGCAATAATATGATGAAATGGCTTTCAACGTAGGTGTTAGCAGGCTTCTAAAATTACTAGATATACTTTTTTTTTCCCTGATTTATCAAAATCAGAAATATATAGAGCTATACACGTTGCTTTCAGGAGATGTAAACTAACAAGCATATATTTAGATACTGGTGAATTCAGAGAATGAAATTGTTGGTTACGGTTGTGGTCGCTTGTTATCAATCGTTGGCTATCCTAGCTTCGGACCTATATATTGTGATTCAGATGATGGATTCAAGCTTCTCTTTCATGTCTTACATTCGTGTTTCGATGAAGAACTCAAGGAGCAAAATATGATCAATTTATATGTGCCAACGACAAAGTCAAGTACAGTGCAACAAATTCTTCATGATGCTGCTGATTTCGAATTGGTAAACTTTTTAATCCATATTATTTTATATGAATGAATCAAGAATGTGGATTTTGATCCTCTTTTCTAGCAAAAGCTGCAGTGTTCAATGTGAAGAATCCGTGAGATCTTCAGTATATCATATGAATTTTTCGGAATGAAATTTTTCTTAAAAAAATTCCTTTTCAACAAATCGATCCAGTTATAATGCTGTTAAATTAAATTCATAATTTCACTTTTTGAATCTACCTAGCATAATTCTCCTCATTTCAGAAGGAACAGCTTGTTCCTCAATTCACTCAAAAAGTACCAGACCACGATATCGATAAAATTTATTGTGTTACTGATGCGACGATGTTTATTTAATGTTCTTTCACCTCTTTTTTGAACTTCATCAGCAGTATTAACTTCATAGGATGTGTTTCTTACTGATTTACATTCCTCAAATTTCTGAACTTCGCGAAAACTAACGTCGCTGTAAAACTAATTGATAATTATAGCTGTCACACTTTGCTTCATTTCTACAATTTCATCAATTATCATATATTTGAAGTAACACTGATTCACAATAAATTTATATCATATTTTGCTTCACTCCTACAATTTGAATAATAATTATTATCGATTAGTCATCAAAGTACCTGCAATGATAAAGGGTACATTTGAAATGATACCGCTGTAAACAAATCTGCATTAGAAAGATTAATTCAAGTTAATGGGAACGGGAGCATATTTCCATCCATACCAAATCCAATATGAATCTACTTCTTAACCTGTAATTAGAGAACAACCTATGTTATGATTGACTCTTTGTAATCTGGAATTGATAAGATAACCTTATAGTAGACATTATCATCAACTCCTTAGTGTTATCAGACATAAAGTACGATTGAGATCAACGCCTTGATTGATATCGACTTCAATGTTGAATCTTACCCAAGACAAAACCAGTTCCGCAGCGGGCAGGATTCGAACCTACGCGGGCAGAGCCCATTTGATTTCTAGTCAAACTCCTTAACCACTCGGACACCACTGCACCATTTGTATCTTTCGCTCTCATTCTAAAAATTGTGTAATTCATTGTTATATTTCCTCAAATTCAAATTTCACTTTACGCTTATTTATACATTTAATTAATTAATCATTTCTATTTGACGTCCGTAATAATCACGTAAATGTCATAAAGTCCTATATGACACTGTAAAAGGTACATTTGCGAGGAAAATCGGTTAATACTGCTAGTTATGTTATACCATTAAAATCATTTAAAAACTATGAAAGGTCACAGCAATTAATACATACCCGAAGAGGTCACTGTAAGAAGAATGTTGTAAGGATGGAGAAAAATACAGAGGGCGAAGTACTATAGTAACTAGAGAGATTTAGAAGAGGAGATTATCAAGTATCGCAATGTAATACAATGAGAGAGGGAGAGAGATGATACAATTTGCTGTAACTAAAAGATATAACTTTCTAAAAATTAGTACTAGATTCAGGTCGCCGTCCGAATAGCTCGGATAGTATAATAAGTTAGATATTGGATCAGAAGATTCTTGTTGATGATCGATCGACTAATGATATATATCTTGCAGGAAAGTAAATATTAGTAATGGGAAGGAATAATTTGGGTAATTACGACGACCAAAAGCCATCAATATCATCGATTAGTAAACATCCCGATCATCACCATGATCAACTACCAGTCACATCACGAACACATCATCTGGTACAATCATTGATACGAAAGAAATCAGTAACATCATCACTGTCCAAAATTATTCGTCGTCGTGAGGTAAGAATGTTTATACATGCGTGATTTCTTTTGATCCGTTTATTTGATAGTTCATATATTTCGCTTTGATATATGTTACAAGACATTGGCAGGGTCCTTTTCCTAACCATTATTTGCCCAGAAAATATCTCAAAGTTATTTGATCGATATGTTAACTGACTATCTATGTTCAAAGAATTCTTGTCACATGAAAGTAATTTAGCTGGCATTATTGATAAGAGATGATATTTTCAATGTTCGTCCGTGGAATAAAAAAGTTTCTGGTTGATAGGGCAATCAGATGACCAATTAAGCATCAGATGACTAGTTTAAGCAGTACTGATGTTTTCACTCCAGATCAGCAGTGCTGTTAAACCGATACTGCCGTAAAATAATAATGCAAAAGGAAAAAATATCATCGTTTAAGTCTACAAGGATGGCTTGGATTTTCAGTTAGTTTGAAAATTCTGTACAATTTAAGATATTTTTATTGTGATATGTATATTCCAGTTGCATGGAGAAGCAAGACAACTCAATCGAATGACTTGTCGAGTACGGTTGGATCAGTTGGAATGTCCATATTTAGTCGAAATCTCGGGCGTGAGACGTTTACTGGATATTACTCGAGAGTAAGCTCTTTCAGCATATTTTCTTTGTTCTTTTTGGGTAGTACGCATTTCACACTAAATCTCAGGGGAGGTACTGGATTATGTTTTATGTTCTTTATCTTTTAAAACAAATTCTACTTGAAGTATATTATGATGATTATTTTAAAAGGTAAGTGTTCTCAAAGATATTTTTTTTCATAGTTTGGATCATGTACTCCAATGCTGTAGATCCAGAATTTTTAGAATAGAAATATCGTTTCTGATGCATCTTAAAAATTCTAAGCGTAGAAATTCATGAGAAAATTGAGTGACTGGTACAGACTTTTGTGCATATCACTGTTTCAAGAGAACAATTTTTAAAGTGTTCTTTGCCTTAAGTTAACGAATCTAGATTTCAGATGCATTTTCATTGGTCTTTCGAATGATTCTCGCTATGCAGTTGGCTTACTATATTCATTGCCTGACTCATATCGTTCAGGTAGATTGTTTTTGTTCTTTCAAGATTACAAGCTAGTTTGGCGATATGAATATAAATCGTGGTTGCTAACTTTGACATTAAATACGGTTCCGTTTAAAGTATGATATTTCAGTGGGACAAGACGAAGACGAAACAGAGCTCAACGTTATTGTATTTGAATTATCAGCAACATTGCTTAGACCCGTAAAAATTTTGATATTTTGTTAAGTTTTGGTGGATTTATATAATGCGGAAATTATCGAAATAAATGAGTTTTGCGTTATCGATATATGTGCCCTTGAAATATTTTATTTCAACTTTTGCAGGCTTTCATCACAACTTTCATAGCTTGGCCGAGTAGCGCAAAAGTTTATGCAACATTTCCATATAGCTCTTCTCATATCTCAATCGTCGGTTTTACGTTAGTTTTTTCTTTTTTTCAAAGGCAACTTCCTGGTAGCAGTATCATTTTTGTCGTTATATTTCGATATATTTAGAGGCAGTAAGTGTAATTTCACTTTCGAACATATATGTATCTCCAGGAAATGTTAGTCAGTGGATTTACCTCTTATAAATTATGGGTAAATTAAAATCTATCTGTTAAGAAGTTGAAGCTGCGTAATAAATATTCGATATTTTGATTCATGTTCTTACTTTTTGATAAAACTAACAGAAAAGAGGGATTGAAAGTTTTGTACTTGAAGATTTTAGAAGGCAAAATACTGAACCCAGGAATACAACTATATCGAGACGAGACTTGGAACCTTTCTCGGTTATTGCTAAAGTTAAATTTATACTATTTCGTTTCCATATCACTATTTCTTTGACCACATGCCTTGTGATGTCTTATCGTTGGAATGGCTTGAAATTATCGAGGTACTCTTTAATTCTATGCTATAATTGGCCATAACGTAGCTTTGTTCGGTGCTATTCTGATTCTAGTTATTTCTTATTAGCCTTATAATAAAGCTAATTAGAATATGGATGACACTGGTGTGATTAACTAAGGGTAATAGATCCACTTCTTATTTATTTATTTATTTATTTATTCGACTCTGATTTTTCTCTGTCTTACAAGATGGCACCACACTACTCCTAGTAGCACTATTTATTTTTATTCTCTTGATATCATCAATCAGTTTAGATATATCGGTAACTCACAAGGAGCAACCTTAAAGGGTTAGCGAAACTTATTAAATCATTTCGAAAAAACCAGTTTACTATCATTTTCTCCTTGAGATGGGTGATTTTCTTTGTTGTACTATTCCATTAGTTGTTTACAGAGCAGTTTTGCGTTCAACGGATCATGGTGGTATAGTAAATGGAGGAACTGCATTAATTTCTTATTTGTTCACGAAGAGTTGTCCTCCTTTGAAAGCAGTTCGCATGTCACGTATGGTATGCCTTAAAATTGTGATTTTTCATACTAATTTTCTGAAAAAAATGTGTTATATAAAGTTGCATTCAAGCCTGTCAGCTCTAGTTTGTTGCTTCTTGGACCATTGTTCTAATGGTACAGTTTTGAATTTGAAGTGCTGAGTTATTTGAACTATATGATTTGAAGACCAACCCTATGTTAATGTACTATAGTGTCTGATTCACAATACTGGAAAGTTTTTCTTTGTCTACAAAAGCAGGCAAAAATTAGTGCGAATGAGAAAGTGGCACTTCCATAAGTCTTTTAAGCCAAATCTGAACATTTACTTTGAAATTTCATAAAGACTTTGAAATTATTGAACTTCTTGTCACAGATAATGCAAGTGATTGATCCAGAAATAGTAGACGATGGTGAAACACAAATATTTGAGGGATGTAATTCGCAAGACATCAGAGTAGAGGATGCAACCTCACATTATGGAAATACTTCTCGAGAATACCATTTAAAGCGAGTCACTGTTGAAGGTTTATTTATTTATTTTTTTTCTGTGACGTTTTGTCACGCATATGTGTAGATAGGATAACGTGCTAATTTTGCCATCGGATTCATATGGAAACTTACCGTGCGCTTTGATTTTTAAGGTGAATTGTTTTTTTTTACAGAGGTTATCTCAATAGCTTTTATACTTGGAGAACTTATTCTAAATTTCATTATCTTTATAAATAAAATTCGAATTTTTGCACCTAAACTTTAGACAAAGATCCCTCACCAGCAGGCCTAAGCGAACCGCTTTTCATCACTGAAACTCTGATGGACATTGAACGTTTGTTATATGAAATCATGCCTGTAGTTGTTTCCCGTATGTATGGAAACTATAAATATGAAGGTTTAATTGATTATGAGGTATTTTTATCAAGTTTTTTTCATCAGATCGAAGTTTCTACTTAAGTAATTTTTACTTGAAATTACTTTTGATTCAACTATGTAAATGATTCACTTTTAATCATTCAACCTTCAACTCATGCGCAATAATTTTGGAAGCTATCTATGATTTTACCGATCTTCGATATATGTTTGTAAATTTCTCTGATTGAGATGGAATAGTTTTTTTTTCGTCCAAATGTAATTTTTAGCAAGTGACGTAGTAAATGACATCTTTTGAAATACGTTTTGAACTGCGTACCGTTACCATTGGCGTTCTATGATGAGTGTTAAGGCTGGCTTTAGCTGCAAAGATAATATCTACGCCATCACCGGTAGCTTTAATGTTGAGTTACTGAAGTCTTGTCTTACAATACTGAAAATCTGATCTTACATTTCAGTGTTCTACGCATCGTTTTAAAGTCTCAAAGAAAGGGCTCTAAAAAGGTCACCAAATATTAGTCCCTAGAATTAAACTTGTTATCTCGTCTGGTTACATAAGTTGACTGACTTTTTCAATTTTCTCCGGTTCCAGGTAGATCTGATCGACTGTGAACAATACATAGCTAATATTGTGGTGACTGCAGTTATCGAAGCGAAAGGACCTGGTGAAGCGGGCAGGAATTCTGCTTACATTGTTGTACTTTATATCGTATGGAATACTTTCGAAGGTTTCATATACTTCTTAGTTCTCCCTTTTATTTTACATCTTTCTGCAGGGAAAGTGTTACGTTGTTTTCCTTAGAATTAATCTACATTTGATTTAGTTTCTGTTGCGTCATTTAGCTTCTACTGCTTTTTAAAAAAAACTTGCTGATCTGCGACTTTTCGAAGGATCTGAAAATTCTCGTAG
Organism: Dipetalonema caudispina; assembly: GCA_013365325.1. Taxonomy (NCBI): domain Eukaryota; kingdom Metazoa; phylum Nematoda; class Chromadorea; order Rhabditida; family Onchocercidae; genus Dipetalonema; species Dipetalonema caudispina. Next base: position 267,040 of record JABVXV010000023.1, on the reverse strand, counting down.
TTGCTTCATCTATGATGAAGTAGTTTTATTTTTACTAAAAAACGAACGTTAAAAGTTATTTTATTGAAGTTTAGAAAGTATCGTTCTTTCGAATTCAATGGAGAAAAAAAATCATTCAGGTACACGCCAGATATCTTCCTTCAGAGGTATGCGTTTGGTTCCCTGGGCAATTGCTCATCGACCGGATCAATGGTATCCATTTAAAACGGTTTTGAGAAAGGAGTTTACGTCAGATGAACGAGTTATATCCAATATTCCATTTCTGAATGGTTTCTTTTTTTTGAATAGTATAGAAAATCTAAGGTTGCATACAACATTCAGCTTTTTCTTCCTGAAAAGAGTTTTTCTGAGGCAAATTGATTACAACAACATTTCCGTGATTTGTCAACTTTCCACAATCTAAATTTTACTATTAGTCTTGTCAAATTAAACTGATTTTTACCCCTTCCTTCAGTTATTTTCAAGAATCATAAATAACATCAAACATGTTTTCAGGTGAAAGTTTAGAATTTTTGACATCAGTTTCACCGGGAATTACAATTTGGAAAGAATTTACTTCCCGATCCAAAATTGTTTGATTCAAATGATTTCCAGAACCTTGTTTGGTCTGAAAATTGGAAATATTCATGGTTTTCATCGTTTTGTCCAGATTTTATTCTGTTTCTTGACTGTTACAAATAATTATGTTGTTTTCTTTGACATTTAAACTAGAAAATGCTTCACTTGTTATATTGCGCCATGCCACTTTTTACGCTGTTTTATGTATGGAGATAAAAGTTGTTCATATGGTTTTAATTATGATAAAATGGAAAGTCCTGAGTTTTCGAGGTATCACCTATCACTAGGTACAATCGTGTTATATTATGACAACATGGACCTATAAAACTCCTAGATTATTTAGCACGAAAAACCTCTGCTATAGGACATTCTAGGTCATGCTTACTCTTATGTTTCCAGCTTAAGTATTATGTAATTTCTTTAAGTAATAGTAAATACATTACTCTCGTATAGTTCTTCACGTACTTTTGATTACTACTCTTACTGGTAGCTTACTGCCACTCTGAAAATAGTGTAGAAATCTTTAACAGAAGTTTGAGTGCAATTCGACTTACCAATGATACCAATGATGGTATGCGAACTAATCATATTAAGATAATAAGCGGTTTGTCTGTGCTTAGTAGAGAAGAATTTAATATTGGAATATACCTTGTCCCACTATATCTTAATACGATGAATCTATTTCTCGAAATCGATCAGTAGTTGAAAATGAAGATTTCAAGAAATACAGGATCTTCGAAGAGTATTTTAGTAATGTTAGAAGGGAATAGTTGTAGATTTCAGAATATTCCATAAGTAAATATACGACATTGTTCAAGGATCATTTCATTCGTAACATGGATCATCTAGACGATGATTATCATAAAGCATGCTTGTTAGAATTCATTTTTGGTAACGTAGTTAGCCAATAGGAAAATAATGTGGAATGTTCGACGAATTTATGATTTGCTGCTTAAGTAAAAAAAGGTATCCCAAGTACTAAAGCCTAGTAATAGTTAATACTATCAAGTTTTATCAATGACCTATTACATCCTCCGTTCAAATTCGTTTCTGCAACTTATGTTTCCTTCCTTCCCATATCTGCTTGTTGATTTCTTTCTTGTGTAATTCCTAACTACGATGATGACGATAATACTGCGTTATAGGTAATGTCTCAGATCTTTGATATATTTACATCTTTAGAAACGAGACATTATACCCTTTTTCCAAGCAAATATGTTATCATTTATATATTCGTGCAAGCAGAATCTTTGCTTGAAAAATAAATTGATCATATCATAAGATGAAAATTTCATCTATCTTTTTTTCTCCTTTTTCGAAATTTTGAATTTTTAAGTTTATACGACTAAGTGAAAATATTTGATAAACATGCTTGTTGAAAAAAAAGTAGAAATTGCAAAAGGGACAAAGAGGCACTAACTGTTTTCTTACTCAAAAAAGCAAAAATTAATTAAATATGATGCTTGGCTCAAATGAATAATTCTTTATACGATAATTCCATTTGTCTATTTAAAGAGTAAATTTAAAAAAAAGATCTCTTTTGATTTTGACGAAATTCCTTTTAACCACTGAAAGTAAAATTAGCCTTAAAGTTGCATAATTATGACCATCTCTAATAATAGCATATTATTGTCCTCTGTTACAAACTTACAAATAAGTTAATACAAGATATCTTGTAATTAAGAACTAGAATTTTTTGAGACCTTAAATAATATTCCAAAAGCTTCCAATATGCATTTTTTGTTATTTGTTATCATACCCTTTCAAATATGCAAATTAAAGGAGAAGAAAGAGAAAATATCGAAACAATCAGAGCATTACAAAGACTCATTACTTTATTATGGACCATAAAACCTGAAAAATCTTCAGTAACAGACTTTACGAATTATTTCCGGAAACCCATTTTCATTCTTCCGTGTATTACTTTTTTTTTGTTTCAATATTTTAAAGTCTCTTATTGAATTATAATTTACAGCCAATATTTTTAACTGTTTAATAAAAGCATCACAAAGATTTGAAAGAAATACTTTAGAACAAATAAGCAACATTTTATTGCTAATAAGCTGATGAAGTATATACATTCGGTATTCTTTATAAAAAAATTAATTTAGCCGGATAGTTTTAACAAATATTGAATAGGAATAATATCCTTCGTTTTATGAATGCTCTTTCTCTTTTTGATAAACTAATCATAGCATTAACTCTAATTTACTTTTATTTTTCCGGTTTTTTTTTTTTTCGAATTTAATAAAATAAACTTTTGGTGATCAAAATATTTGTAAAGTATAATATTTAAATGTATGTATAACTGAGGCCAAATTTTAGCGATGACAAAATCGAAAATTATTGCAATAATTAGAGTCAAATGCAATATTGTCGTTACAAATGATATGGCCATACGGCATTGAATAACATTACTGAAAAATAAATTAATAATACTGAATAACATTATCGAAAAACAAATTGACAGTATTATAAAATTTTTTCCAAAAAGGAACAAAAATTAGTTGATAAGAATAGTTATAAACTGCATATTTTTTAGTTTTGTTATTTCTCTCGCATACCTTACCGATAATGTGAACTGAAATTTGCGTTAGGATAGATATTGAAAATAAATTTCCAAACAACATTAATTCATTTAGGTTAAGAGATAAACCAGGATTATAAGGAATTTACAGTTTAGCAGGTTGAAAATTTCAAAAAGTAAAATATTGGAAAATATGGCATACGAAAAAATCATTTCCACTATAATTGATTACTTCCCAATACCTTCACTTTTTCTGGTCTGAAGATTGTTGTCCAATTCTTTTATGTTCTAAATTGAATAAGTTTAAAAATAAACCAACAGCAATTGAAAATTTCAAATTTTCATGACTATAAATTGATTTCAAAATTAAAAGTCTGATTAAAAGTACACAAAAAGAAAGCCATGCTGTTGCAAGTAAGCAATTAAATTCGATACTTAAAGGTTAATTAATGAATAGATTTATACCCTTTCTAAAGATGAAAGGAAATCAATTGATGGTGGACAAAAGAAGATAATCAAAATTAATGTCCCAGCTGATAGTATTGATCCAAATGTATAGCACTGGAATTTTAATTTTAATCGTCACCTCATGATCACTGTTTAGGCAACAAATTTGATTACTTCTAGTAAGTAAATAATTTAATTGTTGCATTTAGCAGACTTTTATAATCCTTATCAAACAAACTCAAATATTATTGAATTTGATCCATCGATTGATAGAATCGTTGCCGTTCAGGGTTTTCTTAATTTTTAAAAAAATATCGTCGTTCTTTCACACTATCAGAAGGTTAACTATTGCGACAATTGAATAAGTAACATCGGGCTTCTACACTATTTTCATTTAGCTATCGAAGAAATTTTTGACTCCGATCGAAACCTCAAGATAACTAACCGCAGCAGCAATAAGTACTTCGGAATATTTGAAAGGACCGCATAATGTTTCCGGATTTTCTTGTTTTGTGATTACAACAACGAGTATTATTAATGCTACTAATGGGAGGACGACTGAAATCCCATGAAATACAACTGTCTAAAACATCCTGCAGCTTAGCGCTTCTTTGTTTCAAGAAAATGACGAAGGTAAAGATCAATGTGTGAGAGATTCAGGGATAGAAATTCCGGTTGAACAGTCCCGGTAGAAATAAACAGGGATATGAACTGCATTGAAAATGTCTGGTCAGAATTCTGATTCCGTCAGATAGAAAAGAGTTATTTTAGAGTAATTTATAGATTACAAGTACTGCTCAAAATTTTTTCAGAAGTTGTGTAATACGTAAAATGCATTCAGAAGATAAAAAAATTTGTTCATAGCAAACATACAAAAATTGGTGCTATTCGAATACGTAAACATTTGAATGTTTCACAAATCAAATTGAAAATTTGAAAAATGAGCGCAATAAACATAAATGAAAATGCAACAATCAACTTTGTATTACTTGTCCATACGTAACGGGAAATGATAAGCGTTACTGTTACGAAAGCCAATAACTATAATGAATAAGTAATAATTCGAATACCACTTAACAAAACAATAAAATTGCTAGGCCTGAAAGCTAAGCTAGTTTCTTCTGTTTACTCACATTATAGTTGAATACGATTCGAAGCTATGATTATCATTAACCTAAGCATAATTACAGTTTATGATTAGCAGTGAGTTACAGGAAACTGTAATTGGTTCCATTAATCCAATCACATTTTTCTATATGATTTACTTCACTACTCATCAAAACTGATTAAATGAATGAATCACAACTGATCATCATCAGTTAAGAAGGATCAGTAACCCTTCCTTTGGCTCCCATAGTTTGGTGGGAAGAAAGGAGAGATCAACGATAATGGACAGTCCTTTTTGATGAAAGTTAATAGCTTAACGCAATTCCTCTAATCAGAAGTAATGAGATAAGAAGATAATATCATTAATGAATATCAGGATAAAAGTTAAGAATCCGGAATGATTCTTTCCATGAATCCCACCTACTGATCCATTTATGTTCTCAAACAAACCGTAGAAAGAAGAGTAAGTGAATAATACAGCTCACGCGGGCACGCCATTCCGCTAGTAATCAGCTAATAAAAATAGCTTTCAATTAAAGAAATTCAATTTATATATTTATGGCTAATAATATTTACTAAAATTTATGCATAACCTTTAGCACTGTAAGTGTCACGACAGGGATAAATATAAATATCATATTGCTTAAATAAGCGTACACTGAAGTGCTCATACGTAAGCAAATATGTTTAAAGCGTTTAAGTTCACTGAATCAAAAAATTTCTTACAGTACCCTTATTCTATAACTTTGCATAAGCTCAATTTATAACTTAAAGCCTGTAAACAATTTTGTAGTAACATAGGGACATTATTTTCTTGGCCGAGAAAACAAAACAACAGTAAATAATAATGATAAACAATGAACTTTCTTAGTATATCGGAATATAACAAGTCAAATTTCTATCAAAGTTTCTGCATAATTAGATCAAGTTCATAATACTGTTATTACCTTCATCTCTTTCAAAGTAATTCGTTGACTTCAGAAAATGACCATCCATGGAATCATTTATAATTCAGATGAAAGATTCCCTTAGTCTTAACTTTTTTAAATTTGATAAAAATTTTCGATAACTTAGGAAGAAGACAATGCTTATATATGAATTATTCCATCAGTCTCATTTCTGACGACATAATAACACGAAAATGGCATTTTTATTACTCAACGAATAATTTTTTTCATATTTTTATTCAGTTGATCAGAATCCTTTTTGTTAACAAACATTTGGCTCGACTATTTGTCAATAAATCTTAGCATCTCATTCTAGTTTATATATCAGCCAGGTTAGCTAAATTTTCCTATGTGATTAATTTTTAAGAACTTAATAATGCCTTTCATTAGTCATTTATTTTTCTTTCGTTTTTACAATATGAGCATTTTTTAATTCTAAATACACCAAATCACAATCCACAGAATAGAAAATTCAAATGTAAACTTGCAATTTATGCACAACCAGGTATTACTTATAATACAATCATATTAAGAATATTGTCGAGGTACTAGTAATTGGTAGTAAACCATTGATTGTAAATCCTGTTTTCAATGATCAGATGTTGGAAATTGTTGCTCATGGAAAATACCTTCATCCAGACATGATTTGGAAAGTTGGTGTAGTAGTTGTTGGTATACTTGCAAATATTGCCACTACGGAAAAGTGAGTTTAGTTGAAGAAGTTGAATTGTTTGAATACTAACAATAATCTTTCATTCGTCATAATTTTGACTGTCTTGACATAGAATCTGTTCGGATGTTATCCCTTTAGTCAACCTTATCAGAACGATCAGACAAAGAGAATCTGTGCGATCAGTAAGTATTAAAAATATTAATATCTCCTTATTTCTCTTATCTTGTTGAAAACTTCTGGTCAGATTAATTTCAAGTAGTGAGATATTCGAATGAAATAAAATAGGCGATTCGATCCGCTTCTGACCATCCAACACAATGTTTCATTATCCTTTTCGACCTAGAAAAAAAGCTGTTCCAGACCCGAAGCTTCTTTGATCATGAAAAACATATCTCACTTTACATCTCATAAGTGAACAGCCTCACATGAAAATTCCTAACAACTTCTATTCATTGCCCTTTATATATATCACAGAGCATATCCACCACACTATTTTAACGATCTATTTGATCTCACCTACTAATTCAGTCTTCTTAGGTACTTGATCACAACCAACAACAAACCGACAGAAACGATCGCCAAACGACTTATTTGTAAAAGAACTGGTCAAACGTGAAACCTATCAAATCCGGATCTTTACAGACAACGAAGAATTTCACATATTATAACTTCATATTGTAAAACAAATTACAATACTTGCCATTTAAGTTTTTTTCGACGAACTGTAATGGTGCCACTTTTCTTTATGATATTTTTTACTCGCAATAAATATAACGTGAAAGCGTAAAGACGTCAATTAATATACTCTTTTCACATTTTTAAAAGTACTCAGCAGAAAATGGAATGAATGAAACAATTGCAGAAATAAAACAGTTGTTCGAAAAACAAAAAAATCCATATTTCCCAAATCAGTGCCTGTACTGTCGAATTTTAGTCTAGGCTACTTAAAATTACTTTTTTCCTAGAAATTGAAGCAACTTCTGACTTAACTCAGCGAAACGGCTATAATAACGAACGGACGCTTTCGTGGAGAAAGAACGGTACTTTAATTACCCAAAGAGTTTTCTAGCAAAATGTTAATCAACTTGAATCTTGAATATATCAGTAAAAAGTATAAATATATCGTACAATACGAAACTTTTCTTTTGGGATAATCAATGAATGTTCCCATCATTATCTGACGTGACTTGAGTACCACCACCACGTCGAGCAGTTCGTTTTCTAGCCAATTCCATACGACGAGCTTCATTCCGCGCTGCGATTTTTGATCGACGGATTTCTTTACTCTCCGCTGCCGATGAAACTGAAAAAGAAATGTATATGTATATGGAACAATAAAGGTGGTACTCCTAAGTACGATAATAAAGCATAAAACAGTAGCTAAGAAATCACTCCGACTTGAGCAGCTGTGCTCTGTCCATGATAATGATATCACTATCCTTCTTATTTAACCACTATCCCATGGTAACCACAAGAAAGTAGTATGCAACTTCTACGAGGTCCCAACTGCAGGACTGATCAGTTTTGGAATTCTGAACTTTAGAGAAATGGGGACAGTTTACCACCATTTGAAATTGGTGGTAAATTGTGTTACTGCAAACTCTAATGTTGACTCTTGTAATTTTAAAGCTACTAGATGAAAGCATTAAAAACGTTTTAAGATGTATTCAAAAACGACAACAAAAAAAAGAAAGGAAAAACTAATGCCAGATCTACAGATAGAATGATGGATACTTCTGTGAAATAATCTGTTACACGAGCAAAGGAGGTCCAAGATGTGTTCAAAAAAGAGAAAAAAACTTGTTACAGAAACGAAAATTTCAACGAGTTAACTTTAAAATATGAGGATTTAAACTTACTTTCCACATGTTCATCGGTATTCCATGCAGTATTCCATTCGCCATCTTCTACTACTTGAGCAGATGTTCCACATGAAACTGTAAAAAAATAAGCAGAGAATGTCATTTCAACAAACTCTAGAAGTTTAACATAAAACAGAAATCATTCCAACACTTCCAAACTTCTACTTCTCCCATAATCATAAAAAATTCAGTGTTTCGTTATTATTTGCATAAATAGTTCAAGGAATTAATAATGAACCTGAACTGATATCGAAATCATCCCATCCGCTTGTAATTGAACTATCACCCCAACCATCCGTCAATGTACTACTGCTATTCTTTACAGCAAATGCGCTCTTATTTGTAATTTCATTATCACCTAATCGATCAGTTGCACTCGGCTTGGGTTTAATACCCAATAAATAATCCAAATCATCTTCAGCTGTAAAAAAAAAGAAATCGTTTCTAATATTTTTAGCTTTCAGTCTGCGAACAAAACTAAAAACAATTTTCTGCTTCATTTTTAAATTATTTAGCACCACTTGAATGATATGACTGAATGAATTCTCGATTATAATTTTGGGTTTACTTGTATTCATCTCGGAACGATCCATTCAGTATATATTGTATTTATTATTTTGGACTCATTATTACAACCGATCTCAGTTTCTAGAATCTGTTTCCCACTTTTCTTTTGAACCATTTTAAATAAAAAAAGGGACCAGTAAGCTTTGTAACGGCACATTGCAATTTCAATCCGCCCGTTCCCGACGATTTTCCAAGAGGATTCGACGATCCTGTGGTTGGTGTTTTTTTAGTAGCTGTTACCTACAAAAAAAGTGAAATAACAGATTTGAAGGAATGGTTTCAATCGAAATTTTAAATCAAAATTTCTCATTAAATTAAATTACTGTATTGTGAACCTAAAAAATCAATATTCTCTAATTTGAATGCGAAACTATCACACAGAACACTAGTGATACGGTGATCCAACAGATCGCGTTTTTTTCTATCGTAATGAGTAGCAGTATGACAAGTTTTATGTGAGGTTAAGAGCCAACCGAGTAAACGATTGGCTCTTGATCTCAAATAAAACTTGTTATACTTTTCATTATTGCAAAATTCACATATATACTACCATATCTCCACAATAATCTACGATAGTAAACCTTTCGAAACTTATATGTATCTTCGGTTGTTCATTCTTTCTTCCAGGTTTATCCCTACATGTATTAGTGCTCTGATTGCTAATAAAAGCCTAGTACTTTCCTTGGTTTCCTCACATAAATACTCGTGTAAGCTCATCGTTTCTCTAGCGCACCGGGGTGTCGTCATAACAAAACTGATATCAGAAGCCCTCCTTTTGTTACCCACAAAGCCATCTTTTTCCTAAATCAGATCCCGCTATGAGCTAATTTCTAATTGTAAAGCTCATGATTATGATATAAGTAATAGCTGTTTGCCAAAAATATCTTGTTTATGAATTTGATTTGAAATTATCAAATTAAATTAAACCAATACTTACTTCTCCCTGTTCGTCATTCCATCCTTCATTCATGCTGATGGTACCTGTTGTTAATGCATCATTAGCATCTTCCCACTCTTCTTCATTTTCTATAGATAAACTATTGTTCAGTTCACCCCAACCATCATTTGCAAGCTTCGTTGATAATGTATCATATGATTTTACTTCAGAAGATGTTCTTATGGTAGATGTCGGTTCATAAATAGATGTCTCTTTTTTATATGCTGACTCAGCTGGATTTTGTACCGAAGGAGAGTATTTGTAGAATTTGCCTGAGAGTGACTTTAACGCCCAGCTTGCCCATTGCGGTACCTAAAATATATTCTTACACGGTATGAAGAAACTTATGAGGTCATATCTGTTGAGATAAAAAGCAAATAACTTGTATATTATTTGATATAGTAGAGCGTCTCCACCTCTTCACTTATCAGAAATAATAAGAACAGTAAACGATATTGAGAAAAATACCTTGTCACTGCTAAGCAAACCGCTTTTCCCACCAGCTTTTACTTGCGCTTCAAGTTCTGCTACTAGTTCTGGATTTTCACTAGCTTTTTCCAATTTTTCGATGAATCCATGCAGTGCTTTAAAGCTTTGATCCCTAACCTGAATGCATACTAATTTGCTTTGAAAATCAAAAAAAGAAAGGTTAGTGGAAAAGGACTAAAAAATGAGTGATAAATAAGATGCACACTGATCACTAAAATTATTAAGACTCTTCGGAAATCTAATGAAATGTGAAATACGCTTCATGGTAGCAGCACAAGCACAACTGTATGTAAGAAACAATGTCATAAACAGACTCTTGCTGTCAGCCGTTAAACTATTCCGCTTAATGAAAGTAGAATATACATATATCCTGAAAACTTGCCTGAAACTTTCAGAATATATGTCAGATTGTAACATTCCTCAACTTTGTTCAACTACTGACATCTGACAGTACAGTGGACTGTACGTAGCGAGTTTAACAGAAGATGACAATTTTTTGTAATTCTAGCAACTTGATAATTAAAAAATCTTGAAAATATGAAACTGATTTCTACAAATACATATAAATTTTAGAAAATTTACACTAAATAACCTGCTTTTCCCGATCACATGTCACCGGTGATAAGGCTGGTAATATACGATTTGCAACTTCTATTAATGAGTAATATTGTTGGGTAGCACTAAGTGCCAGGATAGCTGCCATTCTAGCCGGAGGAAATGGATCTTTGAGTGCACGAGTAAAGGCACTGATTAGGATCTGCTGACGATGAGCTGGATCAATGTAACAACCAATTTTACTGAGACAAATGGTTGCATTTGTTCGAATACCAGGTTGATCATCTGCGCCTGAATGCACATCAAGTAATATTTTTCCAGACACAAAGCTATTTAGGATAAAAAGGGAAATCGTTCTTCAGTACCGAGTGGATAGTTTAGATTTGGAGAATTCTCTACAGGCTAAGAAGTGAAAGCAACGATCGTGCACACTGCTTCAGGCTTTCAGAGAAATCCTAGGGAATTCCTCCAACCATAATACTTGAGAAGTAAAAATCCTACCCTGTAGTCTTGCTAAATGCCGCATTAGATCAGTATTTAAATTTTGATTATTCAATTTGTCAGCCAGCGAAACCATTGCTTTCACCGTACTTTCACGAACAGCTGGACTTGTATCCATAAAACCAGGTGCAACATTCCTGAAAATAAAATTTTGTTCAACAGAAAGAGTGACTACAACTACAAGAAAATCACAATACTAATTTGAAACAAAAAAACGAAACTGAGTCTTCATAAATATTTTTTTCCACTTGAGACTTCATAACACCTTCAATATACTTACCAGCAAGCTAGAAGTTATTTAATAATTACACTGATTGATACTAGAACCTTCAGTAGGATTTCGACGCAAAGTTAACAACATATAGGTTCAACATTAACATATAAAACTTCTCGATAGTTCGCTTAATTGTAGCAATGAAAATATGAACTTTGAAAATGAGCAAATTTTGAGAATCAGCTTACAGAAACCAACCTATATATCCGTTCGTTAACAATTTGAGGCGTTAAATGAGGTGCGAATTCGTCAATTCGTTCTAATAATTTCACACGTGTTGCACGATCCGGTGAACTAAATAATTTACAAAGGCAAGGCACAATACGGAGCTGATACTCGTCTTCATTCAACAGACGCCCCAAACGAAACAGTGGCATCAAAACATGTGATCCCGCATCACCGTATTCGTAACTCTGTCATTTTCATTAAGAAATCCAAGGAATTTAGCAAAAAGGTGAGAATTCTACCTCTTTTGGTAAAAACTTTTTAGATTTTAAAAAGCGTTTAAATAACTAAATGAACTGCATATTGTAAATTGAGCAGCAATGCATTTGTGGGATATTACGATCGAAATTAGATACTGCACTTCTCATTACTTAAAAAGGAAAAACTATAAGCTATTTTGAGAAGATATAATGCAAATATCGATTACGATTTCTCAGCGGCTCTAAATAATGAAAAGTACAGAACATACATGTATCAATTTCGGAAGAATCCTGTATTTGGCAATATTATCAGGAAAAAAATCCAATTCATTTTTTAATTCTGTGAAGAATGCCTGCTTTTCGTGAGCATCTTTTAATTGAAATTCATCCAAAAAGAGCAGTGTATCCACATATCGATTCTTGAAAAATCCACCTGCTTGACGCAATTCTGAAACGTTTTCTGCACTCAAAATAGTAGAAACCGATCAATAATGGAAAAATATCGAACTAGTGCTGAAGTGACTAACATTTTTACTGAGTAATATGGAAAGGTCTGTCGCATACTAAAATATGAGTATGAATACAGATAAGTGACAACTGAAGATATAAGTCACTGATTTTTTCTTTTTGGTTATTAATGAAAATGTCAGAGGAAAATTGGAGAAAATTTGAAGAGAAAAACAATACTAAGTGAAGAACCATGAAGCAGTACCTCTCAACAATTCCCCAGTATCCAGTTTCGCTGCTCGGTTAGTAGCCATCTTTTTATAATGATTATGCAGCTGTTGAGGAACTCTTTTCGGTGCTTCTGGTTTTGTTACTGATTCGTTGAAACCATTGAAAATTTCCCATGTAAGTAATGCAAATGAATTAAGATCAGCGCGTGGATTACTGAAAAAAAAAAGCAAAACTAATTTAAATATCTAGTTACCAGATCTATCAGCATATTAAATCGGAGCGCAAAACGGGTTTCAAAAAAAAGATGATGTTCCTCAACACAATATGAGAAAAAAATGTACCTGAAGTTGGTTGACTTCTCGAAACCACCAAGTTTCCAATCTCCACTTTCTGTGACATAAACAGAATGTCGAATATTTTCGTGACTTAATTCAGCTTCTTGATGCAGGAATTTTAAACAGCTCTGTAAACTGAGGAATTTTATTCTTACTGGTATAAGAACGACGATATATTAGGCTTGTAATATCGGTCAGAGCTACAACACAATCAAATATCAAACGAATAAAGCTATGATACGGTTAATCGATCTCTAAAGTTCTGAATTTTGCAGCACTTTGCAGCTCACTCTAAACTGTTCAAAAATGCACTTCGGAATTTCCAAACGTAACTATGAAAGCCCAACGTATTATTAACTAATTCCAAAAAAGAATATTTAGATTCATTATACTGATAAACACTACTATAAATAAAAGCAATTTATAATTCATACGTGCTGTACATCAATCATATAGGAGAAACAGACATACCATTAGCTGAAAGAGACCCCACGACACAACAAAGTCCTTCTGCTTATCAGTTAGTTTATTTTCCGTAATATAAATTTTTAGAGGCACGCAAGCTTCCGTTACTAAATAAAAAGTACCATTCATCTGAAACAGAAGCTCAAAATGATGATCTGCATAACATTACCTATGCCGGTGGCTCTGCTGTTTGATATAAAAATCATTCAGCAATGATTTTAGAATAAACAAACATGGGATACTGAAATGGAACCCTTAAGTTATATCATTCTTCATCAAATAGATACTGAAACTCCTAACAGACAATACACATACACTACAAAATGAAAGGAAAGTTTCAATTTTGAGAAATAAGTTTGATAACTGAAAGTTTGACAAAGTCTCAACAAAAAAAAAAAAATTCGAGAATTGAGATACTATACAACTGATAACTTCACAGAATATTACAACCTCAACGCTATCCAAATAAGTGAGAACATTAGGATGCCGGAGAGTTTTTAGTTTACGTGCTTGAGCTTTCAGGACTGATCCTGGACCACAGTCGGATACCGCTGCCCAGAAACAAGTAGCAAGTTCGGAGGGTTCAGTCTGTAATAATGCTAAATCATTCGTTGTCAACATTTAAAAATTAAATTTTCCTATGATTTTCGTTTCAAATGCCCAAAACCCACTTAATATTCACTAAGTAATGTTACTTTTTTAAAGCTTTTCCCGATGAATATGCCATCGAAAGTATAGAAACTGCTAGCTGGTAGCTCGTATGAAAATACACTTTTTGGATCGCGTGAAAAGAGTGATGATAACACGGATGTCATATACTTTTCCTGTAAAATACAAAAGATAATTGTATGAGTACCTTATCAATAAGACAATTCTTGACGTCAGCACATAACGTTTATCATAATTCACTGATATACTGATTAATTAACTTAAAAAGAGATAAATAGATTTCAATAGATTCAATAAATTTTATACCATTCATTATTACTTAAATAGATTTGATAAAGAAAGTGATAAATTACTCATATTATTATTACCCTATACCATACATAACTTACTGAAAAATAAACAAACAAATCCGTAAACATTTCGCAAAATGATCCCATACCCGATAAAGAAATTGCACATTGTTGATGATATTATCAATTGATTATCATCCAATTAGTCATTATTCTTCAACAATTCTCTCTATTTCTCCTTATCATTCATTCTACTTTCAATTCTCAACCAATATTCTTTTTTTTTTTTTTGCATTTATCAAAGGAATTCGTAGAGGATTTAAGTCATCTTAATAAGGAATTAAATGATAATAAATTTGTCATTTCTTCTAATTACTTATCAAATTTTGGTCATTCATAATTATCCCTGAAAATATACCTATGTTTTGCAATCGTAGGAGGTAGATTGCTATATTTAATAACATAAACATTGTTTATGAAACTTGAAGTAATAAAGAAATGAAATACTCGAGAATAAGATAACTCCCACTTCTTAACTCTTTCTTTTTTTACTCACCTTCTAAACGATACATACATTTCTTCACGGTAAGGTTAATGGTTTAGATTTCTAGAATTTATTAGTGAATTTTGCTTTGAACTAATTTTTGATAACTTTATTATATTTCCAAAAATATTTATGATTGGCTAACAACTATCAGATGATAATTGTTGATTGACAGGGTTCATTTATTAACTGATATTCAAATAAGTAAAGCAAAGACTGATGAGCTGCTGTTTAGCCATTTTGTTGCAAGCGTTAGAGGGAAATTAAAATTATGGGGATTCATTGGAATTGAGTTAAACTTGTTTCGATTTCTCAGCATTTGGTGGTGTTCTAACGGATAATACTTCAGATGCGAAGTTGCGTGCTTTAGGAGAATCAGGACGTTCTACAACAATCGTTATATTTCCTGATGGTAATCCCTAAAAAAAAAAAAAAAAGAAACAAATTCACTTTATTCTTGATAATTTTACAGTAAAATTTTTAAAATACCGATAGTTTATTCTTCCGTACAATAGTCCATTTCTGTTATATTTTCACACGTTAGTAATTTATTTACTTTTACTGTTAACTTATCGTTTACCTGAACAATAATCTTTTTTGCCATTTCTTTATCATTAATAATTGTCCCATCAATTTGCAAAATTCGATCTCCAACTATCAAACATTCAGCACTCAACGATCCTTTTGTCACACGTGTCACATACACATGTCCTTCTTTACCATTTTTCACCTCCTGAAAAGTATCTTTTCAATATGATAAGTGTATACAAAACAGTTCAAGCTGATAATAATTCTACTACAAAGCCTAATTTAGTAACACGTATCATTTTACTTCTCTTCATTTATAGTATTTCATTAAAGTTCTCATATTTTGCTTCAATGTCATCGTTTATGTACATAGGCCATGTAGTTACCCTTGCATATATTCAAATTCAACAATTACAAAAGAGCCCCGCGACCTCGGCAGGAGTCGAACCTGCAATCTTCGGTTCCGTAGACCGACGCGTTGTCCATTGCGCCACGAGGTCACGGCACCAATATTTCATAACATGATAGAGCTATGTTGCTAATGTATTACAAATTAACATAATTAATTAATTAAGGTGTATGAGAACATAACTGGTTGATAAAAGATTTTGTATATGTAGTGAGCAGCACTTAATAAGTAGAATCATTTAAGCTTAAATTGTTAACTAAAACATTTCCTATATTCTTGTTATCTAAGAATTTACACTTGACAGTTTCATAGTCAAAACATATAATATCATTATTTCAACACTTATAGGAATGGTTAAGAAATTAATGTTAGTAGCAAAAAAGTAACGGATGAACCAACCAAACCCACTCGTGTACCCGTCTTGTGTTGCGTCATTTTCACCTTCAAATATAAGAATCCATCACGTTTTGTGATTCTCTTATCATCAACACATTGTTCTTGCTTTATTTTCTCCCCACGTTCTTTATCACGACTTATTGTCATTCTGAACTTAACCTTTTTGATGAAAGAATATTCCCATACTCATTCATTGCAGTGTACTATTTTACTCTCCACAAAGTAATTCGAATTCTTTCATCTTAAATAAAAGTTTGATAATTTTGATGAATTCTTAGTGTCATTAATTTAAGTTGATTACTTTCTCATCTTAGTTATCATTGATATATTTTCATTATTTATGTCCATATCTTAAAGATTAATCACTATTATTCTCATCCTATCTTCGATCAATCCAATGAACAAATTTAAGTTACAACTGAAAATATCAAATTGATAGGAGATTTTTTCTTGCCTTGTAATATGATGTTTTTGTTGAATTCGATCGAATGTATTTCGATCGGTTACAGAACAATCATTAACTGCTAAAATTTTATCGCCAACATTGATTCGATCCCCTAATGCACCATTTCGTTGTACAAATGTTACAGTGAGCTGAAATGGGAGTGTGAACTTAGATGATGAGGAAAATTCCCAGACAGTATTTCGATGTAATAATGATACAGTGATTACAACGGGTGTCCTTGTTAGATCAAGTTTTGCTATTTGCACTTATCACAAAAAACGTTACCATTTGCGTCATCTGCTAACGATAAGTGTTTGATAAGATAAAAAAAAAATTTGACGAACGAGTCTTTTTCTCCTTGTTAATTTTAATTTGCAAGCTTAGGATCAACATCAAACAGTTCTATCCGATATATGTTTTACTTGAAAGCTCTCTTTTCACACATTGATTTGTTTACCGTTTATCTAATAACCTGCACAACTTAAAACTATCTTATACAACTTAGACCAATCCTCGCAACCTCAGATCATCAAATAAGTATAAACAACATGAATGTAGAATGATCGTTTCGCTTACATACGAGAATGACAAAAATACAACCATATTCTATTCTTGTCTTCCTCCCTTCCCTTCTCTCTAGCTGTCGTCTATTGTCCTATTTTTGCTCCCACTTCATTTTTCCTGTTCTGATTCATTGTATTTCTACGTCATTCATTTTTCAACGAAATTTCATGCATACTAATTTTTGATAACTGTTAATATAATATTGGAATTTGAAATCACAAAATAATAGATAATACTTAAAGATATTATAGAGAACTTACATCCTTGGTGTATGATATACCAGGTAGTTCACCAGCATCAATGTTAACATGGAGATGATGCATTTCTTCAGTGTCAACAACCATCCTATTTCCATATGGAACCTCAACAATGCTCACTAATTCATACATTCATCATTTTTATTCTATGCAAATATTTCCTATCTGACCTTTTTTGAGATCCTATCAAAAATAGCTTCAAGTTACTAAAAATTCTTACTTTCCTTCGGATAACTTTTACCTTCACTAAGAAGTACACATCTCATTTTTGTCCAAATACAAGTTATACGAGGTTGATAGAATCCGTAATATTCTCCCTTTCTTTTTTCCTCACCTTCTTCTTCAATATTCCTAATTGTATGAGAAATTCGAGCGCATAATGGAAAATTAACTTGCAACGCTGTTGCAAAGGAGGCAATTCAGAAGACGTTTTTCAAGCGTAATTCCTTAAAAAATCTGGTTGTGGAAAATCCGGTTTTAGCACAGAAATCAAATCTCCTGAAGCGATAGAATTTCCGAACCTCGTATGCAACGCTAAAGTGCAAAGCTATGCGGAAACTTTTTATCCCTTCCGATGAAAGTGTCGCTGCAGACGTTTATTTGTTGGATGGATTGATGTGAATAATATTAATGTCACACTTTTACTTTTGTCACTTTGTTGTCGAATATCGGTAGCGTCTCTTACTGTAACAATTAATTAGTTAATTATTACGGGCTGTTCTATTTTCAGAATGGATATCAGAATTTATACCATTGGAGCTTTAGCTATCGGCGCCATTTTCATTATTGTTGGCATTCTATCCTTAACTGTCATTCCGTTAACGATAAACAAAGAAGTCATCAAGGTTTGTCTTTGTCTTTTAGCACAATCACTCCATGTTTACTGACATTAATCAGTGGACTATAAATAAGCAAACAGTTAAGTGAGCAAATAAAATGCTACTTTCATTTTCATTATTTTAAATATTTATAATACCTGTTCGCACTGTAGTTGTTGCTCGTCTAGTTAATAAAGTTAATAATCTAATAAGAATAATACTTTTCTCCTTGAATCTGTTATTGTTCTCCTTCACCGTAGTCACTATAACGATATTATTAGTGACATACAAAGTATTTGAAACAAGACATAGATTTCTTATATTAACATTTCGGACTACAGTAATTTAGAATTTGTACCGGAATGGGCTGAATCTAAAATTAGATTTATGACTTTTTAAAGCAAATTCGATTGCAAGTAACCTCTCATAAGATAATAAAAGTTCTTGTTGTTCTGACAGTTTCAACCATAATTTCAGAATGAACATTTGGGTTTCGATGAGAATGGTACTTATAACAAGATGACTCAACGTTGGATTGAGCAGAAATATTCAATGAAATTCAAAGTGTGGACCGTTTCTGTAGCAAATCCATCTGATGTCACTCGACATGGAAGCTATCCTGTGCTTGTTGAAAAAGGGCCTTATGTTTATACGTTGGTTACTTTTATTCTTCATTATTTAATAACCGAATTAGTTTGACGTTTGACATCATAAGCTTTTCTTTCTATGTTTTCTAACTGGTTTTACATCTGATTACTTCCAGTAGTTATGCTGGATGAGCGAACTGATAAGTAAAGTAATACACATAAATACTGTGAGGTTCTTAAGAAGATGACATCCTTTACAGGGCGTATCGGAAGAAAGTAAAGGTGAATTTCATGCGAAATAACACCCGTGTAATATATCGTAATAAACGTTATTACATCTATGATGAAAATGAATCATGTGCGAACTGTCGTTTGAATGACTCAATTACCATACCAAATATTATGTTCCAGGTTTGTACTTTTTTAATGTTTTACATTGTGAACATCTGCTTTAGTTATCCTGGAAAAAGTATGAAGTGAAAAGGATCAAGATAGTACTCTGTTACCTGTTACGCATTTGCTTTAAATGATGTGGGGATTACCAATGAGATCGCTAAGGTTGTACGATTCTGAATGTATTACATAAGAAGTTATCATGATAGAAATGAGCATCTAGCGCAGCTATTAATGCTCTGTGCTGTGAATATGTTAGTGGTTCTTTGCATGGACTTCCAGATTCTTGGTTGTTGGAAATTCAAGTTTGACTTTTGTTTAGTATATAGTTAATATTGCTGCTAAAAGTTCTCCGGTGGTGAAGCGACTCATCAAAATTATTCTTAGTGAATTCAGACGTGAAGCACCATTCATCTCTGTCAGCGTGAACCAGGTTTGATTTCCCGTAATCCACCAATATTCATCTAGTGTTAATTTCTTTTAGATTAGTTTGAGGAAAGCATTCTGTTCTGGATTGTTTACGCCACACTTAAACCAGTCTGTATGAAAAAAACAGCTGCAGATAAAATTGTTACTATTTCATGAAAAGAGAAATTAGAACTTTGGAGGTCAAATTTGGTCAAATTGAATTCAATAAAATATGCAAATAGATAACGAAACAACAGTGCTGTTAAATGCATATGCAAATTCGGACGAAATTAGTTATTCCATTTTTTAGGCGCTTTTTGAAGGATATGAGGACCCGTTGATCGAATCGATTTGTAATAAAGCCTTAATCCGTCCCCTATGCATTTTTGCAGGGATTCCAATGCGCATAAAATTCTTGGTAAACTTTTAAAGTTATTTGACGAGTCTAAAAATTTGAAGAGCTATTTTTAGTGGTTGCCTTTCTTTGTAATAAAAGTCTTGATTCAGTCCTTTCTAATCGTGATTGTAATACATGTATTGTGGTACACAAAAATGTGCAATGAGGTTAGTTACCTCAAACTGCAACAGTTCATAATAAAATAATTGGAGCCACTAATATTTGTTGAGTGAGTGGTTCATTCTTATTTATGAAAGCCGTGTTTTTGAAAAAAGTTAAAAAAATTTTGAAGTCTTCGATAAGTATCTCTTTTTTAGGAAAATGATACAGATTATGGCGAATATTTGATTGATACTGGGCTGGAAGATGCCGGCAGAATTGGTCGAGTATATGCATGGAATGGAAGAAATGAAACACCGTGGTGGGGTACAGCACAGGCACGGAAAATCAATGGAACGGATGGGGAGCTATTTTCACCATTCTTATCAGTATCTAATAATTTGCCCATTTTTCTTGGAGAGTTGGGCAGGTAAGATATTTGGAATATATTTCTGCTTTCAAAACTAGCTTTTATACTAATTAAACAGAAATAATTTCATAATTCGTAGTGCGTTCACCTTGGGCAGTACTTTCCATGGTTCAAACATTTACGTTTCTTCAAGAGGTAAGTAAGAATCAATAAAATCATATTAAGGACTATCTAAAATAGGCTGTGGTAGTTACATTTTGGTTTATCACGCTTTAATGTTTGGTGGTTTAAAAGTTCATAAAAATATATGTCTTTTGAGTGAAGTGGTTGCTAATTCGGCTACTTTTTAAGAAAATTCATATTTTTCATATCCATGTTTTTCAGTTTCTTTCTTTCTTACTTTTTAGTTGGCAGATGGGAAATCCTTCATTTTTGAAATGGTTGTTCTAGAATAATTTTTCATAAAACGAAATTCATTTGAAATGGTTCTTTTAAACTTTATATCATTAGAAATTTAAGAGGTATATTTATTTGCTTCGTTTATTCAAGGATTTTTAACGTAATTATAAAAGTTCTCGATTTATCTAGCACTCGTTTATAACGACCTTACAACTTTGATTCGTTCTCCTCCAACTATTGATTTAAATGAGGATTTTTTCAGCATTATCTTACTGCTAGTTTTTTTTCAGGATCATTCCGAAATTTCAAAGAAATTTTTGAAATATTTAATTTGTTTTACACTTTATTTGTCATATTACAGTAACTGAATGGATTGCTTTAATAACTAGGTAGTTATCTTTGAGGGAACCATATGCATGCTGTATCTTTATACGGTTATGAAATTATCGGTTAACCTACTGTACTAATTACTGGACATTTTATTCTTCATCTCAACTTTTTCTTCTTTCTATTTTTTAAACTTAGGATAAATTACACTTTGGAAAGTACTAATGAGTGTATGGTAATTAGAAGAAATTGAGTTATTATAGGGAAGTAGTAAGGAATATGAGTTAAGATAGAGGTATTTCTAATCACTGAGCTACAATACAACATTGGATTCAAGAAACAATTTAACAGGAAAAAAATGAGTATTTCCACCATCATTAAAACAAACAGAAAAGTATGCTTATTGGTAATTGTAGAAGGTTTTAGTAGCAGATACCTGAATGCTGACCTGACAAAGCAACTGACAACTTGTTGTGAAGTATCAACAGCTTAACCGTATGAAAAAAAGCAGAGGATTTGGATATTTATAAGAGATTGCTCTATATAGTATCATGTGATAAAGTAAATGTAAATCAAGTTATAGAGTAAGATTATAAAGTTATATATTTCCAAACTGAATTAATTTTACTTATTCTACTTCTAAGCGATGACCACATGTATTGATAATCTTATCAGTTGCTATGAATAAGCACGAAAAAAGTTCTCAATATTGATATATTAATTACGACCTGCTGATCTGTAAAATGAGATAAATTAGCTATCCAAAAAAATAATGAGAATGCTATCGCTTGCTATCTGTTGCTAAATTTTGAAGAAAACAAGAAAAAACGTTAGCAGCATCAAAATATCATTTATTATTAAATGAAGAATAGTAGTTCCTCATCCATTGCATAGTCAAAACCAATTATGAATATTTTCTAATTAGAGGCTTTTTCGGAGTCCTTCTACCAGTGCTGCCATTTGCATCTAGTATATTTAAATTTATCGTTAGCTTACTTCTCTCAATAGCAGAAAATTCCATTCACAAAAATTGAAATTTTGAATGTCGATAGCTCTTCTTCCGAAAAATGAGGAAAAACCGGTTGTTGCTCCTCAATTTCTAAAGAAGTATGCGTGTTTTACCAAATCCGACGTTTTTTACTCCTCCTGAAGTACGCATAGATGACACTTACATGTTACTGACCATATCTCGATTCGAATAGCAAAGAATTCTCTTATTCGAAAAAAAAAAACTACAAATTTTTAACTTTGGTGGTGTGTTCAATTCTCTCTAATGCCATTCACTGATACTCTGTGAAATATGTTATATTTCTGTTTGAGATTTTCTGATAAGATTGTCAGCTTTTCGGTTTCTTTGACTCTCAAATTCTAAGCATAAATTTTTTTGTCGATCTTTAACTGCTCTTGTATCAAATTTTGTCCGACAACTGGGAAGTTTCAAAAATAAGTGCTTATTTTGTGTGCTTCATGAGGATATGAAATTCTTGTTGGGTCGTTTTCTAAATAATGCCTACTTGTTTGTTCCTCTTTTTCCAACTATACAAAAATCCAGCATACCTGGGAATTGACTTAAACTTTCCAGGTAAGTACATTGAAGTAAATGACTTTTCAGGTAAGGATACTGAAGTCTTGCTTGCAAAACAGTTCATTATAACAGTGTACAGAGTATTTGCAATTTACACTTATGAAGAGAAAGCATATTATTTTGGTTTACTGATTTTGTGAGACTGACACATTGAGACTGACGTATTTCCGTTGATCATACACGGTTTGTGCAATATGAAGGTGATTGATCTTGTTTTTAGAGTATTTAGAAAAGGAATTTATCATTCGTTCGTTAAAGAATCTTCTATCTCTTCCGTTAGCGGGATACAAATGCAGCAGCTTTTTCTCTAATCTTTGACTCTTTGTCAGTACAATTTGCCCATCTATAAAATCAAAGGCCTCCAATATCTTGTCAAAGTATTGGAAGCCTATAATTTTATAGATGGCA
The DNA here is from genome assembly GCA_013365325.1 of Dipetalonema caudispina. Classification (NCBI taxonomy): domain Eukaryota; kingdom Metazoa; phylum Nematoda; class Chromadorea; order Rhabditida; family Onchocercidae; genus Dipetalonema; species Dipetalonema caudispina. The sequence continues at coordinate 243,800 of JABVXV010000023.1, read as the reverse complement.
GATTTATGTCGAAAAAATCTAAGATACACTATTTCCTGGAGATTTCAAATGACGAATTCTACAGACATCTTTACGACTTTCATTCTCACTAATATATGTTGGTTGGAGTGATTCATTTAAAATAAACAACCCCTTAGAGGGAATTTCTATTTTTTTAGTGCAAATGCTTATTGTCCGTTCTAACAAAAAAAGTGCATAGTTGGAAGGACAAAGTTAAAGTAACCATTACAGATAATGAAAAAATGAAGAGTAAGGTCGAGTTTTATTATAACTACTTCATGAAAAATAGTCATAATAAAGAGAGAAGGTGTAGAAATCATTAATTCCACTTTCGAGGTGTAACATTTTTTATTCTCTAATCACTGACTAGTGATACGGTTAAAATAAGAGCTATTGTAACCCACTCAGAATTGGCGCCTAACTCTTTTCACTTCAATACGACCGACTTTGTTCTGTTAATCTTTGAAAATGGTTCATTAACTGGTTATAAAAAGTTCCTGACTAGAAAGAGGGGGGAGAGTGTTTGATGAGAGCAGTTCAATGGGTAATTAATGGAAGTGCATCGCACATTCTGCATTGTCTATCCAGTAGGGCATCGGTTTTTAGAGGTGGGCAGTGGATATTAAGCTCTATCTCTATACACTACATACATCGCACAACAACCCTCATTTGCTGGCCTTATATAGCGCTCCCGTGGCCTAATGGATAAGGCGTTGGTCTCCTAAGCCAGTAATAAAGGAGTCAACCAACGATGGGGGTTCAAGTCCCCCCGGGAGCCTGACGTTTTACATATATCTAGCTCTATCTTTTCCTCTAAACATAGATAATAACACTTAAAATTATCTTACCAAGCGAACGAATTCGTCCCGTACCTCTCACTCCCGGTCAAGGTAAAAATGCGCTCCATACAAGGTAAGAGAATCCAGTGTCACTGAGATCTCTAGAAAAAATTATTTTTCCTAAAATTTTGATTCTAAAAAATTTAAAAAGCTATGGTAATTCAAAGATCTCTCTTTTCATTTAAGACCTCCTAAGACCCTTTTAGGGAGTCTTTAATGAAAAACTCCCATCCTCAGTTTTAATGGTCTTAACAGTTCACTCTGACATTTGGCATCAAAAAGTCAGGTTTTTACTTCAATTTACGAAGCAGAAATAAGGGAATTTATAGTACAGTTAACTGGAATTTTGCTGCAGTATAGTTTTTTGCTTAGTTTATTAGTCTTTATTTGGTTTTGTTAGAATTTTGAAATAATCTTTATGGCTTTTAACTTGAGAAATGAGCTGTTTTCCAAACTAAAGGAAATAGAAATACCTGAACAAAAGTAAAAGAAGAAACACAAAGGAGAGATTATCATTACTGCCAATCACTAACAAATAAATTGGAACAGGAACTAAAAAGTTGGAATTACAGCATCAGAAAAAACGGATGAAGTTTTGTGGTCGTAGAGGGAAGATTAGTGATAACTTGGACTGACAGTAATAATAATCTTTAATTTGTATAGTTTCTTCTTTGATTTTTATAATAACATTTTACTACTTTATTTCTAAATATATTTTACCAAATAAAGAACTGAACTTAGTATTAAAATTTAAATTATAGAAACCTCATAAACAGAGATACTACATCTAAATTCGGTAAAAACAGATACAGTGTATCTCTCTTTGTGAGATTTCTACAAGTTTAAATTTTAATATTGAATTCAGTTTTTCATTTAATAAATAAGTAGTGATCAAATCTTTACAGAAATCAATTCAAGTATTTGGAAAAAAGGAACGTAGAATAAGCATAATTCCAGATCAATTTACTTACAATACGACAAATCAGTGACACACGGGCGAATACCATCATATCGCTTCATAATTCCGCCAGCAGTTTATGATCCGTTTTTGCCAGAAAATAAAGGATTCTGTAATCAAGAAACGCCGCGTTATTTCGACAGTGATGTACAACCTCGTCAGTTTCCCACCGCAAATCAAAATTTCTTAACTAAAAAGAAAGAATGGATTGATTCCAATTAAGCAATAGGACGAAAAGTCGAAATTTAGACGTATGAAATGAAGCCAACCTTCAAAGACTAGGTCCATAGACTCTGGGTTTCATCCACCCAAGTATCTCATTTTGTTTAATTCACTGCCATAGTACTGATTTTCTGATTTTTTAGAAGGATGCCTACCTGCTGGTATGTTTGATATTGGTCGAACAAAATTAGGATCTCCTCATGTCTATCTCTCCGGCGCTCATTTTTATCAGTCACCTCCAGAAGTTTACCAAAATTTCACCGGTTTCCAGCATCCAAATAGCAGCGATGCAGCATATGTTGACATTGAGCCAGTCAGTTTAATTTTTAAAGACTTGTGAATTAAATATGAGTAGATACTCAAATTTCTTTTCTTGAAAAAACAGCACTTTAACCTTCGGAATTCCAGTGAAAAGTTTTAACACCACAAAAATTTTTTGCTGTTAATTAATGAATTTCGAAGAGATTAGACATTCGACTTCATAATTTAAATTTTACCGATTCCAGTACACGGGTGTTGTCGTGAGTGCTTTTGCAGCTTCTCAGATTAATGTTGGGATGGTCGGCGACAATTCGGAGTTCGTTGTTTTTTTTTTTTTTTTTTTTTGTTTTTGCTATCGTATCATTTTTGGCACCCATTGATATTCAAACCAATGGGTGGATTAAAATAGATGGCTGGTGATTGGGGTCGTAAGTTCCCTTCGAGAAATAACTACTGGAAGTATTTTTGTTTATATGTTTTATCTTAGTTCATAGTTTTATTACCAGCAGAAGTTGCGCTGCACTAGCTTTTCTGACAGTTCTAACTCTATTACCAGTGATGACGCGACATTAATATAACAAATGACGGAATGACATAAACTGGTGGAAATAAAGGCAAGTTCGAACTATTCAGTGAAATAACAGAGATGAATATTTCCAACACTTTATCTGGTTTTGTAGAAGTTATTCATAGTAAAAAAGAAATTTAATTTCCTGAATGTTAAGGCAGTATTTTCTATTCTTTCAGAATATTTGGTAAAATACCGAGCATGATTGTACCTGTACTGTGGATAAACGAATTGATAAACATGGATGAAGACACAAAAAAAGATCTGGAAACAGTTGTGCTCATGCCAAGAGGAGTAAGTTGTTGTAATCTTGGTTTACTGATTTGTCAGAAACGCCGAAAGTTTAACTGTTCGACGAATTGATTCGAATAATTCAACGAATGGAAGCTTGAGACTTTTTTCTTTTACGATCTTTTTGGTTTGGCATACTATAAAGCTGCAGTTGATAGATATATTATTCTTAGTGGTTAAACTTAAAAATCTCATGTAATTTACCATCATATAACCGTACTTTAGGCACGTATTGTTGGTATTTCGCTGGTGGTTGCAGGCCTGTTTCTCTGGACAGTTTTCTTGGTAATCTCGTTGAGAAATATATACTTAAGAGTAAGTTGTTTTTTGAATTCTTGGCGAATTGAGGTTAATCTTCGAGAATTTTGTCAATTTTCAAAGGCATTGTTCACGCCCAAGAGAATAATTTTTCGGTATTATTCGCATAATTTTAGTTGCGGTGGAACTTTTCAACATGGAAATATATCTCTTAATTTTGTCAATTTTCAAACATTGTTAATAAATGAGAGGAAAATAAAAGAATTACTGATTTCTGGAAAAAACCGGGATATCAGAAATAGATCAGCTTTGAAATGATTGAAAAGAATCAGTTAATCAATACGTTTTCCTGTTTTAGAAGAATGATGATGACGAAACACGCCTGATTGAAGATGACATCGAAAACTGATGTAAATAAAAGCTGTTTTTGGAATGAACGACTTCTGAGTTTTTCGGTTGTTCTATAAATGGAAATTTAAAAATATACTTATGGCCATCACTCAGATTTTCGAAGTCCTTACAAAATCATTTGAACAACTGTTAATTAAAATACTGTAGGAAGAATAATTCATAAAGATGTATGTTGAATACTGTAGAAAAATGTAAATGTTTGGTGGTAGAACTGGGAATGTTTACATTTAAAAAAATAATGTTTTGGTGTAATCCACAATGTGATTTATTCAGCAAATCAAATTTTATACATTCCATACATCCTTAGGTATGTTTACATTGAAAGTTCAAAACTTCATTTATTAAGTGTTATGGCTCGTACCAGAACTGATGCATAGTATTGACTTTCTTCCTCTGTGTCAAACCAAATTTAAATTTCCAGCTCCCATATGTAAATACGACTTCCGTTTCTTGTTATTGGTCGCGTTAGTGACTGTTTGACTATTCTTGGCTTATCTTAGTTTCAGGTACAAGGCTTATCTTAGTTCCAGGTACAAAAAAGAATTAACAGCTTATCAAGATGAAATAAGGTTCATCATGTTAAGACAAAGTCTAGGCTTTGATTAACGCAACCGATAAGCTCCAATCAAAAGCTTTAGGAAATAAATTTTGTTATATTATTTTCGCATTTTGAAGCAAAAAATTAAGAGGGAAATCAAGTGTACGAGGTATGTTTCAGGGTTTTTTAAGAAAGATTGGAAGAGTATTTTTTAGACTGTCATTTCTATATTGTTTGATTCACTGGAACTGCTTTTCTTATTCTTTAGAAATTGGCTGTAGTACTTTAGATTGTATTTGATTATTCAAGTTTCAATGCTTTTTCGTTCTATTTGTCTTCACATTTTTACAAACCCAACAAATACAATCTTTTGAAGTTTTCCGAATTTGGTATTTTCATGAAAATATTGGAATTCGCATTTCAGTTGTATAAAATTTCTATTACAATAGAAGGCATATCAAACATAACATATTGTTTGCAAACCAGGAATCACCTCGATAATTGAAGACAGGAAACCATCTTCCTAAATCAAGGCATATCTGCTAAGGAGAAAGAATTTGCTCATTACCAAATTCTTTTCGAGTATTATAAGCTATCATCGATGTAACGCAATTGCTAGATGATTAGTAACTTCCCTATCCAATATGTTAGTTATGATTTTGTGAAGAATATTCCTACTGAAGAATGACATATTTCCACCTTTATTTCAGACACTTTTTTCATATCCTTAAATATTACACTCAATATACAACTCAACAATTGCCTATATCCAGAAGTTAATTCGATCGGAAAGTTTCTCGTAATGTCGACTAGTAGATAAAGCTGTTAATTAATCCAAACCTCTCTTTAAGAGAGGTTTGGTTTGATGTGATTTTTTGTTGTCGTCGCACCACCCTAACCTGACCTGACCTTATTCTCCCAGTGATTTTTGATTCGTATTGCCGTGTTTCATATTTATTTGTAGTTATGAACATCATTATTAGCATTATTTAGTTCGGAATTTAACGTATACAAGCTGACAGCTTAAAATTTAAATGTAATGTACGTCGATATGTTTGACTGAGGTAATCTTTATGATTAGTAGTTTCTTTCCTAAATGCTTTTTCTTTCCTATAGATTCAAAAATGCTTTCCGAAAGCATGAAATCGGACTGCTCGAAATCCTATCATCCCTCGATATTTGATAATGACTTAATGATGTTCTTTGAGTTTGGTGGATTTTATTCAAATTTATTGAAAATATGAGCATTTCAACAAGATAAGAGAATCTTAACAATAACCCGTGAAAAGAAATATTAAACTCAGTAAGATGAAAGGCGGTTATGAAAAAAAGATATGAAAACAGTATCCCCAATCTTTGTCTAACACGCTTTTCAACATAAATCCAAGCACTTTCTAAAAATGATATCAATAAAAAACGGATAGGAACAAACTCGTAGCACATGTTAAAAAGTCGAGATTTCCAGCAACTAAATCTAAGTTCTGTGGGACGAGATATGCTTACTTTTAGGTTCAATTCAAAAATTCTGAACTGGACCTATTTCCTACTCTCATACGGATTAATCAGTATACTTTGATAAGCTAATTTTTGGCACGATATTCATGGATTGCAATTCCTGGAATAGTAATTTGCATGCGTATGGAATTTTAATGGTTGCCATAGTTCGCGAAGAACGGCACATCTGACACCAACCTTTGTAACCAATTAAACCACACTGCGAACAAACATCCACCTACAAATATATTTCAGAATTTATTTAAGTTAAAGCTTAAAAGTTAAATGTCGAAATTAAATTCCCAAACACTTCCTTAAAACAAGTGAGACTCCTTCTATGCATAATCATTTACTAACAATAATCACAGATGTCTTGCACTCCCCCAATGACTTGGTAGGTAAAGTGATAACCGTAAACATCATGAACTAATCATGAATCAGGCATAACTTGTTAAGAACCTGTAAATCGACTAAATTCTAGGAGTGAATAAACAAGATTTTAAATACTGAGAGGATTTCAAAATACCAGATCCAGGCTATGAAAAGAAGAATCGCGAGTAATACACCTTTAAATCAAGTTCCGAAAAAGCATACGTTCGATAATTAAAGTCAACGGATATATTCCCTTAAGCCCACAGGTGATGTCTTACTTTGAATTCATCTGATGAGACCATTAGCCTTTCCATAAGCAACATACTTGCACCATAAGCAATCAAGCAATCCCTTTCCATTTCACCCAGTCGTAAACCACCATCACGTGCCCTTCCCTCGGTTGGTTGACGCGTGAGCACTGCTCTGCAATTTTTCAAAATTTTGAGATTGCTGATGTAACGGTTTTTTCAGATTTCCTGTATAACTTTTTAATAGAAGAAACATATTTGATTCTATTCTAAAAATAAAAGTCACCGTGGTCCTCTAGCTCTTGCATGCATTTTATCCAGTACCATATGTTTCAACTTCTGATAATAAATAGGGCCAAAGTAAATATATGCGCAAAGCTGCTGGCCAGTTATTCCGGATGTTAACATATCTTTCCCAAGATAATTGAATCCTCGCGCCGCTAGTTCTTCGCAAACAATATCAACCTTATAATTTTTGTAACATTTATAAAAAATTCAAAACTACACAGGACAATCACAAATTCAAGAAAATCACCAATCATTTTTAAGATTTGTTGCACTGAAAAGTAGTCTTTACAGCAATAAAATTTCCAAATACCACAAAGCGAATATCCCTATAAAATTACTGTTCGTAGCTTCTCATTTCAATTTTTTAAAATATGCCCCATAAAAGTCTTACTTGATCGCCACCAAAAGCAGTTCCATAATGAAATTTGCCAGAAAGAACCGCATTTTTTCCACTCAACAGTTCCATCAGTTTTCCAACAGTCATACGACTTGGATAACCATGTGGATTCATAATCATATCTGGACACATACCTAGATCGTTGAAAGGCATGTCTTCCTGAAGATTAACTCTTTAATCAATTGAACAAAAATTACAAGCTAACTACGGGATTCAAAAAACTATTATTCCTTCATTTTTACTTTTGATGTCCAAAAGTGAATCCAAACATAATTTGGACCTTTAAAACAAATTTAAGAAAATGAAATGAAGTATAAAGCTTCGGGCATAAATTTGATGGGTCTGAGGAAAGAAGTTGGATCAGGACTCAGAGATCATACAATTTTTTGAAAACAGAGTTTTGAATTTCAAGGAAATTTTCTGGAACAATTAAATTCAAACCTGTTGTGCTATCAAACCACATACACCTTTCTGCCCATGTCTGCTACTAAATTTATCGCCCAATTCAGGCCTTCTGCAAATAGCTTTCAATTTCGTTTCAGTCTGTTTTCGAACTCAAAGAAATGTCGAAAATATGAGATGCGTGAGAACCGCATAAAGACCGGATAAAGTAAAACTTGCCTTTCCTTTTTTTAAAAGAAAAAAAAAAAACCTCGTTTGTCGCAAAAGTACTTTGATCAAATGAGCATCATCCTCATTATACGTCAACAGGACACGCTCTGCATATGAGGGTACAGGATTACGATACACAACCGAAACATCTTTATATTGCACTTCGTGACCACTAACATTTGGTCCATCATTGTTCGAAGATGTGGCACCAGCTTCCATACTAACAACTGGCATATGCTTATTGATCATTACCTTTAAAATTTGGTTAAGCTTGAGACGCAATTAAAACCTTGATTTATAACAGTTGTGAGAAGCGATAAACTTTACATTTAAATCCGGTAAAATTTAGCGAAACTAAAACCTGTTTGGAATGTATACATGCGCCAACATATACGATACCCTCCTGATCCAATACTTGATGTTTATAAACGGGTTTTCGCGTTGTTGCTTCAACAGTTGGTCCCATAAGGCGATCGAATGTTTGGTTGGGATATTTTCTAGCAGTTGCTTTGGCATGTTTGTAAACCAGACAACGACCATAACCTGAAATAATTTCCGGCTTCAAGGAGAGAAACCAAAATAAATTTCCGAGAACTTTTAAAACGATAAACAGCAAAAATTGATTGGAAATGAGGTTAGAAGGAAAAACTTGCAGAAATAAACTCAGATTACCAAGAAAAATAGTTGAGCGTCTAAAATTTTGTCAATACCAACGAAAAAAGACTTTAAGGATATAGCTCTTTTAAAAAAAATGAATGCTAATTAACCTCTATCAAGAGAAGCTTTATTCAGAACAAGAGCATCTTCAATATCGTAACCACTGTAAGACATTACTGCAATAATTGCATTCTGTCCAGCTGGCAGTTTTTCGAAGTTACAAAATTCGATGGTCTGAAAGACTAATTATTAACTAGAAGGTTTGTGACATGCTGCTGGGATAAGAACTTCCAAAAGAAATAAGCGAAGAAAATAAACCTTGGTTTTAACAAGAGGTCGCTGTGGGTAAACTAGCAAATACATGAGTGAGTCAATACGCTTCTGTTGATTGTATCCAATTGTACCCATAGCCTGTTTACCCATGGCGCACTGATAGGTATTTCTTGGACTTTGATTATGGTGCGGGTAAGGAATCAGGCCAGCACATACACCAAGCAATGTGAAAGGTTCTATCTAAAATCACTATTTCGAAATATTTAATTTCTAAAATTCAAATCAGTGAATATAAAGTACATCACCGTCAAATGTTATATGATTTTTCACTCATTCTGCGTGTTTTCTTACTTCCAAATGTTTTGCCCGTAATTCTAACTTCTGTATTTCCCAGCTGGAAAGATAGGAACAAATAAATACTCAGAAAATCGAAGAAAGAAAAGCATTAACCTCTAAATGTGTTGTAGTAGGCTTAATCTGATTTTCATAAACAGCAATTGAAGCATCATTCATTTCATTCACATCCAAGTATTCAATCAAGCCATCATCGACAAAATCTTCGAAAATGCGATATCCTTTCTTAAGTTCCTGTAGAAATTTTTGGGATACTGTAGTATGATTTCATAACTATTTATTGCTGAAACACGTAAATCTCTTTGCATATAAGAGCTCGAATTCGAAAACGTCAATAAGTCAATTTCCTCACCTGTTTACTTTGATATTTTGTTCCAATATCTACAATCTTAATTACCTCAATGTGCTCCTGTGTGACTTGTGGAACGCCATTTTTCACAATAATGTACGGTCGACAAAGACGTCCACCATCACTGGCTATATAAACTGAACGCTGAGCAGCATTTGTAGATACCGAAACGAATTCATTGAGCAAACCATGCCTTCGAACAGCTCTTATCGTTGAAACTATTCGCTGTGGATCAATTGTTAGGCCAACGATTACGCCATTTAGAAAAACAATATGATATACTCTGCAAAACCAAAAATCATCGAAATCTTCCATTTTCCATCTGTTTCTTCACTCACATTCCGAAGATAATCTTAATTATACAGTTTACAGAAATTCAATTCAAAAGCTTTTTAACGAGAAAACTTACGGACTATGAATAGCAGAAAAATGAAGAGATTTAACATCCTCAACACCCGAATTGTACAGTAAACGAATTACAGGCTGCAACATACTTTTACAAGAATGAAATTGAATTATTTTGCAAAATCTCTTTTAAAATTAAATCGTCATTTGAAAAAGCCAAGAATGCTAACAAACTTTTTCATCGCTATCCGTGGTAATATGACTAATAAGAGCCAAATTCTTGACAAGACCGCAAGATTCCCCTTCTGGTGTATCGGATGGACATAACATTCCCCATTGAGAAGGCTGCAAGGAGCGTGGTCCAGAAACCTGAAATTGATTAAACAATGAAAAAATATCCAATTATGAGCATAGCTTTCAGTTCTATAATGAAATCGCCATCCCTAACATACCAACTGAATTCTATTTATCAAATTTCTCACTACCTAAACCACTGAATATTGCTTTGAAACTTACTTTCCTCGTTTTCTCAAAAGTTGAATTGATTCGAGTCATCATGCCCAATACAGATATATATGAAAGACGTGACAAAACCTGCAAATCTTCAAGTCTTTAACTTTTCCACAACACAAAAGTTTCACAAACTTTGATATAAGAAGTGCCAAAAAACCTGCGTCACTCCTTGTCTTTCCATTTTAAATCGTTTAATTGTCCAATTTCCAGTTGCTAAAGCATCGATTAGTGCATTTGTTATTAGGTCCTGAAATATGTTTCATGATGGTACATAAAAAAAAAAATTAAAAATACATAATTACACATACACTACACTTGAATGCGTATACAAATAATATTCAGTTTTAAAAAACAAAGAATCCATGAGATATGATGACAAACCTGACGCATGTGTTTAACTATATCAAGTGGAGCGGCCAGCGTTTTGCCCAAACTATTATCAGCAATTCTTTTCAATTCAGAATTAAATCTGGAAAATATTTTCTTTTAAACTGCTGTTAATTACCCAGTTCCTTTGAAATATCTTTGTAAATTGTTAGACTCGAAGTACTTAATTTTTCAAAAAATCAGGGTGGAGTTAAAAGTTTGGGAAGTGATAATGGCACCTCTTGAAAACATCCTCAAATAACAGTGCAAGTAACGAGCCAGCCAGTTCCAAGCGTTTATTTCCGTAGAAATCACGATCATCACATTCAGTATCACCCACTTCCGCTTGCATTAACCTAAAAAAATATAAAGAAATGATAGATACCACTTTAAACTTCCTTTCTCTACTTTAAACTTTCTCTACTTGAATAGGCTCTATTTCCAACTAACCAAAATCCGTAGTAATTACAAAATCGTGTACTCAATCCTTTCTTATAAGGAAAAAAAACCTGACGACTTCATTAAAAGAAATTGAATTTCGAAATGCGACTGGGCATTTTATATATAAACGACACAAAAAATCATGAAAGTAAAGAATTCAAGAAATCTAGTCCAATCTTCATACCTTCTAATCATTAATCCCAAATAAATGGCCTTTATTTTCATATTTCCGTCCGGACATGGCACGTGTGCAATCATTAAATTTGATAAGAAATCAATGGCTTCATGTTCACGTGGCAGTGTTGACGTGCCAGAAGCAACTGGGCCGAATTTACGCATTTTAACCTGCAAAGCAAAATAATCAAATAACAAAAACCATCGGGTACATTAATATGGACGAAAAAAAATATAATCAAACTGTTGTTTTAACTTGTCGAAGAGGAAATTTCAATATTTTCGAAAAAGGAACTTTTGAAGCTATATATTGTAGTGCAGCTTCTTGTGTTACTATTTGATGACTTGCACATTCTTCAATTGATGGTGCCATTGCAGCAACAAACTTCTCCTCCAAACCAACTGCCGAAACGATATCATGATCCGATTCGAATCCCATTGCCTGAAGTAATCATCAGTTTCAGAAAAGGTCCTAAAAGCCTGAAATTTCAAGTAGGCAAGTTTACTGAGCCAAGACACTATAAAATCTTGTAATACTAAAGGATGAAGCATGAATTGCAAAATCTTTTCGAAAAAATAACTCGACATACATGCACCATCGGCTACAATCAACAGTGCATGAAACAAGGCGAAAGCATCGAACGGGAAAAACATGTACTAAAACAGCTGCAGGATAGGACTAATCAAAAGTCACATCATTATTTAAAGGTAATTGATAATTTAAGTATTTCCTATCACTTATTTACAATCACTTCACTCCATTACCGAAAAAGCAAATAAATCAGAATTTGATAATCTTCTGAATGAATTGCTCAATAAATGTTTTATTGCTTCTCGACATATTTTCTTGAACGTTTACCTTAAAAACGATGGCTACTGGTACGTCGTCAGAGAGTTGGTTATGACGAACGTAATATCGTTGTTTCTTACTAGCAATGTATGTTTTACTTTTACGTTCCTGTGTAGAACTGAGTATCTGAAAATAATAGTTTATATATTTGAAATTGAACAAATTTTTTCAAGGAAGTGATACAAAGCCATTAGTGAAAAAGGACTGAAAAGAAAAGGGAAAAGATCCAAGGAGAAAAAAGATAAAAGTAGCAGGAAAAAAGTAGTTGATGGTAGTTTGAAACTTCAAAGTTCTAATATATTTACAGTAATAACATAAATAAATGTAATAAAATGAATAAATACTTTAAATAAAAACAGTTGAAATAAACTGTGCTGTGAAGTTTTTGAAAGAAAGTCGAATTTGTGTTTTTAGAGTTCAGTAATTTTAAAAGTTAAAAATGTAAACAATGTACAGGAACCATAGCATACATTAACATAAATAATTTAGCGTACTTCGCACTGTAACTCTTTTTTGCTGTTTCGTCCAATCATGATACGATTCTTCGAGAGCTGTTCTTGGATGAGAACGACTTTTTCCGACCCGCGTATGATGAAATAACCACCCGGATCATATGGACATTCTTGAACACGTGCCAGTTCACTTTCGTTCTTAAAAAGCTTTTCTTTTAGGCCCATTTCAAATAATTTTTTACCAGATTCCAAAAAATCAAATGAAAATCTGATGCTGATTGAATTTCTGAATTCCAAATCCTGCAAATTTCACGCAAAAAACGTAGAATTACCATATTTTTCAAGATACATTTACTAGAACGTAGCATTACAGGCATTTTGCCGATTATAAGACCATTCCTCAAGACACGCTGACTGCCACGAATATATTCAATATCGACAGAAATGGGTGCCGAATAAGTCATATCCCGAAGACGACATTCATGTGGACTGATCTTATCGTTGATTTGGTTAAAACCCTCTTCGCTTGAAGGCATTCCAACACGAATATCCAAATACCTGCAGTAAACCTTTCTTAAATCCAGCTTACTTTTAACCATGTTTTTTTTTCCTTCTTCCAATCCTTCAAACTAATTCACTGACTGTTACTTGAGAACGATTTCATGGCTCTTTTGGGAGCGATTTGGCAACCGTAAGAGAGACAGAAAAGTATTTACTTTTTTTTCTGAACTTAAAATTCTAGGAAGCTTAAATTTGGAAAGATAGATCACTTCAAATAAAATGATGGATTCGCGTCACTCGTGATTTTATCATTAGCTCGTAAAATCTTCTTGATTTCAGTACTAACAAAATAGTCGTAGCTTGCAATGTGTTGTTTAACAAGTCCACGGACCTATAAGTAAAGAAATGAGCCTTTAAAACAGTAAAGTTTGTTCAAATAATTTTATTCCTTTCTTCCAAAATCCGTTAATTATAAACAGACTCTGGTCTTAAATTTTAAATCAACTTTTTTCATTTGAAACTTAAACTATTTCGATGCTAAAGATTAAGAGAAACGGCTATTACTTGCTCACTTGACTATTATTTCAACATCAGCATTTTCAATTTCCTAATCCTTTAAATTGAATCAACTAAGACTTTGGTCAACTTGAATTCATCAATGGTTCTTGGAAAATTTTGTAATTTGTTCGATATTTGCGATAATATCATTTAAAGAATTATTATATGTGTCTTGAGTTCCTGATAAAGCTTGTTGTTCACAACATAATCAAAAGAGAATATCTGAATGTATAAAAGCACCACTAATGAAGTATGTAATCATGCCGAATTTGCATAATTACCTGCAAAAAGGCCGGTACGAGGGCCCATTTATCTTTCACCGTTTGTACTTCACCAATAATTTTTTCCGCCATTTTCAATTACTTTACTTACTACAGTTGACAACAAATTCCACGTACATCTGCAAGTTACACGTCTTAATGAATAATCAATTACATTTTCGTCTCGTATCAATCACTTATTCCAACCCACTCTTAAAATATAACAAGCGGAAAAAACACCACTCCGTCCCAACAAGCGCAAATGACAAATCCTCATGCACTCTGTATTATTTCCTCCGTATCTGAAGATTGCATATAGGAACGCTATGCAATTATTCTGTCCGTTCATGTCATTTTCTTTTACAGTCAAGTATGGTATGTCTCAGTGATCCACCGGTAGGATGGGTAAAACGTTTCAATGGGCGGTGTCGTGTGTAAGAACATTGGTGTATTCATAGATGCTTCATATAAGAAATCATGGTACCCATGGCTAAAAACAGTCGCATCTGTAGGCTTAATGTGATAAGAAAATCTCATTTGGTATTAAAAATAATGTCTTTATTATAATAAAAACTTGTATCACAACTATAATACTATTTTCTAATTACAAAATAGCGCATGAGTTCGACGCATACACCACCACCAACACAAACATCTCCGTCTATCGTTTCTTCCTTTCCGTTTCCAATGATCCAATTCCTCCTGATTGACTTCACATCTTTGACAACCATTTCGATTCTGACGAATTTCCTGTGCACATTCGAGATGTACCGCATGCGCACACGTCAACATTACCACATCCTGCAGCAGATTGCAATTTTCCAAACTATTAAATCTATGAATTTTTGAAATCTTTGATTGCCGTACTAATTCCTTCTCTTTGAATGATATATATCGTTTAAGAAGTAAAGTTATTTTGGAGCAGACGATTCTATCCGTTTCTCTTCATTTTCTGTCTTTTATCTACAGAATTCATCTTGGGATATTTTTTACTCTTTTTGAATATAGTTAAGAAACTGTAAATACCGCGATGAACATTCTTCTCATTACAACAAATCAGAGAGCGATCGAAAATTTATTGGTATGGATTGCTTAGGGTGATAAGTTTCAAATCACGATTTCCTCAGTTAGGCCTTTACTGAACAGTAACACTGAACAGTCTTCATCCCCGAAATACATCACTTTATTTTATATCCAAAGTTTGGAATTAGTTAACTTCATGTAATCCATTAAGCGGTCGCTCACACAAGGAACAGTTACGATGCCGTGATAAATATTGATGCCATAGCCATGATCGAGCTGAGCACTGTCTACCTTTCACTTCAACTTTACCTAATTTCTGCAAAAATTCTTCAGAATTCCAAAACAACAAATATTTATAAGTAATTTCTTTTGCCATTTATCCTCAAAAACTAATCGCATACATTTGGTGAAATTCGAAATTAATTTTAGAATCAATTTCCTTATATTATAAAGTCATTTCGATGCGACAACCTCAGATCAGTTTTATTAGAGAATTCTAACAACCTGCTCAAAATTTATCGGTTCAAATGGATCCGCGATCAAAGTGATTCGCTTATTCGAATTATTCACTTCTAAAAATTTGCACTGTATTATAACTTATGCATGCGTGTGAAAGATCCTAAACCGAAAACTAATGAATTTTAGAAAATTTGGTTGATTGATCGATCATGATCTATATGACCTCAAATCTCTTCACGGAAAAGAACGAAACTTCCAAGAATCAGTCAAGCTCAAAAAATTTGATGAACAAATAATACCAAAAGGGGTTTTTATGCCTAATTTCTCTTGAACTATAGAATTTTTTATTCCCAGTAATTGGAGACGCTGTTCAAGCGTTCCGCTCCTTTCCAAATTCTCTGAACTTGTGTACAACTTTATTTCCAGTGAGCCGTAAAGTTCCGTAGCCGGTTGACAATTTGATACAACAAACATATTATGGCGTTTAAATGTATAGAATGTTTCTGGGTTCGATTTCAAATTACAGGTATTGACGATTATTTCGATCCTCAAATAACGATAATATAATACATCCTGAAAGTTTTTCATGGCTTCTTTTCATTAATTTTTAAAAATTTTCTTGCCTACTTTCTTTTAACTTATGCATTTTGGAACCAAATCAAAGTAAGATTAATATATCCTCAAAATCGATACAATGATCAATCAATACAAGGTCATTATCAAGAGAAAAATTCAGTGGCTTTTCTTTCCTTTTTTTTGTCAATAGTACTATTCAAAATTATATTTAATAATTTAAAGATAATTAATATTGCAAAAGGTATTTTGTGAGAGCAACTCACTACATTCTGAACGACCGCTTTCAAATTTTAAGATAATAATTGTTTATTATCGTTTAAATGATCATTTATCCTATCTTCCCGAGCATTTCCCACTTCCAGTTTCTACCATAATTATTACCTAGAAATCTCAGTAGTTATCATTTCCCGCTATTTAATATTTTTCTATCTTTCGTCGTCTAATTACTAATCCCTAAGATTCTCTCAATCTTTGCTAATGCACTCTCTAGTCCTACCACTATTTGCTATCTCTTATTTTCCATATTATTTTGTATGATCACAATCTCTGTTATACATTTCATAACTAACTGAACCTTCTCAATGCTACTCTCTCTCTTACGTTATTATCATTCACGTGTCGATGGATCATCACGTATCTCTACGTGGATTACTTCTGTTATCTGATTTATTGAAGTCATTACTTATATTCTAGTCGGCTATTTATATATCGATCGATCGGTAATCTATATTATAATTGATTACATAAAATAGTTGAGAGCTTATAATAAACGATATTTGAACTAGTTGGATTAACTTTCGATCACAAAATTACCATTCTGAAATGTTTCTGCAAAATTGGAAGCTATTACTTTCTTTCTGTTACTTTTATTTGTCACTATTTTGGTATATTTGCTAATGCATTATTCTAATTTCAATTCAAAATAAATGAAAACGGAACTTTTCTCAGTCACTTTAATATATGTATAACACTTGCACGTTACATTGTTGATTGTGCTTCTTTAATTTATGATAATTTTATTTCTTTTTGATCGCATTTGTCAATTTCCTTCTTCTTAATTGGTTTCAGTAATTATGTTTCAATATGAAAGTTATAGATTTCAACTCATCTGAAATACTATGATATGGAAAGAATGAAGGCATTGCCGTAGCATTTCCATTGGTTATCACATCGCCTGCATTTAGATGTTAAAGCAACTGGAAGATGGAAATTGCCCGAAATGGTTACTGCGCTATAAAATCATTTATTTCAGCAGTGATCGAATGGCGTTCCGCTGCCACAGCTCCCTATTTCATGTTTATTAACAGCGCTTTTTGGTAAGTGAACTTCAAATAGATGATTTATATAAAGACATCTAATGATAAGATAACGAATATAACCTAGTCATCATCCGTGTTGCAATAATATGTGTAATAATATTATTGTCATGCGATTATACTGAAAAGTGAAATATGTACAAGTGAAATATGAAAAGTGAAAAAATCGCTGAACATATGGATATTGCATTTTATTGTCCGATGAGAAAGAAAATAATATGAGGTAACTAAGAAACATTGAGAACATCTTGTAGAAAAGATGCAAGTGGAAAAAATTGAGACCATAAAAGATATCTAAAAAAATTAAGCTTAACTCACTAAAGATCATTTAACATAATTTTTGAGCGTTTTTTTTTTGTCACAGAGAGTGGTTTCATTTTCCTAGGTGGAGTGTCTTCTATCTGGATAAAGGAACACAACTACGTTTACTGGTCTCATTTGCTGCGGGTGTCTTTGGTTGGGATATTTTATTATCTTCAACTTATGATCGAAGTATTTTGTTCCACATCTTAACATGGCCCGTGCGAAGTGTGATAAGGGTTAGTTTCGTCAATTTTAGTGGAAATAAATTTAAAATTACAAACTTTAAACAAGCTTGCTGTGAATTGAGAAGTGAAATAAAAGAATGAAAATTAGGATAACGAAATACGGATTTGGAAAATTTCATTTTACGATAGAAATGCGGTTAGAGCAACAAAATTAATACGACGGTAAGTCCTAGATCATTTTTTCTTGCAGTCATATCGTTTTGATTGTCAGAAATTTTCATCTCGTGTGCCCATTTACTGTGATGTGGGTAAACAATGCAGTTCTTCAAATTTTCAATAGTGTTTAATGTTCTTTACAGACGACAAGCGTTGTAATGGCCTTGTATAGTGCGCAATCCCTTTATCAAACCGAATTTGAAAAAGCATGTTGGACTGCTTATAGTGCAGGTTTTTCTTTTCAACATTTTAAAAATTTTAAAGATTTTACTGCCCAAAAAAACACAGGATGTGCTTTTTACTGCTTACAGCTCACTGCCATTTTAATTTTTTTGTTTTTCCTACCACCAGTATTTAATTGCAATCCAGGGGATATGCTTTTTAGTTGCATTATTAATGATAAACCCAGTGTGGCTCTATCACGAAGTACCACAGAAGATCACCAAGTGCCTATATACGGCATACATAACAACGAAATATGTCGCTCAGATAACTGTTATTTCTCCGCTCTATTCATTTTACAAAATCCTTGAATATATCGTCAGGTTAAGGTGGTTAATAGGTTTGTAATTTTCACTCCTTATTTTAAAAATCAAAGTCTCCTTTATATTGAGTTCAAGCGTTTGTTGATGTTATTTCTTTTGCTGTTGAAAACGTTTTGTTTTTCCATTAAAAATTGAAGCAGTTTCGGAAGCATTCGAAAGTGTTCAAGTTATTTTTGTTCTTTTCCTGGTATCTTAGAAGATAAAGTTAAAAAGTGCTCGTCTGTAAAAAAAAAAAAGTCTATGGAGCTTTTATTCTCGACTGATTCCAGCGTTTTCAGCAATATCAGAAAAAACCGGGAAGGAATTGCTGAGGATAAAAACTGCAGTGAGAGATATCTGTTTCGCAACGGTTGCTAACTTATGCGCTGGAAAAAATGTGGTGCTGAACGTTACAAATTCAACCTTATTCAATATTAAGGACTTCATATCACGCACGGTTTACGAATTCAGAAGTGAGCTTTGTAAATTCTTCAGCGCTATCAAAGATACATTTTACTGACGCTTATTTTTACAAAAATACTTCATATTTGCGCAAAGAATAGCGATGTGTCTTTTGCAGTGGCAGTTAAAAATGGAATAGTGTACGCAGTAACGACTACAAGGAGCGAAATAGTGTATACAATAACAACTGCGAGAAATGGAATAGTTTTCATAATAACATTTCTCAAAAATGGAATGCTCTCTGGATTTTTGGCATTTAAAAATGGATTAGTTGGCGGGATTCTGCGACTAAAGAATGGTTTAATTACGGGGCTCAGCAGATCAAAAGATGCATTTTATTACGCCGTCATTACTACGAAGAATTATATTCGCTATGCACTTGTTGCCATTAAGAATTTAATTTTAAACTTTTTTTCTGCCGTTGTAAGGTGGTTAAAAACGAAAATTGCGGAACCAATTGTGAGTGCCTTTCATGCAGTTATGCAGTTCCTGCAGTATTGGCTCTGCGCCCATTGGTGGCCCAACCTTAAGTCTTGGTTTGTTCTACATGTCATACTCGGGCTACAATTGCTTTTCAACTATTTCTGCTTCGGTGTTGTGTATGTTTCTTGTGGCTATTGGATGAGTCCATTCATCGCTTTTCTATCGAGACATTTCAAACGTTTATATGATTATTTCCAACAGTCCGTCTTGAATCCAATTAAAATGTAAGTAATTTGTTTCTAAAATTGTAATCCCACGACTTTAAATTATTCGAAAATCTTTACAATTGTTTTTCTTCAAATTTATAAAAAGTAAGGTTTAGAAGTGATTGAGAAATTCCTTAAATCTATTTTTGTGGTTTTTTCCTTTCTTTTTATGTGAATTTTTTCTAATGTTTGTAACTGAAAACTACCGAAAAAATACCTCAAATTCGAGAGGATTAAACGAGTGGGAAGGGAAGTGTATGAAAGTTTCGCCTTCCCTAATTGGGCTAGTTCCTTGATTGCTCGATTAAGATTATTAAAGCTGTTTTGGATGGAATGATGTTAACCATTTTGTTCGTTCAGCTGCTGATAGTGTGAGTTTGGTTGCTAAATACCGAAGAATTGATTGTTGTTTATCAGATTAAAATCCGAAGTTTTCAAAATTTTCTTGCACATTTCAGGTGGATCGGGCGCCAAATTGATGAAGCTGTAATATACACGAAACAAATGTTGCATAATTTGGCGATAGGAGTACGCGATAGTATACTGTGGCCTTTCTTTGTATTACTGATTTCATTAATAAATAAGGCATGTACTTTCAGTTTCTTTATTTTTAATTTTATATCATGACAGTTTCTTTTCATACTTTCGATTAGGAATGAGTGTTTAATAAATCAAATCAGGATAAGAATCTTTTCATGAACTTTTGAACGATGAGTTCCATATAAACCACGTTTAGAGGAAAATCTTTTATTCAAGACTTTATTATAAGAATTCTTCTCAACATTTTCTGGAAGCTTCTTTTAGATTTGTGCGCATCTTTTTCGAATTTTACTGCAACCAATAATTGATATCCTATATGAAAAATATAAAGTTTGTGAAGACTACATATTGATTTATTGTTTGGGTCCGATTTGCCAGGTTTTTGTCGATCATATTCCTGACAGGTCGCCATTTTGTGGTAAGTTCGGTGTTTACATTTTTTGGAATCTTTTATGTTTTTAGTCCACCTATTTTGCCATGTTACTTTGAAAAAAACTATACTCTTCCCTTTTACATAGTTCTTTCTTTTAATATAAATCATCATAATCTTCTGACACTGAAAATTTCTAGTATCTTTATTGGTATATATAAACGGCAACAAATTTTATAATTTTAATGTCATGTTGTGTGGTTTGGATTTGAGACACAATTGGTTTTCTAGATGATACAGATACTGAATTAGCGGATTTGCTACCACCTGGTTTTAATAATGAAGAAGAATCCGACATTGAAGAAACCTCCGACAAACCTTCATTACCAAGTCGATCGCTTAGTCCTGTTACAGGTCGTTTTTAAATTCCTATACGTTTTTTGCAAGATTTCTGAACAAAATACGATAAGCTGCATCCCTTTTTTCAGAGGTGACAAAACATATTTTGTATTTCTGACCGCCTGTGGAAAATCATCTTTGTTAATCTTTTGTCTTAAGTTGCAGATATATTTGTATGGGTAACTTATAGAAGTTGATAATTTATGTTCTTAACTAATTTGTGTCAATTTATCTTTTGGAAGCAGCTGCAAACTGTCGTTCTTTTTTTTATTTTCAGACGACGAACGTGATTTCGTCCGTGGCTTAAAATTCCCGAACTTAGATACCTCAGATTCAAGTGAAGCTGAATTCGCACTGAGACCGAAGTCAAAGTCTCAGAAACCGTTGAGAAAAAGACCGAAGGCTCATCCGAAAGATCCAGGGCCATCGGCCTGCAGTGATGAGTTAATTTCAACAGCATATAAAGTACAGAAAGTTAAAGACAAACATAAGAGTTCGTCATCAACTAGTAGTCATTCCGAGAGCATAGTTTCGTCATCTGCTCAAAATGCATCGGATGATGCAGATCTTCAAAACTTGGATGCATTTGATTTTGAATTAGAAGATCGTCCACGAGCAGAATTCCTGAGAGGTACTGTGGAAATCCAGAAAGGCGAAGATTCCAGAGACGGAACATCAAAAGACTGGAAGCAAAACGTGGAGCAGAAGATGGAAGAAATTGGAATTTGTGATACAGGACAAGTAAATGTAAATACAGCTTTCACTGGTGGTCTGGATGATAGCTTCGAGGTGCTCGATAAGTAACATATTTGTAAGATTTTTGCTTTTTTTAACTGCTCACTGTACATAAATCAACCATACGCCCGGAAGCAGAGACTAAGAGCAGATTTGCTTTTCGAATTATTTTGGAAGATGAGCGGTCATGATAATGGGGAATTCGATATGTTAAATACTTCATTTTCTGACATATTCTAGCGTTAAAAATTCCTGAGACATCTTCGCATTGTTTAATTTTTGATATTAATTATGTCTTACTGAACCCTTTAGATTGAATATATTTGATAAGCTACTCTGATCCTCTTTCCCAAAAATTGTATAAAAAAGCCATTTTAAACGAACGTAAGCAGCGCTTCTGTCAATATTCATAGTGAGTATCACTTTTCAAGAGCTCTCTACATCTGATCTTGAGTTTTGATAGTTCTGATAACAATTTGTTACTCCGAAATTTTCCTGAAGTTCTGAAAGAATCTACTCTGTCTTTGCAAATACAAACAGCGGACGAAGTACCGTTAGGTTAAATTCATTATTTATCACAATTAGATTTTTTTATTGTTTTATATAGAGCAATAATGCTTTGATATCTCCATACCGTATATTAACATTTGTGCATTTTTGACAGTGTTAACACTTTAGTATTAATATGCAACGGAATGTGTCAAATATTTGAATTTATGGATTTACGTGTAATTTCTCACATTAAAAAATTGACGCTTCGTCGTTATTTTATTAATCTCAGTAATAGCATATTTGCGTGAGCATCATAACGGAAAGTAACGGACAGTTATGCTTCACTAGGATCGAAGATGAAAATTCCTTGAGAAGGAAATATAATTAGAGCTTTCTCTAACGTTACTGCAGATACTTATAACAAGTATAAGTACTCTTAGTACATACAGCTTGGGAAGAATTCTCCAAGAGGAAAGTAGATCAAGGGAAAGCTACATTAGTATTTCTCTTTTTACAACTAAGAAGGTCGTGAATCTCTAATGTTCTGAAAGCATGATAAGGTTGCCAATTTCTATGTGGGATCTTAACAATTCAAATCATTTTTTCAAGAATTCACATGTTAGCTTATGGTTACACTGAAGTCAGCAAATGGGTTCCGACAAATATATTCATAAAGTTCCACTGGAAAAACAAGAAAAAAGGATTCCGGTATAATCCGAGTTCACCAATTCAGAATCAATGGATGCACCACGAAAAAATATTAAAATATATTAGAAAAGAATCTTAAAAATAAGTTGCGGCCTAACAATATCTACAATTCTAACTAATTGTATAAGTATGAATATGCGACAAAGGTTGATAGGTTTTCAGTGACTATGCTTAGAAGCTGCACATTCTAACATTGTTGGATCAATGGTCGAGCGGCTAAAGTATCGATATGAATAATTGATGAAATGATACATTTTAGGTATACACTGTAAATTTATGAACACTTGATTTGATGAAATTGCGTGTCTAGTTCTGACAATGATAATTCTAATTTCAGTTGTCCCGGAATGGTAATAAAAATAAAACTTCAAACTACACTTATAAGAAAATTGAAATATAACTAATAGTTGACTGGATGCCAGTTTCAGCGTGATTTCTCTTACAAGAGCACATAAATGTACAGGTAAATTTGTGTTGAGAAAGAAGCCCAAAAATGTAACAATCACAAATATTTCAGTCGCGTCATCATTCGTTCCAATTCGGAGATGTTTTTCCTGTTAAATTTTTTGAAAATTAAAATTTGCTGGAAATCCAGTCTGAAGCACCGATATAAAAATTGGTTTTGAAAAGGAAAAAGTGCTCCTTCCTAAAATTACCCATTAATTATCAGATTTATGCATCGATAACGATCAAAATTATTCAGTATACTACCTTAATTTTTCGTATATTTCCTCGCCTGTCATCTTTTGTAATCGTGGAGATGTTCCAGAAAGGAACGGCCTGAGTGGTACTGGTGACGATAACGGAACCAACAGTGGTGTATCATTATATGACTCGGCATGTGGAAAGGTTTCACAAGAAAGAGAGAGCTGAAAATCGCAAAGGAATGATTATGAATAAAAGACATGCGCTTTAAATGATTTTTTGCTCAGGCTTATAGCAAACACTAGAGTACTGAATGAAGAGCTATTACTAAAAAGGATTTGAAAGAATAAGTTTTCAAGGAGTGCTATTGAGATTGGTAAAAATATACCGTAACATGCCTCTCATCAGTTTAGACCATTGTACTACAAAGGAAAACTTGCCTTTCCGTAATAATACAACAAATAATAAATTGGCAGTACAGAAAGATTTTTTTTTTTTTTTTTTGAATTTTCAAGATTCGAATCAAAAACTCAAAACATTCAGGTATTCGCAACAACTGACAAACAGTGTAAAGTCTTTTTAAATCCTAGCAAAAACCGTAATAATACAAAAATACTTACAGTAATCAGTGGCGCCTGATCTGAAACCGATAAATCTGACATTTCATATTCCGATTTTCCCGTATCAGTAGGTGGCAACTGGAGTGATATAAAACCGATTACCTTATCTGACCCAACAACACAACGTTTCCATAATTTCACGACCAAGTTCTGACGACTTCTCGATACCTAAAATAGGTAGAAAATTTGTTCTTCGTCCAACTCGAAAGCCCAAAATCTACATTTACTACAGCTGGAGAATCACCCAACAATTAAGAGACTACAGCCTTTTTTGCTTTTCGTTTTGCAAACTTTATTCTCTATATAAAATTATATACAAAAAGTGATCAACAAACATTGAATGTTTCTGTCCAGTTCCATTCTGGATGTAACGTTCCAGCACGTACCGGTGAACTCAAAGTTCGCCCATCTTCTCCAATTACCGTCAGATAAGTTGATGGCGCAACAGCATCACCTCTGCAGAACGAAAAATGTGTATCTATTTCCTTCAAAAAAAAGGAAAAAAAAGAATGATTCCAGCAAAAGGCCTGAAAACTAGGGAAAAATAACCTGGAATTGAATGAAAGAGGCAAACGACGAGCCGAATAAACGGTTAGTTTGATTCGATAAGATGGGCTCGTTGGACAAAGCTCACGTATCGTTGCATGCGGAATATTAACTGTATTAGGAGAAAACAATGGAGTATTTTGTGGACTGCTACTGTCAAGATTCAGCGGTGGAGGAAACGGTCTCAACACTGAAATATTTTTTGAACAGTTAAAATTAAATCTGGAAATTGAAAAATTTTCGGGAAATTTTTCACCACTATAAAAAAAGGACGCAGTAATCACATCCCAAAATAAAATGTAAGTAGCAAGAAGGAACTCAACTTGATCAGTGATTCTTGAAACACGGGGAGGAGATGAGGAGAAGGCACGACGTCGTGGTAGTGGAGGTGTTAGCTGACTGGAAGCGTAAACTGATCCTTTTCTAGATGAAGATTTCGATCTAGCACGAGTAGCTGATCCATCTTGTGGTAAGCTACCGTTTCTCATCCATTCTAGCCTTTCCATCAATAGCCGTATATGTGACCCAAGATCGATTTTTATCTGCAGCACTAAAGTTATGATTTAATTAGTTGACAAAACTGGGCAGCGGGACTCAGAATAGAAAGTTATAAGTTCATTCATATTTCAGTGTCCTCCTAAAATCTGCCAATTACGATAGGCGAAGAGCATTTTAAAAAATTACCAATAACCGAAGATTTAATAAATCTAATTAAATTTATCCTTCAAATAAATAAACAAACAAAGCTCAATTTTTGAAAAGAAACCAAAGCAGACGCTGAAAATCCGGGGCCAGCGAACAGAAAATCTCGACAGATGATGAAAGGAGGAATAACAAGTTCTTCTAACGGCACTTCACAGCTTCCCAGTTTTTTAATCTAGAAAATTCTTGGATATTTAAACTGTCATTCATATATACATCAAACTTTTATTATTGATTTATCAGAGAAGAACAAATTACTCTGAAACGTAAAATGTAGTAAAAAGAAATATGAAATTAGGTATGCACTGTTTTCTTCGCCAAACGGTCAAACGCATTGGTGGAAAACATTAAACTAACAGAATATTTTCCCAATGTGTTCAATTTCGCATAAACTGCTAACAGTAACGGTGATCGTTTCCACAAATTGACCAATTCCGGAATCATCTTAATCCGTATAACGCGTTTATGTCGGAAATGAATGACGTTACCATTGAAGTGTTTCGCATGTATGCGAACTCTTGCTTTCAGTGAAGTAGAGGCAGCATCTATTGATGGAAATTGGTATTCCAAAATAAATCTGAACTATGAAAGTTGAGCAATATAAAAATGAAATTTCAATACAGTCGGTAAAATTATCTAGTTTCTTAACATGTAGCATTTTTTGATAACAGCCGGTGATCAGTTAGGTTCAATAAAACGAAACGGATGAAAATTATTCAGAGAAAGAGTTACCCAAATAAAGATCGTTTCCTGATTACTTCCATGATAAATTCATCTTCTTCATTCATGCAAATACTTTCCAGGTTTAACCTCACGAATGTAATATCTCTCAGAATGCGTGACGCATTAATATTTTGAAATTCCTCTATAAACAGAAAATCAAATATCTCGTAGAATAAATGTGAAAGAAAACAATATAACTTAATTAGTTTTTAATTAAGAATACAATGAATACACTAATCCATTTGTCTTCTCCCTAAGATAATTTGGTAAAGAAGATGCAATTAATTATAACTTTACACCAATAAATTATACTTACGATAGCCATTGCCACGGATATATTGCGGCGTTTCATCGTAACCAGTCATTTTAGTAATTTCAGGTCTCTTTCGTTTTTGTTTTTGTCAGTAATATTATTACTTCATCAAAATCCTGCAAGAAATTTGCTCATTTCAACGAGTCTTATTTAA